>JALJCO010003064.1:0-466356 GCA_023101725.1 Atherinomorus stipes
TCTGAATAGAGGAAAGTGAAGTTAATTGGGCATCTCCCACTGTCACCATCTTGCCATGTTGCACATGAGTCACTACTCCTGAAAATACTAATGGCAAAGTATTACAAGGCAAAAGATTGATAGCCAACGACTCCACAATGGCAACTAGGCTAGGCTTCAAAATTTACAAGAGCTAATAAAATACTGCCTGCTTTTAAAGAAAAAAAAATTTAAAAGAGGACAAACAAGATATTTTTACCAGCTGCACTGAATTTTTACCATATTTTTTTTAGTTGCATGTTATGCATGTACCCCTGCCACAAAATTTTTTTTTTTTACTGCGTTCATCAAAGGCACAGCAGTTAAACTGTTCCATAGTTGACATGAAGGTTAACTTTGACCTGGAAACCTAAATGATTTTTTTTTAACCAGGCTTTAAAATGTTTATTTCTCTATGAAGTTGGCCTTTTTAACATGGCCAACCTCTTTGTATTTATAACTTGGAAGGAAAGTCAACAGGCCATGGATTGCCTTGAAAAAACAAATAAACTCATTACGCTGGAAATACATTTTCTGAACAATTTATTTTGGCTTATGTACTCCACGCCGTCTATCTTCTAGCTTTCACATATTTTTTCTTGCTTTGTAGCATCTCTCTGGCTCTCCTTCCCTCTGTCACTTTGAAACAATTTGAAGCTGCCGAGAGGACCAACTGCACACATCGCCATAGGGCAACACAGTCTTAATGATGGCAACAAGCATGACCTGAAGATTCCATTTTGAGAGCTGTCTGGGAGAGGGATGGAGTGTGAAGCCACAGCTCAATTGACTTCTCAGATTTGCTCCCTCTAATTTGCTTTCCTCTCACTTCCCTCTACTTATTCATCTCTGGCAGCACTCTTCCTCTTTTCTCACAGCAAATAATGAGGCTGAATAGACAACTTGATCGGGCAGGTTGGCCCCTTCTATTCTGACAACCACAAGAGGGATATTAAATCTAACTCCTAAAAAGATATGCCTTACATTCAAATGCACATTCTATTCTCACACTAAAACCAAGATAAGTTATTACATTGTCCATGATGCTGTAAGCACCCCGTGAAACAAGTTAACACAAGTTTCTATGGTAACGGAGAAAAAACGAAATACTTTTTCCCAAATTTTCACGTCTTTAAGTCTCAAACTAGATTGACCCTAGCTGGAAATATCATAAATATAGTTGCTCTCCTTTTAAAGGTACAGTATGTAAGAATTACTGACTATCTAGTGGTAAAGATGGGTATTGCAAGAAAAGATGTTTTCTTTCAAATCACTTCATATTCTAAGCACTGTAGTGAATGTATGGTAGCTGTTAGTGGTCAAAATTTCTCCCAGACATAAAGATGTTCTTATCTGTGAGTGGATCCAGTGGTCTCACATGTAGCTATGACTGGACTATGAGTGACTACTTTTATGCCTTTTAAGGCATTACTGATCCCAAACAGTGCTCTAACTCCCATTAAACAAAGCTGGTACAGCTGTTTTAAAGTTCAGAGGTTTTACTTCACACCCATTCTTTTGTCCATTCAGGGACACCCGTAGTAAAAATAGTGAAACAAATATGGCAGCCTCCCTGTGTGCATCACTTAACAAAATGACACATTCAAAGAAAATAAACATATAACAGCTGTTCTAGTGCAGCGATTACACAAGAAACATACTGTAGTTTTGGATTATATATCACATTTTTCTGCCATTGACCTTGGATTTTTTTGCATACTGTACCTTTAAACATGCAAGTACCAGCTAGCCAGTCTTCACCAACTGCCATTCGATTGTTGTTTCAGCAGCACAAGGCTAAGAAAACTCTGACCTGCCTAATAATGTCATCGGTATCTATTTCTCTGTGTTCACTGTGTCAAAAACAAGCCAGGAAGTTGACAAAATGCTGTGACCTTACTCCATGCAAGTAACAAGTTCAAAATCAAAGCCTGCGGTCTTATATTGAATGTCAGCAAGACAAGCAAATGATCCAGGTGAAAAACAGGCAAACATGCAAAACCAGGGACAGGCAAAACTTCAAAATTACAGATGTGGCCCATTGTTCCTTGTCAGGAACAGGAAAGACATTATAAAAGGAAAAGTAAAGTGACAACTGTGAGGCTAAACCAACAATCTAATGTTTTATGAAAGGTATTTACATATTTCTTGGCAATTTTTCTGTTGTGCTGCATAGAAACCCTAACTCTGACTCCCGCCACCTGGTATTTGCAATACCATCTGGGGAGGGTGTCAACCGATGTCATTTCAAATTAGTCTTTTTTTTTCTAAAACTTTGCATGTGATTGGATAGAAGATCTGTCCGTCATCTTGACTGACACGCTACTTCAGCCACTCACATTGAACCGAATGCCGCAACCCGTGACGCAACTCAGAGCGACACCAGAGCCACCACGCATAGAGGATCGAGTTATCAAAACATGTTATCAAGCTCAAAAAGCTTCAGTCAAACAACATGGCGGCGGCGGCGACAGCTGGTACGAGCGGTGTACAGTCTGTGAACGACTTTTGTCGAATTTCAAGGAAGATATATTTGGAAGATTTGACAAAACAGTGGAAATAGCCAAATCAATTTCGTCAGCCTCTGATTCCTACGGCAAGCCGCCATGATTGTTGTTGTCTGAAATAACTGACTGACTACACTGCTGTCGCCTGTGCTTCTACATCACATCCGGCCAAAACGCCGCCCATCCTTCTAGAGTCCCACCCGCGATTAGTGATTGGCTCCTATTATTCTCTAACCAGACGAAATCACCTATAACTGTCGCCTTACTCAGATGGAGTGCGTGAGGAAGGGAACGCCCCGCGTGTACTTGTTGAACGCACCCAGATGATGTAAATCAGGTTATAGAAACCCCTCTTCATTTACAACTCATATGAAGAATGCAAAATGAGAAAGGACTCTCTGAACTACATGGTGCCAGATCAAAAAAAAAAAAAGAGAGAGAGAGAGAACAATTTTAACATACAGAAAAATAAAAGCAGGAAAGCAATGTGTGATTATAGTATTCACCCACTTTTTTATCATCTACAGATGCGGGCATGAAAAAGTTCTGCCTTTTTCTGCCACAAGTGGTGCAGTAGTAGTGCACTATTACTGCACTATCACTGGCTGAACGACTTGTCCCGTGAATACGTGATCACGCACGGTGTCCAAACTTGGCGTGTGGAAACTTCCTTGTTCCGGGCATTCATTTATGCTCTGAAATTGTTTCCCCTTGGCACACAAGCGTTTCTCTGTACGATTGAATTAGCAGACAAGTCGCTAGTATGTGGGTGGTAAGTTGCTGGCAGTTGGCAGAAAGGGGAACTTTTTCATGCCCGCATCTGTAGTGCTGCCAGTTGTCTGAGAGGGTCACACTTTTCAGACACTTGGGAATTAAAGCAGAACTCAGTAACTTCAGCTCGGGGCTCCCCCTAGTGGCGTCCTTTCACTGTCGTAAAGTTCAACCCCCCCCCTACACCCCCACAGCACACAGACGGCTTCTCTACCTGTCTTTCCACTATTTTGATCCCTGGATATATTTCTAAGCATTTACTAGCTTGTTGATGCTACATTGCTGCGTTGGTAGCAGCACCACGTCTCCCTCTGCTCAAAGCAGTCCTGTATCTTCTGAAACGGGTCGTTTTACCCGCGATTTGCAGGTAAATATGCCGTGGATTATATTTTTCTCTGGTGTTGGCGGGTAGCAGGTAAGATTCAAACTTATTTACTTTTTGCGGACATGACAAGTGATTATTGAGCCTGAAGCAGTGATGCTTCACCCGGCGCCCAGGCAGCGCAAGCTACGTGAATCACTCTTGCCCAGCAAAGAGTTGGTTATGAGAGCCAGGAGCCATGTTTAGGTGGTGGGAAGCTGAAGAAATGTTTTCTTCGAATAAGCGCTGGTAGTCTGGTTCAAATCAGAGCTGGAAGCAGCTCGGTAGATAGGGGACCTGAGTACCGTACAGCGGTTTCTGTTGTCGCAAGTTCTGCTCGGGTCGGCGCAGGCAAAGTTGTTTTTAGCTGCTCGCAGGCCAGAGGCCCCGGCGGGAGGGGGGGGGGCATTGAATCGCTCCGTGAACACTTTGTTTAGCCCCACAGGGATTCCGAAAAGCATTTATTGAGGTAAAAAAGTTACTGAGTTTCCCCTTTAAGGCCAATATAAAAGTTGGTCGTTCTTGTTAGTTAATTTATTTTGTTACATATTACTGTAGTTGAATGACCATAGAAGGTTTCTAGTTAGAGCCCAGGCTGGGGAGGATCTCCAACAGTCCCAACAGTGGCCTTCCTGAGTGGAGTTTGCATGCTCTCCCCGTGTATGCATAGGTTCTCTCCGGGTACTCTGGCTTCCTCCCACCATCCAAACGCACGCATGTTAGGTTAATTGGACACTCTAAATTGTCCCTAGGAGTGAATGTGAGCGTGAATGGTCATCTGTCTCTCTGTATTGGCCCTGCGGCAGACTGGCAACCTGTTCAGGGTGTACCCTGCCTCTCGCCTGATAATAGCTGGGATAGGCTCCAGCAAACCCTCCGACCCTGAACTGGATAAGTGGTACAGAAAATGAATGAATAATTGATTGAGCATATAAGCATAATTAAAAAGTTTTTAGCTTCTGTCTGAATGTAAGTTAAATGAAAATATGTTTACATTTTTCAGAAATGTCAGTGGCTGTCCTTTGACAGGTCATACTGACTTTAGCTTCCTATTGCCTCCAGTTGTTTTCAGGCAAACTCAAGAAATAAAAATATGAAACCCATTAAGAAGTATTTACTCCACACACACACAAATATTTACTCCACAGTGGATTTCTTTCTGAATGTTTCTTGACCTGAGGGCATCAGCCCTCCTCTGCAGTTCACTCTCTGACCTTAAAAGTCTGTTTAAGCTGCATACATGTGGCCACTGGCAGCAAGAGAATCAGTTATGGTAATAACCTCAGTGTTAGGTTTAAAAACGTGTATCTTCAGCTGTTTCTCTAGAATTTAATTTCCTGTATATTGAATACTTGATTTAGTGAATACTCATTACACTGAATGATGGGATTGTTTTTTCTATTCTTCATGTTATAATCTGCTGCACCTTTTTTCCAGTTGGTCGCCTGTGAGACTGTAAATTTAGTACAGTTTCTTTAGTAGGGTGGTTCCCTAGAAGTTGCATCTTTATTAAGCCAGTCTTCCTTGCATTTAAAGACATTTAATCAAAGTGCGAAAACCTCATGGCAGTCTCATTGATGATTATGCCCAACACGTACAACCGCTGAAAAGTTTACATGGATGTCAGATGTGTAGCTCAGGTGGAAAAGCAGTTGTCTTTTAACCATCTTTCAACCAGAGGGTTGATCCCAGGCTTCCCTCAGCCTACATGCCGATGTGTCCTTGGCCAAGACACTGAACCCCACATTGCATTGAGATGTGAATGTGTGTGTGAATGGGTGAATGTGGTCAGTATGACTGGAAAAGTGCAATATAAATGCATTTACCATTTTGAAAGTGCAGAAGATAGACAAAAGCATCCTTATAATTTCACTAGATGAAAGACTCGCTCATTTGAAGGATCCTTGACATTGGAATAGTCTTTTGGTGAGATTTGATAATAGGGGAACCACTATTTAGGACCTACCTTGACTTGAAGAAGCACCTTGGCAGTTCCAAAACATGTTTGATCCTCATTTCCACAAAGTGTGCCTCTAAAACTCCTCAGTAGCTTTAAGGAGGGAAAAAAGGCAGTTTTTATGCAGTCGATGCATCTTTTGTTTACTCATTTTAGTTATTTTCATTGTTTCCAACTTCCACTATAATTAGTGACTTTTCCGACCCATCTAGCGACTCATTTTCAAAAAGCGACTAGCAATAAATCTACACACCTGACAAACTTGAGTCTTCTTTGAGAACAGAGGAGAGCAAAATATTCAGCTAAATATAAAACAAGTGGTTTCTTTTGCTAGTCAACTGATCCTGGGTTTTGGCTGGTTCTCCCAATATATAATTTGAAAAAATATTTTATTTGTAGTTGATGATATTTAATCAGATGTGTGTAGCTGTACTTCTTATCATACTGCCATCAGGAAAAAAAAAACAGAAATGAAGACCATTTGGCTAAAAGGGGTCTTAAATGAGTCATGCTTGTCTTCAATGGCCACTGTCCAGTAGGTTTCAGACATTTTCCAGCTTCAACACACAGACTTTTCATTGTTGTACTGTAGAAGATGAATGATGGGGCAGTCCTGGAAACTTGAATCCATGTCCTGTGTTACCAGTTTTTGTTATTTTTAAACTACTGTTTGGTTAGATTTGGGCAAAGCTGAGTTCATTTAGGTTTAGGACAAAGATTGTGGTTTGGTTTAAAATACACCCCTTCACAACTCTTCATGTAGCTGCCAGAATTGTTTTTGGGTTTTTTTTATCATACATTTGCATTTTTCAAAATGATGAACTCCCAGTATTATATTGTAGTCAAAAGGCCCTTTTTTTTTTTTTATTAAATTCCACTTTCACATCTGAGTAACTTTTGTGTTTGGACCTTAGTTGAACGTGGAAATGGACAATAATGTATCGTTTTTCTGTTTTTTTTTATTGATATCACTTTTTTGTTGGTATCAATGATAAATTAAGATAAACATTTAGAACAACAGCAATGTAATTATAACATCCCATGTCACATTCAAAGTAAAAATTTCCCTTAAAGTTTTACAGACTGTGCATGTCTGACCCTTGCAGCTGCAGTGAAGTGATCTAATTTGTTTGCTGAATGAGTCTGAAGTTATCAGCCAGTGCTCTGCATGACCTCAGCTTTGTCACGCTGAGCTACAACAGGCTGATGTCTGCTGATAATATGTCTTTTAAGCAGATTAAAAGCTTGTAGTGGTTTGCTGATCAATGTTTGCAGGTTCAACATCTCCATGAAACATTCATTTTATCATACAAGTTGGTCAGAGAATTTATCCTAGCAAGTGTTGGTGGATCCTGATTAGGATTTGTACATATATTTTTTTTTATTTATAAAAATTTTTTTGTGTGTTTTAAGATCAGCCTGACATGCATGCATGACTGTTTTTAATCATCAAAAGTGTTAGCCCTGCGAGCTAAAGACGTCTATTAGATGATTTGTCTAAGTTTAGGCGTGTTCCATTTTTAGTCTTATAGTTAATGAACATCATAATGAAAGCCGATCTGATTGAATGAAGGAAATGAGAAGCTGAATTTAGCGGTAACAATAATGATAGATGCTCTTTTAAGGCCTTTTCACCCCTCTAGAATTATGCTAAATAGCTTAGCCCACACCTGCACCGGTCGGTTCAGCCGATGTATGCACAGAGTGCAACCAGACAGTCAGGGGAGAAAGACATGTATTTCCCTAAGAAAGTGAAGTCTGGATACCAAACGAGAATGAAAATGCAGAAAGAGAGAAAATTAAGTGAGGGAGAGCTGCTTTTTACTTGTTTCTCTGAGAAGAGGTGAGCACAGCTGAACTAAATCACAATCTGGGCTGATATTAGCCACTCATTACGATTGATTTAGGGACAACACAGATTAATGTTTTTTTTTCAGAAATTCATCAAAGTTATTACCGCAAAGCATTTGACTTTTATGGACCTTGGGATAAAATATATGTACATATATATATATATATATATATATATATATATATATATATATATATACATAATTTCAGGACATCAAGTAGCTTTTAATCTTTTGTATAGCTTTAAATGCTGTAGGCAGGTTAAAATAATCTTGTATCTGCAGCTTGTATGAGGTCTGTCCTCCATGTAGCAGAGAAAGAGACAGAGGATGTAAGCGGACAGGTAAATAAAGGTTGCCTTGAGGGTACTGTAGTTTGAAGATCGGGGAGAGGAAAATATGCATGAAAACTATTGATCAAGTCAGCACACTGGCCCATCAAGATGGTTTGTAAACAGGGCCGAGAACTTTCTACCCTGTTGAGAGCATCTATAACATATTTGCAGTGGATGGAAGGAGATGATGCGATTATCTTATTCTTTAAAACTTCTTTCTCATCAAAAAGTATGTGCAAATATGTTTTAAGAATTGAACATGTACCAATGATTGAAGTCTCTCTCTTACTGTGTAATCAAATTATCCACTGAGGCTCTGCCTGTAATTGGGTTCAGATGTTTGCTGTGAGTTTCGGTTCAGCAGAGTTACCAATGTCTCCATTTAATCTTTGTGATTTATGCAGCCTTAAAGAAGCTGGAAACATGCAGAAATAAACTCATTAAAAGACTGCAGGCAGTTTAGTTTGATTGAATAAGGTGACTGGCTGGATTTTTTTTTTTTTTTAATCCGTCTCCCAGTAGCTTGCTGACATGTAAAAATTGGGTCTTGTATTGTATTTTGATGAGTTTTATCATCTGAATGTGAAAGCTCCATTTAATGCTAGGTGTGGGTGTGTACAAGTGTGTTTACTGTACATTCCTTACAGAACATCTTTTTACACAGGTAAACTTTGACTTTATTTGGACCAGTAGTCCTTACAAAATTAAATTAAATGAAAAATAATTTATCAATCCCACAAGGGAAATTCAATATTGTAGTAGGCTTTTTTCTCCTCAAAAATAAAAGTGTAAAAGTATTAATTAATAAGATGTCTTAATTAATTAATCAGAGGTCTATGATCTCTACTGACCTTCAGATGAAAATGTGACATGATCATTCATGTGTCACTTTGACACATATCTGATATCGATCTGATTTAATACCATGCCTGAGTCGAATTTGAAAAAATCTTATTTGCACCATTCACACTGTCATTAAAAAATCTGTTATGAGTCTAATTTAGGCAAAAAAATTGTGTCCACTGTGTCTGTAAGCAGCCCAGTAGTATCAGTACAGTTCAATACAAATTTATAATGTGGATACATGCCACACAGTAGTTTCTCTCATTGTTACATTATTTGTAAAATGTGTTTGATGCTAATGTGAGAGAAAGATGGGGTCCTTAAAGTTGAGGGCTTTACATACTAGCTTAGCTTGATTATCCAAGTTTGGATTGAAATGACCTTGACCTGAGTTTTCATGATGTGAATAAATCCAGACTTCCCTCCAGAGGAGATGCAGGTTGAGGGAAGGTCAGGCATCTAAGAACAAGGAAGACAAGGTAGTAACATGTAATCAGTCAAGATAACAAACTTGACTAATCTAAACTCACCTGACCTGAACCCCATTGAAAACATGTGGGGCATTGTCAAGAGAAAGCTGACCGGGAAGAGACCAAACAATAAAGAAGAGTTAAAGGCTGTGATTGAAGCATGTTTGTCTTCCATAACACCTGAGATATGCCAGAAGCTGGTTGCATCCATGCCACGCCGGGTTAAGGCAGTCATTCAAGCAAAAGGAGCCCCAACCAAGTACTAAGTACAGATGCAAGATTTTACTTAGGAGGCCCCATTTTTTTGTATTTAAAGTCCTTTTTAAATTGATTTCATGCAGTATTCTAATTTTTTGAGTTTTAGAATTTGAGGTTTTCTTAAGCTGCAAGTCCTAATCAGCAACATTCAAACAAATAAAAGCTTGAAATATATTGATTCACATATTATTAGTCTATACAATATGTAAATTGCACCTTTTAAGTTGAATTACAGAAATAAATGAACTTTTTCAGGATATTCAAATTTTTTGGGTAGTACCTGTATAGTGTGTGTGCGCGCATGTATGACTGTAATTATATAAAATTGTGCTTTAGTCCTCTATGACTAAACTTCAGTCACCAAAATAGCAGAGCTTGATTTTTCACACCCATCTGTCTGCCCACACGACTTTCATCCTTCTGTCTTTAAAATCTGCTGTATGATGTGAGTTTCAAGATGTACATATGGACTAAGGAGAGGAATGCTGCTACTCTTTCAAGTTGTGAAGCTGTGGCCTGAAGCTGATAAATTAATGTTTCCTGTTGTGAATGACAAAATCTTTTTGTTTCAGCCTTGATTTTGTTTCTGTGAAATCAGCTCACACATGGGTTTTTGCATGTTGGTGAGTTACGGGGGTGTGTAGTTTTAATGAGTCCACTAATTCCTCTCTTCTCCTCTACATAGAAACTAAAGCCGAGCTTGAGGATCTAATGGCAGACATCAAGAAGTTGGCCAACAAAGTACGCTCTAAATTAAAAGGTAACTCTGCCTCTAATTATTTTCTGCAAAGTATGATTTTTCTTCACTAAATAAAGGCGTGCTTTTGTTACACTTTTCAAGATTTGCAACACATACAAGATTCAGTTTTGTTTTTTTGTTTTTGTTTTCTAATGAAAACTTGGAGCATGAATCAGATATCTAAATTTGGCATGCGCACTATTTAAAGGCCTTTTTGTTAATTGTAGTTTTTATCTAATTAAATCTTTAAATACAGCCAAATGTCCCAGATTTCTAATTCTAAACGCTTTATGGCTTGTATTAATCTGTGATACTTGATATTGTTTAGACTTATTAACCGAAAGGCAATGTTATGTCGAATTGGTCTTATGTGTGAAAAGAACAGCTAACTGGTTGACTATCAGTAGTAGTGACAATTTAATAAGATTTTACTGGCTATTTTTCTCCACATTTGTGATTGTTTGTTTTCCCTGTTAGGCCATTTAAAACACTCTAAAGATAACCACAAAGTGGCAACAATAACATTAGTATCTTGGCGGCTATGGTCCAGTTTATAAGGCCTTGTACACACAAGTTTTTTGTTTGTTTGTTTTTATAACAGCTTTCTCAGCATTTGCCAAAAAAAAACATTGTTTCTCATAATACAACAACCTATCATTCAGAAAATATGTAGAGGACAGCTTAATCAGTAATGAAAGAAGCAGTTCGGTTTGTGAAACATTATGAAGATACAAAGTAGCATGTGCAGTTCTTGCATTGTGGCATGGATCCACTTCTTGGACAGATGTTCACAGGTGAGACATGAGGAGAAGGTAAGCTGCATTGTGTTTGTCAGCCAACAGACAGCTCAGTTTACACTTTAGTGGGCTGAATGAGAAGTGTCACTTAAGAGGTGGTGATGGCTGAAACCATGAACACACAAAGTATTATTCACACTTGTGCACGCAGTTGCACTAATATTACAGTAGCATAAAATGTCCGTCCCTAATCACACATCTGCCATGTATTTGGACAGTTCTTATTGTTTGTCTCTGTGTGTTTGAATTTGTCTGTAAATGAGCTGTAATGTTTTTATTCTGTGATTTCTGTGTCTCACTCCCATTTTATCAAACATACAGCACATGTTTTACCCCACATTTTTTCCTGTTCACCATATATTTCTCAGAATACTTCAATGGTATTTCTAAAACCCCATGTCTGATAGGTTCAGTGTCCACCACATATGCAAACTGTTACCTCCCCTCCTTCTTTTGGGAAAAAATGGTATATGGTACGTAGTATCAGACAGGAAAGTAGAACTACTGGAAGAAAAATGGGTAATAGTTGCTCCACTCACCATCTCTTTTATCTGCATCATAAATACATGAAGCTTAAAGACACACAAATACACATGTGTGTACATATATTCAAGGTGTTCCACATGCTTGACACCAGTGCTGTCAGGCTGAACAAGCTCTATATCGCAGGTTACCAACTGTGTCACCACAGCTTACATAAGCTGTTGCTACTGGATACTTTTGTATTGCTGATCTCTGTTTATGTTTCATTCTGTAGTGAACTACAGCAGGTCCTGATTAAGCAGAAACAATTACAGTATCTATTACATTTTAATTTTAATCAATCAGATTCAGGCAATACATGTTATAGATGGTGGAGTAAAATTTTTATACATCTTTTCAAATTAGACTATTGTACTTATAAATATTTGATTGAAACAGCCCATGGGCCTAGACTACGGATTAGATATTAGAAGTTTTGGAGTCATTTAAGTTCCAATTACAGTATTCTTTAAATCATTTATACTACCATACATAAAAGTAAATCAAATACATTGTGCCTTTTCCCTAGAACAATCAATATGATATCTGCCTTGAGACAAGAACCATTATTATGTGAGATATTATTCAGGACTGATCTATAATTTGATGTTAATATTAGATGAAGCTAAATTCTCGTATTTTGATTTGGGGTTATTGCATGTATCAAGCATGATCATGTTTTTATGATGCAATCACAGGACTAATGACATGTGACGCTGACTGAAGAATATTTGTGAAGCAAGTCACTCTTCAGGTTATAATGTAATCAGTTGTACATTACATACAGTCTCGGGCTTTGACAATTCATTGTTTATCTGAATATGCAAGATGATGTACAACTATTTTTTATCAGAATTTTTATTACAGAAATCTTGGCATACATTAGCTCACACCTGTTTGTCTTAATTTTATGACACTCTTTAAGCAACATTGTTATGTTCAAAAGCAGTTCCATTTAATGAATAAATTATTTATTTTGAACCTGAAAACAGAAAAAAGAAAAAGAAAAAAATCGAAAAAGCCAAATACCGATATGGTAAATAGGAGTTTATGGAGCTGATATTTGTTTCAATCAATCTTTATTTAGTAGTTTTCACATTTAAATAATCTCTGAACATTGTAATACTTAAATATAATGACACTGTTTCAGTTATAATTCTAGTTTTATATGTAGGCTTGGTCCAGTGTTTTGCAGGTGTTGAATTGGAGTTAGATTTTTGAAGGGCTGACGAGGTGTCAAGATGTGAGTCTCTCAGTGTTTAATAACCTCTGACAATGAAATATAGTGAGAATATTCCCAGCCTCTTGTGGCATTGAAGTGGTTCAAGTGAGAAGCCACAGAACAAGGGAGGAAAAATTATTTAAACCAGGCAAAATGCCTGAATGCTAAAGGTGATTTATTATATAAAAAAAGAATGTCATTGGGCAGTAGAGGAGTTACCAAAGCAGAGCTGGGATTAAGCCTGGGCTGGCTGAGCACAGACCTTTTGAAGACATGCCAAACCTCAATGGAAGACCAAACTGCCATAATTAGAAATAGATCAAACATTTAGAAATCATTGAATTAACATATATTTTTCATTTATATATGCCTGTACTGTACTTGCATATTGATTTATTTACATATTGATATTTCTACTTCGTTCATTTTCATTATATTTATTTTTTATTTTAATTCCTCAATACAGGCAGTTTCGTTATTGCAGCATTAATTATTTTATTTCCATGTCTATTCATTGATGGGTTTTTTTGTTGCATGGTATAAGGTGTTTGTTTCCAAGCTAGTTACAAACCAGGATTTGTCATCTGTGAGGGTTATTGATGATGATGATGACCAGTCCTGCTTTAGAATCAATTAGAAACACCTGTTTTATTACCATGCCGCTGTAAAATACTATAATGTATAAATGTTTGAGTGTAACAAACTTCCAGAGGAACTAACTTCTTTTTTTTCTGTCTTTTCTGGTAATACTTTCCAAGATTAACCATCATCTGGTGAGCAAGTCTTTATTTTTGTTTTTCTGTCCAGGTATCCAGCAAACTATAGAGCAAGAAGAGGGGCAGAACAGGTCATCAGCTGACCTGAGGATACGTAAAACACAGGTATATTTCAAGTTACAGATATACCTGATTTCCAGTAGAGCAGTACACAATAAAAATCATCATTAAAGGCATATGCTACCCCTGGGTGAAATTTAGCCTCATCCCCGCAGTCCCCTGCGTTGGGGGCAGAAGCATTTTCTAACTGACCCAGTCATTCTCTGAATCTGGCAGCACTGACTTTAGCTTAGCTTAGCGTAGTTGCTGTAATCTGGCGGATCCAACTAGCACCACTTGGCAAAAGTGAGCTAATTAACTCAAGATTCTTCCAATTTCTTTCGTGACCCGCACATTCTGATCGAGCACAAACGAGAAGCCGATTTCACATCAAAGGACTAGCTAGGCGGCAGTTTTAATATTGGGCTTATTCATCAAAACATGTTTGAACTAAAGGAGCGACTCTTAAAGGAGTGATGACATAGCAGTAAAAACTAGTTCATGTTGTTGGCATTGCTGCATATGTCAAATCTCCAAAGAAAAAAATGGCATTTTTTACAGCGGAGTATTGTTTTGAAACGCCAGACCTCACTTCCTCAGTAAAACAGTTGGGTCTGGTTATGATATGGAGCTTTACCCGGAGACCAAGTTGACTTCATTTTGATTGGCTACACCTTATTTGGCTATAACCTTATTTAGAGAAACTAGGTCAAGCTACCCTACCGGTCGGAAATGCTAAAGGCTAACTGCTAGCAACATGGGCACTTTAGACAGTGAGCTACGTTTATCAGACAAGACAGCATTTAGAAAATAGATAAATTTACAGGTAATGACAAGGTTGTGGTCGCCTCCCTCAGACTGCTTAGCAGTCACTCTCCCACTCGCAGTTGAAGCAGACAGGGAGGGGGGAGCAAAGCGGACAGTGCATAGACCGTTAGGAGAGGGGGGGGGCTGTTTACTTGATAGTGTGCTAATTAATTGGAGCAAATGATTTACGTAGAATGATAAGCTGCTGTCTGATTCAACCGTTTCTGAACAAAGAGACAAAGCTGACAGACCATAAACAGGAACTTTGATTCTCACTCTGGACATTCACATGGCCTCATCAGTGCACAGCAGATCATATTATACACCCAACCCAGAAAAGTGAAATTTGATGTCATGGCACCTTTAAGAGGAGGAAGCTAAGTTGTGCAATGTTGCGAGCAAGAAGTTGTTTTTATCATTGTTGCTTTCATTGTTGTTGAAAGCCTCTTAAAGTGAAAGTATTTCTGTTTGGATGTACCTAATTTGTCCCCCACAGTAAAAACACAATACATGTGTCTATAATTCATGTGTAATAGCCATTATTCACACAGCTGCAGTTGTGTTTTATTGCCACCGTTCGTTCATGTAGCTTAAGATTTTTTTGTCCACTGCTGGCATTAAGGAGTCTTCGGTAAAGCATTTTGTTGTTTCTTTTCTCTTTCCAGCACTCCACACTGTCTCGTAAGTTTGTTGAGGTGATGTCAGAGTACAACACCACCCAGTCAGACTACAGGGAGCGCTGTAAGGGACGCATTCAGAGACAGCTGGAGATCAGTGAGTACCTGTGAGACTAAAAAACAATTTCCACTTGTCACAGCGACTGCGGACATATTGACTCTTCACACACCAACATGTGTTTGCACAGTATTTCTTTGTTCATCAGTTTCTGAATAAAAACCCAGTCGAGTATTTCCTTAGATCCATTCAGCATTCATTCTGATAATATTTGTCATTTGCAACCCAACATCATCTCCTTATGCTGTTTTAAACAAAGAAAAGACCAGTGCACCAGACGCTACTTTGACAATTATTCTGTATTTATTACCAGACGGGATCAAATGTCTCATTTTCCATTCTCTTTATTTTACTATTAATGCTCTTAGTTTACCAGATCTGTCAAATACTCTGTAGTCTTCAGGGCTTGATCTGCTCCTTTGACAGACCATAATATGCAATCCTACCCAGCATTGCAGATGTAGAGGAGTGCACTGCAAATTGTTACTGTGCAAGTGAATGTGACTTTAGTCCTGTCTGACCAAGATCAAATCCCAATTTTTTTTAAGTAGCATTTTTTTATACCAATGGACAGCATAAAGGGCTTTTCACAATAACAGCAATAATTAAATATCAAATTAAGATAATTTCAACATCAAATTGAAAATTTAAGCTAAAGCTCCACATACCCAAGTAACATAACTGAATAAAAACACAAGACAACACGTTCTCTTCATCTTTGCTTGATTTTCATTCTTATCAAAGCGTCAAGCTCCATCTTCCTTTTAATTGTCAGATGTTTAATTCTTGTTAATTAGGCTGAAAATACACACATCGGTCAGAACATTCACACTGTGAAAGCAGTTCTTTGCTGGGAAATCTTGGGTCATGTCATTAACACATATACCACCCACTATGATGGACTATGATGTAGTCCAAGCTAACTCTCCCTGCGGTAATGGGACTCCTTGACAAGAATATTCTCCCTTAGCAGGCCACCATGTCTGCTGCCCTTCGAAGCTGCTTGGGTCTACCATCAGGAGTAACGAGCTCAAGGCATTTACTCAAAACTCCCCCTTTTAAACCCAATCCCCAAAGGTCCTGCTCTCCATCATCCTAAAGATCTGCCACCATATCCATTTCCAATTCCAAAATTTCCAATTTTGGAATACGGATATCTTTCTTTATACAGTTTATTTGCTTTAGTTGAAAGAGTTTAATTACTTAATGCCTACATAGAGCTGCTTCAACATACATTTGCATCTACTACTGTATGACTTCTACTGCTAAGAATTTTCGACTGGCAAACAGCTGCAGAATTTTCAGCGAGTGATTGAATCGTTTTCAGCTGATTTGATTGCTTGAAATCAATCTATGAAATTCAAGCTAGCAACAAAAGCAAGTTACCTTTCCATTTCTGTTTTTTAAGCTTTACAATAACTGATGGCCTTGAGTGTCTTTCACTGATTATTTATTCTACAGTTTGGCAGGCTGATATATAAAAACATATAAACCTTATACAATTATGCATTGTTTGTTTGTTTTGTTTGTTTGACATCAATGTAAATATTTGTTTATAAAAGCAAGTAGTGTAGACATCTTTTACCAATTTATTGTGTATTTAAATATATTAAACAACATAAAGAGCATAGATTTAAAGAGATGTTTAGGGTTCAGGTTATTATCCATACTCCTCCATATTTTATTTCAAATTTGCCAGCTGCAGTGTTCCAAAACAAACTCTCATATTGAAACCACTTTCCACAACACATTTACCACCAACACCCACACACATATGGATGAACATGCCAGGTTCCTGCAGCCCAGATCTGAGCTCCTCTCACTCATTTTACACTGTATGTGTAATGTGATTTGACAGGTATTAGCTGTTGGCCTCAGGCTGCTGAACCAGGCAACGGACTCTGACTCTGACTCTGCCACGTCATTCTGGCAGTCTACACCACACCAGCTGCCCCTAAAAGTCACCATGAAAGAGTCACCTTATATACAAAGCACACACATGCATACAGAGACCAACACTATGAGTCATTTAGTGGTTAATGGCAGAGGAGAGCAAAGGCAGTTGTGTAGCAGGCTGCTTGGCACAGATGTAATTTCCTCTGGCCATCTGTCAGTTTAGAGTGGAAACATGCACCCAATGTGTGAACTCCACCCAGTACTCTAGATGAGGGCCAGTCAAAAGAACAATAGCGCTCATAGCACACTGGGGTTGAACAAAGAGCTAGAGTTAAACACCCCTGAATCACTTTTCTTTGAGCTCCCTCAGATCTATTTGGATTTGATTTGTCAACTGGTGGAGTCACAGGAGGCCTTTGCTGATCTCACCTGTCGCCAAGAAAGTGATTAGATACACATAGATGGAATTAAAGCACAGCAGACAGGGGAAATTGTGAGTATATCGCAAAGATGGAAGAGATCATTTCAGGCTTTAAGGATAAAATGTTCACAATTCTTCAGTTTTTCCTCTCTAGTTCCAATAAGGTTGAATTCCTTCAGGGTGATATGGCAGGAGGGTCATGTCTCTGTTGTTCTAACACCTTTGACTAATTAGTGTGTAAATCAATAGGAGTATGTCACACCCACACACACGCAGAAACATTCTCTGGTCTGTCAGAGTGAGTATTGATTCCACTGTTGCATCTCCTTTTTCCTATTTGCCTCCACTTAAACCTGCCGTGTGCAGAAATAAAAGAAACAAGAATAAAATGCTGCGACATAGCCTATTGTAAGCATGTTTTTTCAGGTAGAATATTCATCCCAATTTGCATGACTTTTAGTGCCTGTTTGGACCTGTGCAGTAATAGCTCTGACATATTATTTAAAGTTAAGCTCCAAATTGCTGATGCCCATACAGTAGCTAAGTTGATTTTCTCAGTCCACTTTCCTTCCTTTGGCCCTGCCCTTCCATTTTACAGGGATAAGGTGGCCCTATTATTTAAAAGTTTGATAACCAGTTCATGATTCTCTAGGAAAAGGGAAACCTTGGCCGTTTCTCAATATACATACTTTTGCGTACTTGCGTTCTTGTGTACTTTTGAAACGTCATCAGTAGAGGTCCAAGTGTTCCAATTAAAGGAACGCATCAAGATAAGTACGCTCCACATTCCCGGATGTGTACTTGCTCCGCCCACTTTTCCGAGTCTGCATTGGAGGTGACTTTTGTGGACTTCAGACACTGTTATATCCCATAAGGCATTGCGGCATAATAATGGTGGAGGAGAAAAGTAATAGCTATAAGTGCTGAAAATACTCATTATTTTACATTTATATAACTTTTCTACAACAGAGTTGTTTTACTTCAACTTCTTGGTGGTTTGATGAATTTTAAACCGTTATTAAAAGTGTCTAGCGGTTTCACGAAGGGGCTGAGCAGCTAACGGTAGCTAACGGTAGCTAACAGTCAGACAGTTGCACAGATTATCTGGATTTAACTGCCACATTCAAGCAGGGCTTTTGCTACTTGTTATGATTCTAGTATTAGATATCTGTTATGACATAACTATAGCAACGTCTTTGACGTAATCAAGTAGGCCTATGTTACTGTTCCAAATGCGCAACGAGTATACTTGTATCCTTCCGTCCTCAGAAGTCTGTACTTCCATCAAGTCCATACTAGCAAGTACACAAGTTTGTTCTTAGCATACTTGGTATTGAGAAACGGCACTTATTCCTGCAAAATAGAGGCGCACAGTCAACTGGACCAAGCAGGACTGGTCTTTGTTTGGCTAAATTGTGTGTCTGCACACATGATGGGAAAATCCTATGAAACTTTTTAAAGTGGTGGCATTATCAACTTAAAGCTTGTACTCTTCAGGCATTTAATTTGTTGGTCTTTGTGAGTTAATCATCAGAGATGGGAATTGTGGAGTCATCAAGTCTTTTCCATGCCGTGCATTTGTTCTGCCCAACCACAGTGAATTAATTTGTGCTGATTGGACTCACCTGATTCAGCGGTTGGGCAGAACAAATACATGGCATGGAAAAGACATGTTGACTCCACAATTCTCATCTTCATTAACCATAATTCAGGTGATCTACAGGCATTAAATATTTTATTGTTGTTCTTGCAAATGTTTTACTGTTATTTTGCATCATATAGCAGGATTTAATTGAGAAGGGAAACACAGAAGAGAGAACCGACAGGACCGTTTGCTTCAACAGTTGATGGTTATTACTCATATAAAGTTATGAGAATGAGCTAAAGTGTCTGCATGTTCTTTCTAATGTGAACAACTATAAACACCCTCAAAGTTTATGCAAGGGTTTTTCAAACACAGGTCGACCCTGTTTATTATCGGCATTTGGCTCCTTCCCCATTGGCAAAAAACAGCTGGGTCTGATCCCCGCTGGCAAGTTGCATGGCTTTTCTTTTTCTTTAAACTAAACTTTATTGAACAAATGTATAAAACAAACAGGTTTTGCATTAAGGGACAGCACATCAGCAAGTTGCATGGCTTGTGCCCACTGCTGTGTGTCTGGTGACATCATCATGCTGGGGTTGCGTTGGTGATATCCCTGTAGACAGAATCAGGAAAGTAAACAATGGATAGCAACATGGAAGCGAGTCAGACCATAGTCAGTGTGCTTTCTTGTTTTGCACTTTAGTCCGTCCTCAAAATGGTTGAAAATCAGCGTGTGATGAGTGGTTTTCTAGCGCAGACGGAAACATGGCTGGTGCGATGTTATGACGTAGGCACGTACTGTAATGAGCAGCATCATCACGTAAATTCCCAGCTAAACCCAGACCACGCATTCTCACTGTATGCTAATCTGAGCTGAGCCTTTTAAAGGTGATTTTAACCCACGTCGCTTGCCGAGTTGTTGGTGCGGGTCGGTGAGCTTTTCCCACTGCCACTAAAAGCGGATTATTTGTGGAATAAAACAGGTTTTTGGCCAGTGGGAAAGGGTATTAGACTAGGATAAAAGTGGCCTTGACTGTAAAGGCTGTGCAAGAGCCGAAGAAGAATCCAGTGATTGCCACAATGTGGTCGTCCTAATGAGGGATTCTTGCACTTGTACCAGAGGATTTCATCAGTCAACTGTACTAAATGTTGGTATTGAATGACTGCAATCAAGGTGGACTCCAAGGTTTCCAAGACAGGAACACAAAATATCACCTAGTCTTTCAGAAACTCACCAGAAATCATAAAAATGTGTGGCTTTTCTAATCAGGTGTGATACACTCACAATGGCAGAAGGAAGACATAAGCATATCTGTTTTTGTAACTTAACCAATCAGCCTGCATTTGTGCAACTTGGCAAAACCTGAAAGCCATTTTTTCCCAACATTTTTCTTATTAATATGACAGTATAAAAACCACAGACAGAAGCATGAAAATCACTTGCATCTTTTACTTCTCCTACATGAACATTTGTGTCTTTTCATTTTCCCTCTGGGATTGCATTTCGTCTGTGTTACATAACACTGAAAATTAAATAATGCTGTTACTGGTAGCAGCATTGTATTAATGATTTAATAGCCTATAAACACTATGGCTGTAGTGAGACTTCTTGGCTTCATATTAGGCTTTTCGGGGTTTGGGTCTCCATGGTAACAAATAAGAGCCTCCCTCAGAGTCTCAGAGCCTGTCATGGCTTAAAAAAAGAGAAGTGTGCATGTGTGTAGGAAGTGAGATAAATGGGACAGGATAGCACCAGAGCATCTTTGTTTGTGTGTTTGTGAGCTGCCTCCATCCACTCATTTGTCAAACTGCAAACATAATTACTGAACATAAGTAGATTTTTAAACATGGTAATGAAAATGTTTGAGCACTTAATCACACCTTAATGAAATTCTTTGGTTTGATGCAAAAAAGAATTTTGAATTTTTTGCAATATGCTCTGTAAATGTATAAAGAAATGAACAACCACTCACTGTTAAATGTTAGACAGCAGCTTCATCAGTATTCTGATGGTGGAGGCAATCATTGGACCCGACTGCTTACCATCATCACTCACCATCAACGTAACTGCACTGCCACTGAGGCCACTACACCAAGTGCCAAGTCTGTATCTTACACAGCACCCCACATTCTCACACACACACACTGATTAGCTCATGAATCCAGCGTTTCAGATGCATCTGATGTTTCAAATGAGCCAAAACTGGTCTGCATTTTAGAAAGTAGATCAAAATGTGACAAAGCTGAGTTTGACTGAGATCACTCTCATGTCTCTGTGGTGAATGGGATGGGAAAAAGGTTGCCAGTTTCCTTGTAAAGCCACCACAGTTAGCCCAGATACACTTCTAAACCTGTCTAATCACAGTGTGACACAACTTGCAGCAACAGCACATTCAGCTTAACTTAGCTGCCCTTAGTTTGCCTTCATTTCTTTGAGCTCCGCATTTATTGAAATGTCGAGTTATTCCTCTCAGCAGACTATAGCAATTTATAAGTTGTGGTTTAAATGCTCTTGAATTACTTTTCCATGACAGATTGGGGTCTTCAGCTCTTCATCAGCATGCTTACTCTGGAAAGAGTATTTCTTGCAAAAGTAGCTTTTTTTTTTTTTTTTTTTTTTTTTTTTTTTTTTTTTTTTTTTTTTTTTTTTTTTTTTTTTTTTTTTTTTTTTTTTTTTTTTTTTTTTTTTTTTTTTTTTTTTTTTTTTTTTTTTTTTTTTTTTTTTTTCTTTCTTTCTTTCTTTCTTTCTTTCTTTCTTTCTTTCTTTCTTTCTTTCTTTCTTTCTTTCTTTCTTTCTTTCTTTTTTTCTTCTTTTGTTCTTATAAGTGTATCGAGAAAACTTTCCAGTGAACAAACCAGGGAGGTAAAACATCTTCTTCACTGTAACTGAATGATTCATAAAGGAGCTCCTGTATGCACTCTACTTCCAAACTTTTTCATGTCTATGCGTTACATAGTGTGAGAATAAATCAGCACAAAGTTAGGCATTCGGTTCGTGTCCTCTGCATTAAAATTAGAACAAGTTCGACTTGGTCTTTGGGTATTATGGCTCCTTTAAGTTGGTTCCCATTTTTTGTGAGTTTCATTGATATACCCCCAACAGACTTTTAAATCACTCCCTCCTCAGCTTGGAATAGGCCAAGAGGTGGTCACTGTGCAGGTGCAGCTTCTGGATGAGCCAAAACTCTCCAAACTCCTTTCATACCCTGGGGATATTATGAACTAACATCCCTTTAGCTTCTGCTCGTCTCCTCCTCCGCAATGCAAGTAATGCCAGGTCTTTCCTTTGACAGCTTGACAGATCCATCCTGCATCCAAGTCTGCAGCATGAGAAAGTAGCTGCTTTCTGGATATCTTTTTGGTTGTACTAAACTTGAATGCAATTGTCGCTCTTTTACCCTGCTCTACGCCCGACCCCTGTGGAGAATATAGCCAGTGCCCTGTCCTATGTGAGCGCACCTTGTTAGGTCAAACCCCTTTCATGAACATTATGAGGTTAACTCAAATGCTTCATTTGTTTTAAAATTGGAGATTACTGTACTTTACATGGCTTTTTATTCTGTGTTTCTTTATAGATCTATTGAACCACCTTTCAGAGATAAAATACTGTATGTCCTTTTATTCTGCTACATTTTGTTCATGGCGCCTACAGGGAAAGCACAGATAGAATTAATGATGGCTTTCTTCCCTGAAATGCTTTCCATGACAATAAGCCAGCATGTCCTTTGTGGAATATAGTCAGTATTAATTATACTACACCTGTGCTTTCCCTGCTGTGAGAAGTCAAACTGTCTGCAGTGTAAAAGATTAACTACCTACAATTAGTGACTGTTTAATCAGGAGGCACACCTAATTAGGCCATTTTGGATTATGATTACTTTTCATACTTCAAAGCACATTTTCTCAGTGTTTCCAAAGTTTTACTTGAGATTGACAAAGTTTTTATTGTCCCCACAGTCCCACAACTTCTTCTTCTGTTCAGCCGATGACTGACTGCATATCTTTTATTCATTTAATGAATGAATGAATGATTTTCTTATTCCAGTTCAGGGCCACAAGGGCTGCCAAAGCCCATTCCAGCTATTATCAGGTGAGAGGCAGGGTACACCCTGGACAGGACGCCAGTCCGTCGCAGGCATATCTTTTATATAACGAATAATATCAGAACCGAGACTTTAACATACTTCTCAGTTCAGAATGCTGAGTAACTATTAATGAGATGCAGTGTGTTAACACAAGGAGCTAGGATGTGTGGTACACACGGCATGTGGCCCTAGCAAGGATTTAAAATGTGTGCAGGACAGATTGGAGATGATTCTGACAACATATGACTGTGACCTGCAGTATCAGTGGGGCAGTAATGGAGCCAAGAGAAGCAGCTCTGCGGGTGGATGCAAATGTTTATGAAGTGGGACAACCCTGTTGGAGACAATAAAGATGAATCAGGAGCAGATGCATCAGCAGGAAGAGATGCTGTCATATAGAGGGGGTTAGTAGACTGAGAGTTTCTAACTTTGTCAGGCGTTGTTGGGTAGAAGGCAAGCTTAATAGGGTAGGACCAAATAATTAAGTGCCATCACTCATGATCCAAAGTCAGATACATGTCCAATGGCTTGTTTCATTATATTAAGAAATGACAATTTTTTTTATATATATATATATACATATATATATATATATATATATATATATATATATATATATATATATATATATACGGGGGGGGTGGAGCGGGAAATGGACAGACGGATCGGTGCGGCGTCTGCAGTGATGCGGACTCTGCATCGGTCCGTTGTGGTGAAGAAGGAGCTGAGCCAGAAGGCGAAGCTCTCGATTTACCGGTCCATCTACGTTCCTACCCTCACCTACGGCCATGAGCTGTGGGTCATGACGGAAAGAACGAGATCGTGGGTACAAGCGGCTGAAATGAGTTTCCTCCGCAGGGTGGCCAAGCTCTCCCTTAGAGATAGGGTGAGGAGCTCGGTCATCCGGGAGGGTCTCAAAGTAGAACCGCTGATCCTCCGTATAGAGAGGAGCCAGATGAGGTGGCTCGGGCATCTGGTCAGGATGCCTCCTGGACGCCTCCCTGGTGAGGTGTTCCAGGAACGTCCCACCGGGACAAGACCCCGGGGGAGACCCAGGACACGCTGGAGGGACTACGTCTCCCGGCTGGCCTGGGAACGCCTCGGGATCCCCCCGGATGAGCTGGCGGCTGTGGCCGGGGTGAGGGAAGTCTGGGCTTCCCTGCTCAGGCAGCTGCCCCCGCGACCCGATCCCAGATAAGGGGAGGAAGACGGTACGGTATATACAGGTACTACCCAAAAAATTAGAATATTGTGAAAAAGTTCTTGTATTTCTATAATTCAACTTAAAAGGTGCAATTTACATATTGTATAGACAAGTAATATGCAAATCAATATACAGTATTTCAAGCTTTTATTTGTGTGGATGTTGCTGATTAGGACTTGCAGCTTAAGAAAACCTCAAATTCTAAAACTCAAAAAATTTGAATATTACATGAAATCAATTTAAAAAGGACTTTAAATACAAAAAAAGTGGGGCCTCCTAAAGTAAAATCTTGCATATGTACTTAGTACTTGGTTGGGGCTCCTTTTGCTTGAATGACTGCCTTAACCTGGCGTGGCATGGATGCAACCACCTTCTGGCATATCTCAGGTGTTATGGAAGACAAACATGCTTCAATCACAGCCTTGAGCTTTCTTTATTGTTTGGTCTCTTCCCGGTCAGCTTTCTTTTGACAATGCCCTACATGTTTTCGATGGGGTTCAGGTCAGGTGAGTTTGCGGGCCAATCAAGCATGGGTGTTGAACCAAGATTTTGCACTTTTGGCAATGTGGGCAGGTGCCAAGTCTTGCTGGAAGATGAAGTCTGCATCCCCATACAGCTGCTCAGCTGAAGCAAGCATGAAGTGCTCCGAAATGTCCCAGTAGTCGGCTGCATTTATTCTGGACTTAATGAAGCTCACAGGTCCATTCCTTATGAAGTCCTCCTCACTTTTGAATGGCCCTTTCCTGACCATCTTCTCCAGGCTGCTGTCAGCCCTCCGGCTTGTACACCGTTTTCTTCCACACTTCTTCCTTCCATTTAACTGTCCATGAATGTGCTTTGAGACAGCACTCAGAGAACACCCATCTTCTTTTGCTATCACTTTTTGTGTCTTTCCCACATTGTGCAGGGAGTCAATGATGGTTTTCTGCACAACTGTCAGATCAGCAGTCTTCCCCATGATTGTGAATTCTTCTAAACCAAGACAGGGACTTTTTTAAAGGCTCAGGGCACTTATGGAGGTGTTTTGGATTACTTACCTGATTAGAATGTGACACCTGAGCCTACAATACTGGAGTTTTACACAGTATTTTAATTTTTTGAGTTTTTGAATTTGAGGTTTTCTAAAGCTGCAAGTCCGAATCAGCAACATCCAAACAAATAAAAGTTTGAAATATATTGATTCACATATTATTTGTCTAAACAATATGTAAATTGCACTTTAGCCCCGAAAAATAAGGGGTTCCCTACCCCGTTAAAGAAAAAAAAGAGAAGGGAGGGAACACTCAAAACGTCAAAAGAAGGGAGAAAAAAAAAGAAAAAAAAAAAAAAATTACAGAAATACATTAACTTTTTCACGATATTCTAATTTTTTGGATAGTACCTGTCCATGCACACACATATCAGGTACACCTGTTTCCAAAATCAGCAGCACAAATGTTGACATACAGTATGTTTTTTTTTGTTTGTTTGTTTTTCTTTGTTAGTTTTGTTTTTTATGGATACACGGATACAGTATGTGGAGCTATTACAGGCAGCATCTGCTGATGGCAGCAGTTGACGTGTGAGTCCTTTTTCCTAGTTCTGTATCATTGACTTGCCCCAAATGGATGTGATCTGTTATTATTATTGTTGCTGTTGTTGTTTTTGTTGTTTTTACTATTATTCATTCGGGAGACAAAAAAATTTAGATTGTATTGTTTTTCCTTTTTTATGTTGTTGGAGGTTTTTTGTTTGTTTATCTAAATATTTAAAATATTTCTTTTAGACATAGTAATAACTGACCATCCAGGTAATTCTTGAGAAGCAACTGGCAGAAACGACCTCCTTTTATTTTCTGTCTTGCAGAGTACTTGAAGAAGCTTTTCACTTAACTTGTTTCTTCACTGTGTGAGGTAGAGGGTGTGAAGAATTATCCATTATGTTCAGCAGCATTATTCTCTTGACAATCTGCTTCAGGGATCTCAAATTTGCCCCAAGCACAGTCACAGCCCTTTTCATTTGTCAATTCGGTTTAAAGCTCTGATGCTCTTATTCTTTTACAAAGATGTGAAAGGTTATAATCAGGACTCCTCTTTACACATTCAAGAAATTTGTGGTCATTTTACGATAATGTGATAGAGGGCAGAAATACTACTACTTTATCTGCCTCAAAGAAATCTTTGAGATTTATTAGATAAAACTATGATGGTGTTCTCAGTTCAACCCATTACACTGAATGTTGTTCAGAAGAAAATCCCATAACGTGTTGAAGCTGACATGATATGGGCTAGGATATTCTTGTGATTGTTTTACTATACTGTATTTTTTTCCTGTTTTCATGCATGTTTTCATTAATTTCTTTATTTAGTGAAACACATTTTTTGGCATTAATATGCAACAAAAATCATGTCTGATTAGATAATTTGCCGAGATAAAATACCCAATCTGATCTCACAGAAACACATGAAATCACTGATCTCAACACTCATTTACGTGCTACACCAGAACCAGAAAAGCTGCTGGCACACAAAAAAATTCCATCATTGCTTCAACATTGCTCTGAATTCTGTGGTCCTAACGCATAATTTTGAACAATTATGTGCCAGAAAGACATAAATAAGTGATGAAACCTTGTGGTTATTTCACATATTTCTGTCAGAACAGGCTGAAATGCCAAAACTGATTTGCTGATTGATCATAAAATATATTTCTGAGATTTGCACATGGCTCATTAATACAAACAAATAAATGTTTTAAAGTAAAACATTATTAAATCTTTGCTCTAACATTGGAATTCAGTGACATCTGGGTTTTGTATGGGAGAGAGGGGTTAATATGTAACCAATATTTAAATGTGTCTGAGTTTTTTTTTTTCCACTTTAGTCCACTTTAAGCGATATCTGGAGGAGAAAATCTAATATATGTCTCAGGATAAAATCCTGAACCTTTATTCATCTTCATATCAACCTGACATGCTGCTGGACCTGACCTTATCTGAGTGGGGAAAATGTGCAACGCCTGACTGGCAAATGTGAAAGGATCTGGATAAGATACAATAAAATGTCTGAACTGCTAAGCAGGTATAGCTTCAGGCATGTTCACTCTGATGATGGAACTTCTGACCCATAAATGCTGAAACCGGGCTTGTGTAGTTTCTTTCTGAACTTTACAGTGCAGGCATATTCATTTGAGGTGAACACTGATAAATCCACAAACAAATATTGTTTATTGCTTATTTTATTGTCATTTGCACTTGCATACATAAAACCATCAAAAAGAGCCATAAGAGAAACATGTAAAAAATGTGCAGAAAGGATCAGAAAGCTCAGGGCTTATAAGCAACCCTCCTCATCTCAAACTTAAATCTAGTTTACAATTACTACCCACCAACACCCAATACCCCTCCATCCCAACATGTAGACATAATATAAATAGTTATATGCATATCTTCCTCTCGTACAAACAGGTAAATACAATGCAGCTTTAAACCTTATAAGACCAACGTTAAAAAAAAAACCCACAAACCTTCAAAGTGTAATGACATAAAGGTGAACATTTGTAGGATTTTTTTAGTTTGATCTTAAACATATTTAAAGAGGAGCATGATTCTGAAAGATTTTTTACATCATTTCACAACACCGCACTTTGATAGGCAAAAGAGAATTTACCAACAGATGTCCTACAGAAAGGAATGTGTAAATCATCTTTCTTGTAAAATGTGTGTGATAGTAACAATTAGCCATTTGTGATTGATTACCTTTAAAAACAACAAATTGTTCTCTTCTATTTAAGTAGTTAGCAGCCCATTGTAAAACCCATTTCTTCAAACCATAATGTAGCATTTTTTGTATCAAAAATTTGTGATTCACCATATTGAAAGCCTTTGACAAATCTAAAAAAAACCAAAAACAACTAATGTAACCTTTTCACATTTAAATCAGTAAATTGTTATCCATATTTCTGAAGATCCAGATTGATATCATCTGCGATAGTTGTGTTTCTTATGTGCTTTTTTTTTCTATGATTGCATAATTTTTGACACTTGTAAAAGATCCTCTACATTTTGGCACAAATGGTATTTTTACATTAGTCACTGCTCTTCAGACACTATGGAATAAATTCCAATACTTCGTGGACATAAGAGACAGATGGAAGGAGAGAAAAATGAGCATATGATATAAAAAGAAGCAGCTCTTTCTAATTGACCTTTAAAGATACATATGGGAGAATGAGGATGGCTATTATCACCCAGGGCCCTTTATTATTGGTAGGCTACTTAAATTGATTTCCAATGTAGTTTGAAGAACTTAAATGCAGTTTCACTGCAGTCACATTTCTTACTAATAGGGAAAAAAAAATGGCAAATCTAATGCTACAGGTGATGAATAGTATGTTTGTATTTTCTTCTCTTTTAGCTGGGAGAAACACAACAAATGAGGAGCTAGAAAGCATGTTGGAAAGTGACAACCCAGCTATCTTCACCTCTGGGGTAAGTGATCCAACAAATGCAAAATGAATGCAAATGTAAATCAAGTTTTAATTAATTCTGCCTCTCTCCAACCATTTCTCCAACCATTTTCTTGTATTATTCCTTCTCAGATAATTATGGACAATATCACCCAGCAAGCAATGAATGAGATTGAGACGCGGCATAATGAGATTATCAAGCTGGAGAACAGTATCAGAGAGCTTCACGACATGTTCATGGACATGGCCATGCTGGTGGAAAGCCAGGTGAAAACTGATTCTCATCTCTCTCTCTCTCTCTCTCTGTTCCTACAGCTGTGTGGTTTGGGGCTCTGCCAAATGCAAATCAAACAAACCTTAAAATGCTAATGATGCTTATAAATTCATGACTAATAATAATAACTCACATTGAGTTTCTACACTCAGCATTGTGGTTTTGAAAAGGTTCCCTGGCTAATGCACATTGAAATCATTAACCAGCTTCCTGCAGCAGCTGCTGCTTCTCTCCTTTGACTATCCAATATCTCCACTACAGACAGAATCTGGCAGGTTTTTTGGTTTGTCCTTCTTTTTTCTTTTTTTCTTTTTTTTTTTACAGATAAGTTGTTAAGTGTTAAGTACATTCGTATAAATTTAGACCTGTTTGTGCCAGCAGAGTTGGAAGGAACTTGTGATTTTAGCTCCATCTGGGAGTTTAACGTCTGTTTGCAAAATATCTCAGTAAATTTAGACAGATTTCGGAGGGCAGATCATTTTTGGCTCAGAACCGATTGGATTTTTGTTCTGATGGCAGAATTTGGGATTGATGCCATAATAACAGTTTTTTGATAAAATACTCTCATCCAACATTTCTGAGCTGAAGGATGAATTAGTCACAGCTTGTTTTGTTTAGGGTGTTTTTTTTTTATCGAAAGTGTTTAACTAAAAACAAACCTGAAGTATCAAATGCTTTGGCATTATACATTTTGGACCGTTAAGCATTCATTTTCTTTGTGAACTTATGTAGCATTGAGTTGTTTCATCTCTACTGCCTGCTGGCATATGTATGAGTGGGCTGCTGAACCCTCACTGAGATCTCTCTCATCAGAAATATTAAGTCTGATTTACTCAAAATGGAATCTGTGTGAGAAATCATGTGAAAGAAAATTTGCTAAATGGCTGGGAATAGGGAGAGTTAATTGTTTTAATGTTTAATTCATCATCACTTTGTTTGTACAGTCTTTTATTCTCCTGTCTAGATTTAATTAACTGGCTTTTCCTCTTCTTTCTGTGGGTACCATAATTTAAAGTTATTCTTGAGTTTGAATGTTAATTTTACCCTTTTCAGCTTTGCTATCTCTGTTTTTTCCTCTTTTCCAACACACAAACCTGTCACCTCCAATGACTCTAAGCTCTAGAGGCCAGAGAACACTGCTCCCCTTCTAACACAGCAAGGTAATTTACCTTAATTACTTATTTTCTATTTGGAAATCTTTCTGTAAACTGGCTCTCGCAGTCATTTGAATTAAAAAATGTTGAATGATCCAGAAATATGAATGATACTGAATATGCTAAATGATTTTCTCTGCTTCCAGTTCTCCTCTAAAAGCATATGCCAACCAACCTTTTTTGTTGTTCTTACAGTAATTCGTATTTCAAATACTGGAAAGTATGTACAGCTAAAGATAATGAAAAAAGTACTTAGATGGCAAAAGCTTACACTTACAAAGTATGAATGAAATAAAGTGATGATATTATTACAGACTATTATATGGCAGATTTTTGGCTCTTTCATCTTTGTGCAGGGTGGGCTGGTGAACAGCATCCAGCGGAGCGTCCTAGAGGCCCAGGAATATGTGGATGAAGCAAAGGAGCGCATCCCCAAATGCAAAAAGTTCAAAAAGACCAACAAACGGGTGAAATAATTATTTCTCTCTTTCTTTCTCCTTTTTTTATTCCTCCACTCTATTTCTCCACTGTCCTTCACTTCATCTCTATCTGTATCCAATCCTCCTCTTTCTGCCCACACATCTGCCTCTGCTTTCTTCTTCTTGTCTATCGTCCCCACCTCCTCTGTGACTAACCTCTCCTAGGGGGAAATGATAGACCGCATAGAGTACAATGTGGAGCACTCAGTAGACTATGTGGAGAGGGCAGTATCAGACACTAAGAAGGCGGTTAAATACCAGAGTAAAGCCAGGAGGGTGAGTCGAGAGTGCATGTGCAAAAACATGCAACTTCAGAAACATTGCATGTTTGAAGTGAAGCGCATGTTTGTTGACATCATTGTGCATGCTGACCTGTGTGTTTGTGTGTTGTGGTTTTATCTGACATAGCCTTCAGTTAGCCTACACACATCCATGTTCACTTCTGACTGTACTCCTGCAGTCCCAAGCGTGTAAATCTAAGATTAGTTTTGGAGTTTGTCAGAAAGTGAACCATTCATGAGGGAAATCTACAAACAAATCGATTTATACATTTTTGTGAGGAAGATCTTGACCATATCTGTCACCAAAACAATGTATACTGTAATGTACAAGAGAGAGTGCACAGAGCAAGTTAAAACAGCTAAAACTCTTGGACACCACATGTTGCTGAGTGGTTATGTAATCTACGTATGCACAGAATTCAAAACACATAAAATAGAAATTACTGCTTACTTGATTGGCATGCCCAGTGTGTTTCTAAAAACAAACAAACAAACAAAAAAACTGGTGCTACAAAATTTAACTCTTGCACGCGTAAAGTTACACTGCATAGTAAAAACCTTACAAGTTGGCTTTACTCTGTCAATCAGTAAATTAAATAAGAAAACTTTGTGCCTCCCCCCCCAAAAAATTCATGGCTTTGGTGAGTGATTACAATAAAGTAAATAATTTGAGTTTGAAAAACTTCTATGAACTTCATAATTTTTTTCTTTGCTGTAAGTAAATAAGGTTGTGAGAAAAAGTTGCATTAGTTAGAAAAGATATGTCACAAATCTTGGTTTTATTTTTAATAAATTGGGTGATTTCATGTTCACCATACTTATATTAACTAATGGACTTAAGATTATTCTTGCTTCACAGCAGGGATTTGGTGTATACAAGGTTTTTGCAATAACTGACCGCAGATGTCTGTCACAGTTTGGCAGCTGCCTATGTAACTGCTTTTAAGTAGGCTACATTAATTTATTCAACATTTTGCTCTCCAAAGTTCATATGGTTTATTTAAGATTAGTATCAGTACAACTACACTGAATTTAAATTATACCCACTAAATATGTTCTGTTAAAATCAATGTTACATTTTACAGTGTGTTAAAGAGGACACAGTTTCCCATATTTATGTGATCTTTGCAGGAGAGAAGACTAACTGCTGTATGCAGCAGCCCCCCCCCCCCCCAAAAAAAAAAAAAAAAAAAACAGGATACAAGTCCCTACTTCATTGAGATGTTATGCGTCGGGTCAATCAATACTTTTGAAAGTGATCATGTCCCTCCTTTGTTTAACAACTTCATGCATTACAGTGCAGCAAGTCTGCCACCTCTTGGCTAACATCTAGAATGCTTTCTCTCTTGCTTGCTTGCTTTCTTTCAACCTTCCACCATCTCATCATTTGACATTTGGCTTCTCTGTGTCTCCCACCCAGAAAGTGATCCTGATAGGGGGTTGTGTTGCAGTGTGTCTCACCATCCTCATTATTTCCCTCGCAGTGGGACTCAGTTAGGACCTGACAAATGCTCAAAGAGCAGACAGGGGAGGGTCCAATCCTTCTTACTAGAGGCCACACTGAACCACCACTAATCACACATCTGACAGTTTAATTAACTGAGCACTTGAAATATTATACATTATGTATTAGATGTATACGTGTGTGTGTGTGTACATATATATATATATATATATATATATGTATATATATGTATGTATCTATGTATGTGTGTGTGTGTGTATATATATATATATATATATATATATATATATATATATATATATACATATATATATATACACTACTCACAAAAAGTTAGGGATATTCAACTTTCGGTTTTTGGAGAACAGAATGATGCAGAATAAATATTTAACCATTGAACAGTGTACATGTGCATTGAAAAGTTTAGGGAAAGTTTAATTCAGTTCACCTGGAAAGGTTGTAGTGGATTTTAGATTCATTCCGACATTATACAAAAAGCCAAATATCCTTAACTTTTTGTAAGTAGTGTGTATATATATATATATATATATATATATATAGAGAGAGAGAGAGAGAGAGAGAGAGAGAGAGAAGATACTAGACAGATTGGCAACATGGTGTGCAATGATTTTGCATCTATCTGGCATACCCACGTACATACACACTCATGTAAAAGTGTATTTTTACACTTAAATATCTGAAATAATTCAATGAGCTATTACAGGCTAATTAATGAATGGTGAAGAGCTACAGTACTTATTGACCAATTCTGTTGATATTCTCCTCTTCTTTCCTATTTTACCCTTACATCTACTCCTTATTTGTTGTTTTTTGGCATAAATGAGGGGTATTACAGTAGTCAGGTAAAATCAAACTGTTTTACTTTCCAAGATTCTTCCTTTAAAAACTTATGAAGATTGTTGAATCCGTCTCCATCAAGAAATCTAACATTTAAACACAGGAGTAAAATGTTGGATACCGGTTGTTTATTAATTCTTCTAGGGCAATGCATGTGTGTGTGTTGTTTTTTCTGTTTATTATACTACCATTTGGTGGCTTCAGATTGTCTATGGCATGTTTAAATATGCTGCAGAGAGAGCTTAAACCACTGTAACTTAAAACATTTGATGCTAATACACCAAACACAAAACAAACAAACAAATAGAAAGATAGTGTTTGACTATTTGTGATTAAGGACAAAGTTTTCCTACTGTATGAAGTACTAAAGTTACTAAATTCAAACTATTTTTTTTCTGTTTTTTTTTTTCTTTTTAAACTTTTTAAACTTCTTTTTAAGTCTTGGTTACTGATTGCAGAATTCACATTTTACTCCAAATCAGTGCAAACCTACATCCCATCACCCTTTTAAATTAGATAATTACTGAAAACATTTTTGCTCACTCCTTCTGACTCTCATTTATTTCTTCTATTGCTTGAATGTCTATTTTTACATCTCTCATGTTGTTAAACTGATGAAAATCTTTCTTAATCATGGTATAATTTGGTCCACATGCATGGGTTTTAAACTGCGGTGAACTGAGTTCTCTCTGCCTCCATAATACATCATATTTTTTTGCTTTGCCTTTTGTATCGTGCGATATGAACAAAATGCAGCCAACCATTCTTGCTTTTAAAAGGAGATCCTGAAATTTTTTGTATTTTTCACACTCCCATCAGTTTCTCCAGACTTACAGTTGTGCTTGAAAGTTTGCATGCCCTCCAATTTAAGAGAAGGCTAAATTCTCAATAATAATTAGAATAACATGAAACTGAAAAAGTAATAATAACTAAAAATTTACAAAATTATGATTTAGTGAAATAAAATACTGATTTTGATTTTTTGTGAAAAAAAAAATTTGAAAAATAACAAACAAATAAAGCTGTGCCAGACAAATTAGAGCACCTTGCTCTTGAACAGAGGGTTAAAATACCTGTCAACGGGTGTAGAAGTCTTATTGAACATTACAGAAAGATTGCATTGATTTCTTTAAAGGGTTGCTCAACAAAATTTTAGCTCAGGTGCCCCATCATGCTTGTATACTAGTTTTATTTCTTCTTTGTTTATTACCTCCGCCAAGGAGGTAATGCTTTCAGTAGCATTGGTTTGTCCGTCTGTCAGCAACTTTACGGAAAAAGTACTGGACAGATTGACCTAAAATTTTCTCCAGCTGTGTGTCTCATCAATTAAACTTTGGTGGTGATCCGAATCACCTTCTGGATCCAGGAATTCTTTGAGGGGATTCTTTATCATTGTGAGATCGGCCATGTTGGAAAGGCTGTTTATGAGGCGTGAGTGCCCCCTTGTGGCAGAAGTGTGCAGCTGTGCTACTGAGCACATGATGTCAGGATGCCGAAATGAAACTTATGAGCAACAGTGAGCACGAGGAAAGAAGACTTTCCCCTTCCCGTGTCTGGACCATGGGGTGCAGCAGTGCAGTCCATGGTAGAGGGGGTTAGATTGTGAGCTTGCTTTCTGGCCTATACTCTGGAGCGGCAGGTGGTGGTAATGTTCCGACCTACTGTTGCGATCCGCCAGAATCCCCAAGAAGAAGAAGAAAAAGGAGAGAAGACTGTTGGACAGCCTTCTAGCCAGTTGAATATGGGGAACTGTATGCGTCTGTGAAGAACTGTAATTGACAAGCTGCATTTCTGTCTGAACAGGATGTTTATTTAGCCTTTAATGTTATTTAAATGGTAAATGGTAAATGGACTGTACTTATATAGCGCTTTTCCAGTCAAACTAACCGCTCAAAGCGCTTTAGCTTATTTAGCTGATTTGCTTATTCAGAAGTGTTCCTCCATTCACCATGTGCCTTTTTGTGCTATGAAGCTAGCTGACCTGTTACATGCCAGTTACTGTAACTGTTAGCCTTGAACACATATGCATGTTTAGTCCTAACTGTAAGGGATTTAATATCTTGAATGTGTTTATTTGCAGAACGAATGTTCCTCATGGCTTTGTATTTTTGTGTTTAAAGATCACACTCACTTACATCCAGGCATTCACCTTACCTAGCCCTGGAATTCCTCACCTGTCAGCCTGTCGTTTGTTGCATTACTGTGCTGTTGTGATTAAGAGTGACCAGTAAAGACAGTTAACTGTACAAGCGTGTCCTGTGTGTTCTGACTGACACCCCATGGTGAACATCAAACCTCCTTACCAACGCCTAAACAGTCTTACATGAACATCACCCTAACAGGCCAAATTTTTGGAATTTTTCAATATAACCATACAAATGGCCCAAGTGTTTGGTTTAAAAATGAAATGACAAGAAAGGATCTAAATAAGTTCTAAAATGTTTTGAAAGTTGATCTGGATCCAGAGAAAATTTAGGATACTATGATCCAGAACACACAAAAATAAGGGAGTCAAGCTGCTTGCTCTCCAAATGCTTTTCTAATTTTTAATATTTCTGTGAAACCACAATACAAAATCAATGTCATTATGTTCATAAAATTTTCATTTATTATTACTTTTGTCAATTTCAACTTATGTCACTGGCAGCTGATTTTTTGTCTTTAATGAAAGGGTATGTAAACTTTCAAGCAAACTGTATGTTATTTTTATTTTATTTTAATTTTTTTTAGCGAAGCTGCATTTTGTTCTGTTTCTTATTGTACGGTGTGTGTTAAGTAATATTTCTAACATGATTTCCTCTGCTCCCTAATGCTGCGTGGGATGTTTTTGTTTGTTTTGTTTTTTTCTGTTCTGGTTAACACTGCAGAAGAAAATTATGATCCTTATATGCTGTGTGGTTCTGGGAATTGTCATTGCTTCCATAGTTGGGGGAACACTGGCCTGAACCTCAACCCACAGGCACACTGAGAGACACAAACTACCACATGGTTACACACACCAACAGGACACATATCTTCAAATTCCTGTTAATGAATGCAATTATTACATGTTCAGCACACGGTGCGCATAAAGTACGATGCATTTTTCTCAGTGTATAGGGCCAGAGATGTTCTCGCATGAGTTGCTATTTTGTAAATGTGGTGCTGCAAATTGTTTATCTGAGTGTTGGGTGTTGTCAAAGATATGATGTTTCTTCAAAGGAAAAATATACTAATACATTCCAACTTGCAAATATGACACTGATTTTTTGTATTGTCTGTTTTGTGTTGTACAGGCAGTGACAGGTTACTCATCCACAGTGTTTTCAGACCATGTTATCTGCTTTTTGTGTATTTATTTGATCTTTTGTAGTCTTTTTATTCTCTTTGATGTCTTCTACATCCCCTCCAAAGCCCTGCATGGTTTAGTTCACTGTAAAACTGTGTTTTGTATTCTGTTGCAAAGGGCACACAACAAAAAGAACACAAGATGTAGATATTTTACTTGATGACACTGCCAAACTTGTTTTCAAATGGAATTATTCTAGTTGACTGCAGTGCTGCCGTACGTATTTTCGCCCGGTCCGACCAGTTGTGCAACATTGGAGACGTGAGTGGATGCATGCATGTGTGTGAGAGAGCATATTTTCACCTGTAGCTACCTGTCTGAACGTTCTGAATGTGTGTTGTGGGGTTAAATCAGAGTGTTTGGAAGCCACCTGTGTCTTTGTCTTTCAAGCTGATATGAAGCTCTCTAACACTGCCAGTATGTCCCACTAAGCTGTAAAACAGTCTTAACTGGTTGGATTGATAACTGAGGTTTGTAAGTGACAGAAACAATCTTTTTTTTTTCTTTCTCTAAATAAATGCCAAGCTTTAAACAGTGTGTATTCTTTTGTCGAGCTGTTGTTAAGTTTTATGATGACTTGATGAATCAGTGAAGTCAAAGCAGCCTTGTAAAAGACTTATATCAGTTTTTGGGGACACGTTAGACAGCAACCACGTTGCCTACTCAACTTGTTGCCTTTGTGTTGTATTGTGAAAACATGGTTTTATTTGTTATTCTGGGTGTGCTGGGTGTGTTCTTTTTTTGTTCATTTTTTGTTTTTGTTTTTCTTTTCAAATAAAGTTTGTCTGGAAAATCATTTTGGAGTGTATTTGAGACATATAAAGCAGAATACTGACATTTTACTTCACTCTGTTTGCATAATAGTGGCCACTCTGACAATACTGATTAATCACATCAATAAGGATCCAGTATAGCAGTTTGTAGGTTTTTGTGATCACTAGTGGAAAAACTGTAGATTGGAACAACCTGAATTAAAATATTACTGTCCTCTTCCAAGCAGAAGAAAAAAAAAAATTGGTACAAAAAAACTAATGTCCTCCAATCAAATTGACCATATAGTAATTTTTTCATATCCTTCAACAGCCAATACATAGCCCATAATAGTGCTGAGGTTAAGATGAGAAAACATTTTTGGCTGGGGTCAGATAATCATTGTGAATAGGGCTAAAATACATTATCTGCAATGTAAATGTCACCTTCATAGATGCCATTTTTACACAAATAGTTCACATGCAATTACTTCAATGACCTAGAATGGAGGCCACATATTCTGACCATTATAATCTTGTTTTAGTGTGGGTGAGAATAAATGACCCAGAGGGTCATGTTTTGGAGGATGTTAGCACTGAAAAAACAAATAGGCTTGCTCAAGAAGCTGTGTTTGTTCTAATCTGAACAGGAAATTATATGGTAGATTAGCAGAAGACAAGGAAGAGGGCCTAAATTCTATATCAATAAAAACTAGGGATGCATATTGATATTGGAGTTTTGGTCCATGTCCTATTTTACTTCTCATTTGGCTGATAACTGCTAAATTGAAGCTAAAATGATAATATTCATTCCTTGTGCAAAATCAGAAAAATACTTCTGCTGCAGATCCAGTTGCTGTAGATGTCATCACGGTGGGTGCAGCCTTATGTTATTCCCATACACCATAGATTAAGAAACACACAAAAAAACAGCATTCTGCAGGTTCATCACTAAACACCACCTGTTATATTGGCCAGTTATATATTGGGGTCAATATCGGCCGTATCGATATTCAGTTTTTAATCCAATATCAGCCAATACTGGTATTGGGCATATTGTGCATCTCTAACAAAGCAAATGTGGTTGAACCAAGGTCACCACCTAAGTAAGTGACAGGTTACCAATGTTTATTGATCACCATGAAAAGTTGATGCTCCAAGTGGCCTGATACTGTACCATAAAAGAGCTTTTACATGGAATCATACTGCATGAATAGCTATGGTCCAAATGACTAAAAAAGTTCATGCTGCTGTGATGAAAATTAATCACTCCTTACTGCACACGTGGCTGCACAGCAGTGTATGCAGACCACTGTTCATCATCAAAACCTAATGCCACATAAAATGATGAAAGCCTGACAAACCACATTTGCTTTTATACAATGTTGACAATTGCTTCCTGTGTTATGTGTATTTGTGAAAAACAGTAGCAGTAGGATGCACTGTAGAGAAGGAAGTTATTAATAGAAGGCAGTCCTGGCCTTCATATATCACTTGGAAAGGTGTCATCTTGTTGCTAGCAAAACACACCTCTTTCTGTGTGTGCAGAAACAGAATTAATAACAGCTGCTGTTTGAGGCTGTTTTTGTTGGGTTTTTTTTAAGATTTTTACTATGGTGGAATTATAATACTGTGTCATGTTGGAAAATAACATTGCCAACTGTGCCAAAGTGGCCATTTTGGAAACCTTGCCTGAACTTTTTGTAAACATAAACTCTGTAATTCTGTTCTGCTTTAGTTTAGAAGGGGATGTCTTTGCAGGAACAATGTCAACATATTGTACTTTGGATTGAAAGAGATTAATAGCTTCTAAAGCATCATTTCAGTGTTACTAATGCTGAAAGTGTGTTTTTAAGGCGAGGTTTGAAATTTTGCTGTGTCATCTTCATTTACTCTTCACCAGTAACAAATATACTTATATTTACACATCTCCATAAATCTCACAAGTTTTCTTTAATTTGACACCTGATTTATTCAAATAGGCCTTGTGGTTGCAGAGATACACTCATTTTAATTGAAGTATGCAATTTCAAGAAAATTGGGCTTAGGGTTCAAAGGGTTATCTCTAGATCACACCAAAAGGGAAATTCTTTTTTTTCAAAGGATAACACCAGCTCCTTCTCAACTGACCAGACATAGGCCTAAAAGTCTTTAAACATTCACTCAGTATTGACATTGAAAATGTTAAATAGTTATATTAGAACTTTTTTTTGAAAGAATGAAACTGCTTCTGAGAAAGAAATTTTGGTTGGTGTTTAAACAGGTGAAACCTGTTTATACCAGCTCCAATGTTTACTTTGCCCTCTTCCTGCTCTGACTTCCTTAGTAACACAGAAACAAAATGAAAATAGATTTATGTCTTGAGTTTAGTTTAATTTATGATCTTATTCTTTGTCAGACATGTCATGTTCTTCCCATTTCCTTGTGGTCAGTGTATCTTGTGAACACTTCGGCTTTTCAACTCTCATCTTCCCTTGTCCTTACAATCAAGCAACACAGAAGATTTTCCTTATCCCATTTTCATTTAGATTTGCAGCGCATCGGCAGCCCTTTACATAAATCTCATTTTCTGTGATACATTACAGATAGATAGATCCTTACCCAGACGCATTCTGAATGAAATGTACTTGAAGCCCAGCTGAATAATCAGATACTGTAAGGCAACACCATCTATTATTAATACATCTTTTCAACACCTAGTAAACTTGAAAGTGTATAAAATGGGGCAGAGTCACAATTTATTAAGAGGTGTTCTTACTTTGTTCAAACCAGACTTCTCCTCTATAAACTCCGGGCTTTGAAGTCTCCAGCAAATGGGACAAGAAGCTTTCTGATCTTCAATCAAACTTGTGTGTCTTGTGTCTGTGAGTTGTAACATATAAAGCAATTCAGCCATGATTGTAACACTTGTGGAAATGAAGCACAATATGGACCCTCAGGTGTCATATTTTCTATCCACAGACACAAGCTGACATTCACTCACACAATAGATAAATATTGATAAGAATAAAATAAAATAAAGGGAACACTTAACCAACACAATGTAACTGCAAGTGTTTCCTTTATTATTTATGCAGCATTTAGTATCTTTTACAGGAGCGAGAGAACTTTTTTTTTTCTACCACCAAAGAATTTTAGTGAAAGTTTTCATTTTTACCCAGAGTGATGAGGACCGGGAGATGCCTGGTAATGAGACCTACAAGTCTCTTATCCTTTTTTCCAAAGCAACCTACAAGGGAGGATGACACCGGGGAGCAATGCAGAGTTCAATATATTGTTAAGAACACTTCAGAGATGAACTGGGCATCCGGCAACCTTCTGAAATGCAACCGCTTTGTCTCTTGAGCTGCATCTGATCAAAGCAGAATAATTCACTACTGCTTGTCAGAGATAATAAAACCTGAATCTGATTGAAAGACTCCAGGAATGTGACAACCATCTAAAGCTGTAACAAAGGGATGCATCATATAAATCTGTAATCGTTGGGGCTGCAGGAAGTGACTCAGACGTCAACATTAAGAACAAGCTAAAAATGGAGGTCCAAAATGCACTTTATTTAGAGTTCAGCCAGCAGGATAAATGTATTCAACATGGAGCAGACAGCTGAATTAAATTCAGTTCATTAGACTGGAATCAGAAAAACACACCACAAAAAAGAGGGGGGAAAAGTTACAGAATCTAGCCTAAAAAAAAAAGTTATCTTAATTTTTGTCCATTTATAAATTGGATTATATAATAAATCCATCAAATACCAAAATAAAAGCTGCCCACCACCTCATATTAAAGTCTCCTGAACTAAAGTTACAAATACATAATGTTTTACAAAGGTAGTAATTAGTTATTATTCCATCATTTATTCACTCTTGTCAAATACCAAGAAAGTATATGAGCATTCACCATTTAACATTAATGCAGCTAGAAATCAAGTTATTTGCAATTTTCATTCAAGTCATGTGTTTTCACTTCAATCCCTTCAATCAGTTTTTGTTAAAGCTAAGTATCTGAGCAGGTAAGCATGATTCTTCATATCAACCAAGCTGACTGGAGCAGACAAGATTCAGCAGATACAAGCCTCATAAAAGAGCATTTACTGCCACTGTAAATGTCAAAATTTCTAATAAACTGAAGCAGAAATACTGTTTTAGTCATCAGAACTCTGCTATTTCAATGGCCAGGAAAGAGGAAAAACCGCCTTGTGAGAGTGCATCTGTCTTTTGTTGGCATCTGTTTTTTGGTCTCAGAGGGAAAATCTTCAAAGCGCTGCATGACCTAAAAGTTGATGGAGGACAAAAATTGTCACATATTGCACCATTAATCTCAATTGATCGTTTGTGATTACCCTCTGCAGTCAATTTTCAATTAATTTGTAACTAAAACTTAAACAAACGGAGAGGCTTACCTTTCTGAAAAGCTCATCAATATCATCCTCATGGCAGCAGGTGTTGAACACTTCAACAATATACTGGATCAGAAAAGACCCCTGCTCTTCCTGTCGGTATGAAACAGTATCTGCAGGAGAACATAAATAAACAGGAACCTCATCAGGTAATATGTTATGCCATTTTGGGCCACATAAGATCCATTTAAATAACAGATAAACTGACCTGGAGTGCTGGACAAAAGAGAAATGAAGTCCTTTTCCTTGTGTACGCATCGAATAGCATCACCCACGATGTTTGTTGCAGGTGGTTGCTGCGAAACATCATCGGAGACCACAGCAGCTTCAGCACTGTCACTAACAAGCACGGCTCCACCAGACCCTGCAACATAAACATGCTCTTAATTCTCTCAGTCCAGGTCCAAACTGCAGCTATGAACACAAGATAGATGCCAATCACCTCCTCTGCAGGCCTGGATGATGATGACTTTTGGTTTGTTCAGCAGTGCTGGGCAGTGCTGTGATCCCAGGTAATTGTACAAGTTGTCAACTGGGAACTCATCTGGTTCTTCAACTCTGTGATTGATACCAAGGACAGCTCCCCGTTTTCCATGAGACATAATCACCACAAACACGCTGTCTGTCTCTTTCAGTTTGGGGTGTTTGGTGAACATGCGAACAGCCTCATCCATACGCTGTAAGGACACAAGAAGTTGAGCTGGTTATTAATGTATTTCACAGACTAAAATTCCTCCTTAGAAGTTTCTCTCCCCAGTTTCTAGATGTCTGACAAATTTTGGAAGGTAAATGTTGCACAGTGGTAAACATGACCCTGATACAACTTTTTAGATATGTTACTGCTATCAAATTTAAAAGCAGCTAATATTTCTTAGAGGAAATAACATTTTTAAAATGGCATCTCTCCTAGGAAGAAATATAAAAAACATTACTATCAACATTTGATGAGTTTTATTTGTTTTATTCTGAATATATATGTGTTAATAGGATTTGGGAATCATTACATCATTAATTTTTTATACAGCACCTTTTCAGAAAGGAAGGTTCCACAGAGAAAGGACACCACATGTTAATAGAGGAGAGTTTTCAAACATTTATCTCTGTAAGACTTTCTCAATGTTGTAGTTTGTATTTTGTTTTATTTTTTAAAAAGTAGGTTTTAAAGATGTAAACAAGGCAATATCTTCTTGAATTAAGTTCTGATACTGTATCCAGAAATAAAAGGGACTAAAACATTTTTTAAATGAATGAATCAACAAATAAATAAAACTTGAGTTTTTATTTTATGCCAGATATTACAACAAAGAAGTTAGAAGTACCTTTCCAGTGAGGTCATTGTGTTTCACCACCTCATATCGGAGTGATGTGAGCAGTTTCTCCATGTTCTCCTCGTCTTTTTCAGCTCCCTTTCTTGTTAACTTAGAATCAGTAAAATTTCTATTCGTGATAAGCAAGGCCACACGACCTCTGATTGACTGTTCTGCCACCTGGTAAATCTGAAAAACAATGGCTGTTATTGTTTGTTGTTGTTGTTTTTGTTTTTTGTTTTTTGTTTTTAAAAGGACAAGAGTGCATATGGTATTTGAGTCTGGATAATATAGTAATCAAGATATTGGTTCAGAGATAAATGTGGCACAGACTATTGCTACTGTGCATGAGTTTGTTAAAGCTGTAAGAATTTAACATCAGATTTGGAAATGTACATCTTTACTGTTCAGTTTCTCCCTCCAGAATGAGTCGGTTGTGGTGATGAGTTTATTTGACCAGGTTTGCTCCATCTGAGATGTTGCAGCTGAGAACGGCAAGACACTAATGTTAGAAAAAGCATTCAAAATTCTGTATTTTTAGACATTATTTCCCCTTAATGGTGCATTCTCACCTGGTGGCGGACCACAGGTCAGGCCCAGTTCAGAATAAAGTGTAGGATCTCTGCTTTCAAGGTGGGCAATCATCTTCCTGCTGGCTTTGTCCCCTTTCCTCTTCACCATGTCAATGAGAGCACGTGCCATGTCTGCTTTGTTACTGTTGTCCTCAAGCACAGAATCCGTCTCCCCTTCGTTCAATAAACCGTCTTCCAAAAGGTCGTCCAGGAGTTGTTTGAGAAGTGCTTTTGAGATCTTCTCCACAAATCTTCCCCTCACTCTTGCAAGCTCCTTGTCTGAGTGAAGAATAGGATCAGATGTTACTGACAATTACACTGAAATCCTAAAATAAAGACATTTTGTTTGAAATCCTCAAAACTCACCTGCCATTATTCGTAAACCACGTCTCGGTGAATTTGCAGCCTCAGTCCTCCAGCAAGTAAAACTATGTCTTTCTTTAACCAAGAATATTAAAGCTATCAGGAAGCTTAGGTTCCCTGGAAGTGGTTCCAAACAAGTAAAACTAGAAGTACAACTTCAGGTTTGTTCTTTGAGTGGTCTTCTTAAGTGATATGTAGTTTATTATGTACTTCAATTATTAGTTAATCATCACTTTGTGCTGAGGAGGAGGTTCAGCAGGATTTTCATTAGAAAAATGTATTTGCATGCAACTTGAAGAGATCTTTTGTTTGTGTTTTGCACGTCATGAGCTGCAAATTCTTACATCAGCAATATCGCTTTCTTGGGAAAACAAAGCTTTCAGGAGTAATGAGATCTCAGAGTGAAAATGAAAGTGTTTTATTTGTGTCTTTTTTTTTTTTTTCAACTTGTGATTTCAAGTTACATTTGAATTTTTAACCCTTAAGGTCGTGATTATTCTATTTGGTCTTTGATACAATCCAGAAAGCTATACTGACAGTCTTCTTTGGCCTACGCTGTAAAAACAAATAAAATAAAAGGTGCAAAAATTGTTGAGTGAACTTCAAAAAGTAAGGCAACCAGCTGCAAAGCTGCCTGCTGCACACGCGAGCTCCCTGCAAGCCAAAGACGTCTATTAGACATCTTGTCTAAGTTTAGACCAAAATTCACTAACTGTATTCGGTCTATATTTTAGTCCGAATCTAGACGTTATAATTCAATCCATTATTATCAAATATTAAATTGAATAACAACTGTATAGGCTGTATAAATGATGGCCAAATGTTGGATCAAAACATTTGGCCAGCCATTGATCAATGTACACTATAGTTTACATTTAGTCTAAGCTAATCCAAGCTTAGACGGCTAAAAAAACCTTCATATTTAGACCAGTGGTAGACCGAGTTTAGCCTAGACGTCTAAGGACCATTAGACGTCTATTAGACATCTTTTAGACCAAAAAATGCTCAGTGGCCTTTCTGCTGAGCTAAAAGTCATACAAGGCTGTTTGCTCAGCAGATAGTCGCCGTGTGCACCTTATTTTTGGTAAGTTTTCTGCGTCACGAGGCCTTGAGGAGAAAATCAAACACGTTTGATATTTTTTGCCTAATTGGGTGAAAAACTCACCATGTGCGCTCAACTTGAGCTGTCTGATGAGGGCAGAAGATCTAGCAACCAATCAAAACGGGTCCACAGATCACATGATTTAAAGATGGCAGCTCGTAGCGACGTAGTTTGTTACATTTTAGAGGATGAATTAGTGGAAATACGGCCAGACTACACCTGCTTATATGATGTTTCATCAGACTTCAAAAATACCCATCCAAATATCATCTCTGTCTCAGTTTCATTCATTTTTCTTACATGACTTCTTCTTCTTTCAAGTTTAATGGCGGTTGGCAAACTCAAATTTGCACTACCACCACCAACTGGTATATTATGCTACAGTATGTGATTTTATTAATAAAAAAGGCAAAATAAATAAAAATTAAATACGATAACACAATTTAGTCTCAAGCAAAAAGATCCTCAAAACTTACTGCCTTCAGTCTTTGGATCTTTTTGCAAAATATCAATCAATATCAATCAAGTCAAGATGGCAGCCCCAAGACAGAGGGCTGCCATCTTGAAATCATGTGATCTACAGATGCGTTTTGATTGGTCGCTTTAGCGCAGCAGAAAGCTATCGTGTACAGCAGGCCTTTTTTGGAGTAAACTCAGGGATTCTGGTGTTGTGTGAACCTAAATTAAGAGGGTAACTCAAGGTAAAATAATAAATTTAACAAAAATAAGATAGATATTCAGGTCTACTCCTTTAACTTACTTTTAGGTAATTTATTGTTGCCTCAACTTCTTTAAATTCTTTAATACAGGCATCTTGGGCTGCATGGTGGTGGTTTGCATTGTTGCTGCTCAAAATGCATGTGTGAGCATGAAAGTGTTTGTCTGATAATTGAGACTACTTGTGAGCACATGTTACTTCAGCTTTTTAGAAATATTTCCAATTTAACAGCATGAGTTGTTTAAGCTGAAAGACGTGTAGACCTGTATAACTAACAATAACTTTTTTAAACACGAGATTTAAATTTGAGTTCATCTCTTAATTTAGAGTTAGTTAGATTAGGTTTCCAATCCTCCAGGATTGCCTAAGTTTTTTCATTTCATTTCAGTATAGTTGGCACAATAGAAACCTTCAGAAGAGTTTATTCAAAAAGGATTCGTAGCTGCTCACCTTTTCTTTTCTTCAGTTCATTTTTACAGTGTAGTCTACATCTGGTCTTAAATCTTGTTGGCTCTGTGAGAGTGGCTGCCTAAACTCAGCATTTTTCCAACCAGGCATGACCCAAATCTGCCCACTTAAAAACCTTTAGGCCATATTTGATGCATATACAGTATGACTCTTTTTAGTGAGCCATAAGTGTCACCACTGAACAGTGAGATGGATAAATGATAACGCTCCACTGTCCCATATGAATGGGAGGATAATCACCAATACTGGTGATTTGAGTGTTAATGTCTAAATCTTGTACTATAGCTACTACATTTCTAATTATCAATATTAACCATGAACTGAAAGGCTACAAGAAGAATCATCTTTTCATCTTTTCATTTAACGTTGTTTCAGAGACAACGTTAAAACACATCAGAGAACAAAACTTTCATAGTGTATCACAGTTAAATAAGTGAAATTTTGATAAAGATATCAAAAACTGTTTATTAATGCATTTTCTATCTTTTATGCAGAGAAAACAAGCAGACAAAATGACAAAGTGCCTCCAGTGACCTGGACAAATTAGCCCCTAATTTTGTAGCTATATGCATGAAAACCTGTGCATCATTTTTCGTGAGAAATCATATAAAGCCTGAGAGAAAATCAAGATGTGTGACTTGCGCAGCATCTTTGAAGCTATGCTCAAGCTTCCCTCGCTCCAAACATGCCAAACCACAAACTCTTCCTCTCTGCTTCAACTCATGTATGTACTTGTGCCGTTTTACCTCTGATTTCCCCAGACAAATATGTTCACAGTTCATAAAGGTGTTCCATAATGTTCTTTTTCTAAGGTAATTTTATCACACACACGCTGCACACTTTCCATCATCACTTTTCTTATTCTTTCATTTCTAACTGGATTGGTTACATTTAATGTAGAAAACGATTATAATGAACATAGAAAACATTACATTGAACATAGAAAATACTCTTATCGCTAAATTAATTTCATTCAACAGGACGAAGGACTGTTTTTGGATGGGATCTTGGATTCTGGACAACTTGTTTCTTTTGTTTGGATCGACTTTTTGGTAACAAAAGATACATTGGATTAAGTGCCTGTCTAGTTAAAAAGAATCATCAGCTTGTCCATATTATGTCTTCCCTCTTTTTTCCTCGGTCCAGCCTCTTAACTTAAAGGTGATAGCTACAACTTTTTCATCAAAACAATAATAAAAAATAATAACAATTAATAATTCTTCCACATAATGTATAGAGGATGCAGAATAAAACTATTAATTTTACCCCCAAATTTTTAAAAAATAACATCAATTTTGATGGGTCTAAAAAAAAAATCTGATTACCATACCAAATAGCATTTTCCTTGCCTTATTTCTCAAATTCAAGTAAAAAAACAAAACAAAACAAAAAAAAAAGCAGGATGAGGACGAAGGTAGCAAAGGGGCCCAAAAGCCCTGTAGACTTTGCCACTTTCCTCCTGGACATGTAAGTTAAACATTTGCTAGTACTAGTTAACAGTTAGCCAGGGGTCTGTTGCATTAAGCAGGTTTAAGGGTTGAAAACCCTGAGCTGTTTAACCCTGAAATTTGGGAAACTGAGTTTTCCGTAAGACAAAGGTAGGTAACTCAACCCAGGGAAAGAGGAGCCTGTTGCACAAAGAGGGGTAACTAAAACCCTCGGTCAGTTACCATGGTAACAGTCTCTCTGAAACTAACCTGGTCGGGAGCAGGTTAGTGTGGAGAAACCTTGAGTTTCATGCTGTCTCCTCCCAACATTCGGAGATCGTTATCAGACCACGGATAGTAAATTCTTTTATTTCCCGAAAGTTGTCTTTTCTGGTGTTAAAGTTTCACATCACAGTCATTCATCATACAAGCTGATCCATCCGTACATTTATAATATCACCCGTCGTATGTGACAGTTGGAGGTCCTGTCCCTCTGTTTCCGAGAGATGGTTTGTGCTGATTATTTGACCATTAAGCTGTCTCTATCTCTGGGTAAATGGGCAAGATTGATGTCTGTCATGCATTAAGTTGTGGTTCGATTCCAGATGTGACTTTTTTCATGTTGCCATTCGCTTTCCCCTCAAAGCAGATACTGTAGGTTATTGTTTATTGCCCTGCATTTTTTCGCAAATAGATTTTTTTTTTCTTTATTTGGAGATGTAGGGCATTTGAAAAATGTGACAGATATATTTCATCTTAATGCTGCCGACAAAAGCGCTTCTCCCCCGCGGGATCGCACCCAAGTTAAAGGTTGAATATGGAACATTTTTATTAAAAGCTATATTTTTTCAAAAATAATACCTCCACAGGTCGTTTGGGGGTGAAGAGAATGAAAGTACAACTTTTCCTAGAAAAATTATATTTAGCCTAAAAATAATTATAAAATAATTCTTTACGGGTTCGATAATGGCATTTTATTTACGTCTATGAGCCAATACACGCCGCCATTGCAGGTTGCCAAATACGATCTCTGTGTGGAAACAATATTTCGGTCATAGTCAGGCTTGTACAGGGGAAAACCGTAGAGACGACGAGTGAAGCAGCTGCTTCAGAGCCCTGGAGATATTGTTATCTGTTTGAAACAGATAACAATATCTCCAGGGCTCTGAAGCAGCTGCTTCAGGAGTGACCTGAGAAGAGCAAAACCTTGAGTAAATTTAGGTGAAGACTTCACTAAATGGACCCACATAAACGTTTTCCACGGAGTAAAACACGGAATTGGCGACTTTCCTGCTGGAATGGTAAGCTAGCTTGTTTGCTAACATGGCTAACATTAGCTGTCAGTTATAAACTCCTCTGCGTTACTTGTTGGACGTGCTGCAGACTGTTGGTCACTTGCGTATCGGCAGTGAGCCTGGCATCCCAGCAGCTGGAGTTGTTTTTCTGCCGTTGCAACTACAACCTAGACACACGTGATGTCGCTGTTCTGTCCGTATTCCATATTCAACCTTTAAGTAAACAAAATGGCTGCAATAACGCTGGATTCGAGGAAAAAAGAAGGGGAAAAATGACAAAAAGGAAGGAAATATTATGGAATCATACTCAGACAGAGTTGTCATTCTATAATATCGTTGTGATTGTAAAGGACAGCATTTAAACTTAAATGTTCTCCTACGCCGTCATTCTTTTTTTTTCTTTCTTTTTTTCTTAATTGCAGCAGCAGCAGTTCAAACTCGCCATATGAGGCTTTAGAAGTTCGTTGCATTCAATGGCGAGCGCAGCCCCGCCCTTGCATGAACATTGCCATGGTGACTAGAGCATGTCTAAAACCCCGGGTTGAACTACCCTGAGTTGATTAAACCAACTCAAATCAGCTGTTCTGGGACTGAAAACTCAGAGTTTGGAATCTCCGAGTAAATCAACTCAGAGTTCAGGGTTACACTCAGAGTTTGGTGAACCTGCTTCGTGCAACAGACCTCAGTCCTGTAATGTTGCTATTGCTAATTGAGTCAATAGCAAGTGTTAGTGCGCCATCTACTGGCGGAGGGGAATTAGACTTGTAGCGATAACCTTTAACATAAACAGACAAAATGGGCGTTAATCTACTTTAAGAAGAGTCTGAAACACGAGAAAACTTAAAAAGTTTAAAACTTTCTTACCACAGAGTTAACGGCCGAGATGGTTACCTAAAACTAAATTCTACGACGAACTTTTATTTTTAGAACATCATGGACAAACTGAGTCAAAACAACAAGTATATGGTCAGTGACTGTCAGCATGCTATTGAAAGAAAATAAACTTGTTGATTTGTGGCTTTAGTGGCCAAACCAAAAAACAATAACAACAACCAAAAAAAAAAAAAAACACACAGTTCAAAAGACCACAAAGAAAATGTTAATGTTGGGTTGTGCCTGAGAGTCCTGGATAGAGGTAGAAGTGCCTCGTTAATGTGCACCTATCTATTGTAGCCATCTGTCTTTTGTTGGAAACATCGAAGGATTCAAACCGACGCAGGACCTGTACACACAAGTGATTTACATTAATGAAACATTATCATTGCTACTGTATTTAGTTTTTCTCTCAAAACTGTTATTACTTTTCATTTTTGCACACGCTTAAGATAGTCTGTACTCACTTTTGTAAAAAGGTCATAAATGTGATCCTGATGTGCAGCACTTTTGGAAACTTCTTCAATGTACTGAATGAGGAGTGACCCATGATCTCTATGTCTGTATGAAACAGTATCTGAAAAAACATGGAGACAAAGGAAATGTATTGAAATTTATATCAGAATATCAGTGATTATCTTAAATATGTTATAGGCTGCAGAATATGATTAGTTGATATTGTACATGAACTAACCAGGGGTGCAGGACAGAAGCGAGATGAAGTCTTTTTCTCTGTGTACGGGTCTCAGAACGTCTTCTTCGAAGTTCTTTCCAGCATCTGGCACAGCATCAGCTTGGTTTGCACTATCGCTAACATAAACACATCCTTTCTCCTCTGAAACATCCAGTACGTGAAATATTTGATCAGAAAAACAAATCAGTTTAAATGAAGCTGGGATTTGATGTGTCTGTAAGAGCAAATGAGCATCACCTCCTCTGCAAGCCTGGATGATAATAATCTTTGGTTTGTTCAGCAGCGCTGGACATTTCTGAGAGTCCAGGTGTTTGTAGATGTTGTTTATGGGAAACTCATCGTCATCATCGTTTTTTGCGTTTACTCCAAGAACTGCTCCCAACTTCCCATGAGACATGATAACCACCACCACACTGTCGGTCTCTTTTAGTTCAGGAAGTTTAGAAAACTTGACAATCTTCTCCTCAATTTCCTACCAAAATATAGAAAGTATTACTTTACTTCATTTAGACACCCAGACAATATGTTTTCTGAAAAATAAAAAGGTACCTTTCCTGAGAGGTTTCTATGTTTCTCCACCTTATATCCCAGACTTGAGAGCACTTCATTCATGTTCTCCTCATCTTTTTCAGCTCCCGCTCTGTTCAGGCGCTCTTCAGAAAACTCCATGTTGGTGATCATCAGGGCTACTCGATTCTCGTAAGAAGTTTTACTAACGCGGTAACTCTGTGAAAACAAGAATAAAAGAAGCAATTTAAACAAAAGTCTCCGTTTTTTAATCGTATTTAAAGTATGGATTTCCTCATGTTTACCGAAACATTGAAGTAATCAAAATTAAATTGCACAAGGGAATATTTGTACAAGTACTTGAAAACTACATTTTTCCATCGGTTCCACTGCAGGTAAGTCGTACAAACAGTTACTTCACATGACTTGCATGATTTACTGACATTTGGATCATCCTTCATCTTCTCCCAGAACTCCTCTATGGTGAGGGGGCTGGGCTTGATGGACTCTGACTAATCTGTGGCTGTGCTGCTGATGAAATAACAATAAACATCATTGAAAAAGCAGTTAAACTGTTTGTTTATAAAGTTGTAATAACATGGGTTTAATTACAGCATCTTTTTCTGTCACTTGTAACATTCTGACAGAATGTTAGTTATGAAGTGCGGTTTCTCATTTTACATAAAATGTTGTGATTCGTTTACATGGTCACATGGTGCAGCACGCACGACGTAATGTGACGTACGTAGTGACAGTTTCCGAATACAACATCACTTACCTGGCTGAGCAGGCTGAGCAGACAGACCCAGCTCAGAGTAAAGTGAAGGATCATTTTCTTTAATTTGAACAATCATCTTCATGCTGGCTTCATGACCTTTTCTCCACACATTATCAATGAGTTCACGTGCCTTGTCAGCTCTGGAACTATTTTCTTCCAGAACTGACTCTTTCTCCTCATCATTCAAGACTCGGTCTTCAAAAAGGCCATCCAGCAGCTGATTTATTACCGTCTTGTTTACCTTTTGTATAAACAACCTCCTCACTCTTTTAAGCTCCTCATCTAGAATAAAGAATATAGCAAATACAAAAACATGAAACATAAACTTGAGATCATTTCAGTAAAGTTGCTTACTATAAAATAGATATATTTCAGAAAAGCTGTCTTCATTTGAAAACCATTTTTCTGAATCACTGCACATTTTTAAATCATAGCTCTGATTTTGGAGGGGAGGAATTTACTAATGTTCAACCAACATTGGAGAACTTGATTTTCTGCTTGTAGTTATACACATGTGGTTTTCATTATTCAAAGAAAATAAGTCTTGGGTTAGAACAAGTTGAATACTCATTTGGAGTTCAGTTTGCAATACTGTTGACTGTACTGCTTTACAGATCAGTGTTTCTCATATCTGTCTTCCTGTCATGGATTTTCATGATGTTGTTCGGTGTCTTGGCTGTTGTTCTTATGTGTGGGTTGAACCCCAGCTGATATTTCAAACCTGCTTATGGGGATCCAGACAACAAAATTACATGTTAATACTGTAAAGAGCTGTTCAGTCCCAGAAACTACTGTTTCCAAAATGATCCGAATGCTGGATATCAACAAAACAGAACAAAACAAAACGTTTTCATCTATGAATTATAGATTCATTGCAAGTTTAACATTACGAAGTCTACTTGCATACTGTTTATTAAAAGCTAAATTTAAAAACAGACCTTTTTACAAGCTGATGCAGTAATGAGTAATAAGTTTTTTTAAACTGTCTCAATTTGGTGGGCTGGTCAGCTTTTCCAAGTCTGGGGTTGAATTTACGAACCACTTTTATTTTGTAGTGTTGTCACAAAGGGTTTGTGAAATATATGACGAGTGACTAGACAAATCATACTGTACACACTACTTTTGAGAGGCGGAAGGTTGGCGTGATGTTCCTCCTAACACAGAGAAGTTAAAATTAACTTCCCACGACAGTAAACTAAAATTATGACTGTATTTTTGTAAGCAACGGGTTAATTTCTCATGACAGAGATCAAATGTTTCTATAACAAACTTATGGGTTGGGCGGTGCACTTTGTACCGCGCAGATCTTGATCTAGCCTTTATTGAGCAGGAACAACCTTTATGAGCTTTAGTCTAATTGTTGGAGGAGAAACATGCTTTTAAGGGCACTTGCCAATAGTTTTTGCACTTGAAAAAAGTTGCACTATTTATTTTCTTTACGTTTTCAATGCTTTTAGAAGACTGTAAGCGAGAATTACAATAGAAAGGGCGGGATTCAACTTCTACAAAACGAAACTGACACGTCGCGTGCGTAAAAACTGTAACCATATCACATCGCTTTTACGCTGTCAATGCGCTTACTGTAAAACTAAGAAGTGATGTGATAAACTCATCTCGTCCTCATCACTGCCTCAACACAGAGAAGCTATGACAACCAGCTTGCAGTTTTTTGCATATTATCAATATCGCTGCCTCATCACCCGAATGTCTTTGACAACATAGGCCTACAGTATAAACATTAATCGTGCAAAGCTTTCAAAAAGTCTTCTTACCTGCCATTGCTTAGGCTAACTCTTAAAACTCTGGACTGTTCAAACTGAAGTGCGCAGTGACGTTTTCCCCCGACTTCCTGGGGGGAAAAAATCATACATGAACTGGGTGTGCGTAATTAAGCACTGACTTGTTTCCTGGTTGGCTCGATGGACAAGCTTTATTCTGTCAGAATTAAAGATTATGAACACAGTGGTGTTACCACTGGAAGGTTTTAAATAGTCATTTATTAATTGTACAAAAAGAAATTTCTTCGCCCTTTATCTCAGTGTATTAGAAGTTTGTTGATGACAGTGTAATCACTACGAAGTCAGTTATAACTGCACAATAATGCTATATTATCTACACCGTCTTCTTAATTAAACTCGAACTCTCACTTCATGTGTGCCCATGTGAGAATCCATACACTGTCATGTGATTCGAGTTATTCTAGAATTTCAAGGCCCATTTGTTTTGTAACTTTTCGTAAAGCAGCTGTGTGAAAGTCAAATAAATCCCCCATTGCTATTAACATCTCTTAAGAAGGTGAACTGACTAAGTAGTCTAACTTTAAACCGTACAGCTTTACCAAATGTTGCCGCAAGCAGAGATATTTCCGTTTTGTTGGCACAGCTGCAGAGAGACGCCTACAGATGCGTGCAGCCCTGACGTGGGTTGGTTCCTTGATGCAAGTTTGAACAAAGAAACGCGCCGGTGAGGGTGGAATTTAGAAAAGAGTGGATTTGTTCTCCTCGATTCCAGGCTTTTTGGGCAATGGCAGGTAAGAGAGAGACTTCTTATTAAAAGACAAGTTGCAGTCAACTCGTAGTGTTAAATCCTGAGTAGAATAGGCCTACTAAAGATTCGCCCTTTGCTGACATTAATATTAGCGAGCAGCAAGCAAGAAGAATGTGCTATGTGGGGGGCGGATAAGATTTACAACTTTGTCCTTTTCTGGTTGACAGTATCCGCTCTTATTTAAACGGAGAGACCATGTGTAATTAATCGCTCAGTCAAGTTCAAAATTGAGCTGCTTCAGGAGTGAAAGGCAAAGCACCGAAATGATAAACTCCAAAGATATCTTCACCAAAACTATTTCTCCCCAAAGTTCTCACCTGAATGCCACCTGTTGCTCTTTTTACTTCCTCTCATTGATCAACTGAAGTCAAGTCAACTGAAGACTACTTACTTCTAATCATATAGTAGATCTGTTGTGAGAAATACAGACAGGCTATTGTTAACCTTAATCACATTCTGAAAGTATTCATTTATCAGTTAATGTACTGTTGTGCTTTAAATATTCCTGTTGGCTGATTGAAGTTTGTCAGCTCTGTGCCAAGAGAAGTGTATGGTCTTTTATCTTGTCTGGGATCATCTACATTTTGTGATTTCATGTTCTTAGCTCAAGAACTTGACAGTGTGAGGAAAAGGCTTGTGGATACGTTGTCCAATCCACTGATAAAACAGCTCCTGGACGACCTTTTTGAGGACAATGTCTTGAACGACGGGGAAAAAGACGCAATAGTTGAGGAGAATCGGAGCCGAGCAGATAAAGCACGCTGTCTCATTGACACAGTGAAGAGGAAAGGAGACAACGCCAGCAGTAAACTGATTGCTCACCTTAAAGAGAGAGATCCTATGCTTTATAATGAGCTGGCTCGGTCTCAGGTGAGCTAACATACTCCTGTCACAATCAGATTTACTCAATACAAGCTGATTTGGAATGATTTTCAGTGTAATTGTCATGTCAATGTAGTGACAAGTTTGAAAAATCAATACTGTCAGATAGAGTATTGAATAAAACCTCAAGAATAGCTGAAGGAGCACTTTGGCGATGAAATAGTGCTTTCCCCATTTGTGCTCCTGCTCCACAGATTATAGTTCATTTTAGGCAAAGTTTTCAACTTGAGATCAATTATAGAGATGATCGCGATCAATGGTGCACCTCATCGATGTGATTTAACAGTTCTTGGACAATAATACTGTGACACAGAGACCTATGAGATGCAACAGAATAGGAACACTGTCAAAGCAGAACACTTTCACCACCTTAAACTATTTTTTTAAATTGACCACAAGTAATTAATTCAAGTATGCTAAACTCAACAGTTTCAACTTATATGCACTCAAAGCACTTCGTTGCTTTCAAATAAAGAATCTAAATTATTCTGACTTAATTTCATGGAAACTCAAGTTGATTCAAATGAAATATTTGATCCATCCCAAAGTAACTTAATTTTCACATTTTACTTGATAATGCGATGTGAAGGGAGCAAAATTGTATATTTCTAAATTTTCATTTATTTAGTTTATGTAACAGGATGATTTTATTGTAGTAAAGCATATTGATAATGAATATTAAATATCAGTCATTAGCTTTTATGTATTTGTAGCTGACCCTTGGCATCATTGAATAAGGCCAGGTGGAGAGTTCCATACGGGTGCATTTCATTATTAAGCACCGTGAAAACTACAAGAATGAAATATACAGAAAAGAGAAAACTAGTGTGACTTATCTAAGAGCAAAATAAACAACATCTAGACAAATATTTTTAAGAAAAGGAAAACAACTTGAAATTAATAAATGTAAAAATGACTGGTTTAAAACCACAAATGCACATATACTATTAAAATTACTTGATTAGAAAATAACAGGTTTCTTTAATAGATAAACATTATCAAGCAAATAAATAACTGTTAACAGAAACAAATAATCATGCATACAGCAGTAACGTACCTCATTCCACTGACCAAGGGAGCTTACGTTTGCAAACAATGGTTTGTCGGACCATCTACTTCCTACATACAATCAAGAGATCAGCGGTTGATGCAACAAAAGGGATGATCATAAAGTGATAGCGTTGTGACAGCAACGTGGGCTTTGGCGTGGAGGACCCGAGTTCGAGTCCCTGACACGACCCCTAGGGTGAACCACTGTGGACCCCTGAGCAAGGTCCTTAACCCCACCAACTGCTCCCCGGGTGCTTTAAATAGCAGCTCTCTGATACTCACAGTACAGAGATGGGTAAAATGCAGAGCCCTAATTTCCCCTGGGGAATCTTGCCAGTATGACAAAAAAAAAAAAAAGAAAAACCTTCAAACTTAATTGTTTCCTAATTGCTTGGGCAGCAAGAAAATGCCACCTAGTGGCCAGTCTGACATACCATTGTTTACAGTATTTCTACTACTAGGGTAATACAACCAATATCATTGGTAGTGGGTGTGACTCCCTGTAGAGTCCCTTACATTCATGGTGCCAACTTTGATAATCAAACCGAACAAAACTTCCCAAAAATATTGTCTAAATATAAACACAACACAGGCAGTAAAGCACAAATTTATAGGGAAGATATCCCCGCAAAGGTTAAAATCCAGGTTGATATGCATTTTTCCATGAGTCTTTTACATCTTTGAACAACTGGTACTGTTTTATTCCAGTAGGTCTGATTGTTAAATTAAACTTACTTGATAAGTTAATTTGGATAACCTTCAATCACTTTGTAAAAAAGGAAGCAACTGCAATTAAGGTGATTTACTGTGTTCTCATTATTTAGAGTTAACTGATTCAGCATTAGTAAGTTGTTGCCACAAACCAAAGGAATTAAGCGGGATTCATATAAAATACACATTAGATCAGCTGCAGTCCAAACACTCATGTGGGTGAAAACCACTTTATACAGGATAGTATACCAGACCAACACATGGAAATGAATGTTTTTGAATGATAATCTGATGTCTTGTGTCCAATGTCTCTTTATGTTTCCAGCCTCAGTGACTCCATGGGAAAACAGCTGTGTTCACACTCATCCCAGCTGTCAACACCCTGTCCACAGATGAGCTCGGCTGTGAAGATGCTCATCATGTATCAAGTGATTTTTAAGTTTTGTTATAATAAATGAGATATTAAACCACATGTACTGTTGGTTTTTTGTTGTTTTTGTTGTTTTTGCATTTCACTTTCGATATTAGGAAAGTAAAAGTTCTGACAAACTTGCATTCATGTTTATGTAACCTCTCAGATACACTGCCCGGCCAAAAAAAAAAAAAAGCTGCCAACAAAAAAAAAGGTCAAACATTTAACATTTCGTTGGACCGCCTTTAGCTTTGATTGCGGCAGCATTCGCTGTGTTTCCAGAAGCTTCTGCAATGTCACCAGATTTGGCCACTTTGGCTGAAAAGCTAACTTTGAGTAGGATATCATACACCCCAGTCTCACAATGCTTTTGCAACATTTTGTCAACAATCCAGAAAAAGAAAAAGTCACTTCACCAAAACTTTTCCCTATAGCCTCATTTTAGAAGTTGTTTTTTTTTTTTAACGTTTTATACGTTTGTATTTAAAAACCGTGTATCTGTCATTTCAAGTGGTTTCTTTGTTTTGTTCTTGATATTGATAGTAATAAGTACGTAATAAGTAGTATTACGAAGAAAAAAACACTAGGCGGCGATAAGGCATTACTTCACTTTATGTCCTACTGGTAGAGAGTGAAAATCAGCGAAGAAGAAATACTTGACAGACAAAACGGCTGTGAAGCAAAGCTAGCTACGTGTCCATGTAAATGTCCAACCGCAGGCTGAGGAGGGATCGACGACCACCTTATTACCGATAACCTTTTGACACGAATGAGCTTGTATGTTGGCATATAATTCATTAATGCATACAGCCAACGGGGAGCATATTTATCAATGTAACGTTAACGTAGCTAGCTAGCTAGCAACGCTAGCTCTGTAATAAGATTAGGTAACACCGGGTACATTGATTAGCTTATGAATTTAGTGTTCTTGAGCATGACAGAGATTTTTTTAAGCGAACACTGATCCCTAACATTATTACGATATTTCAGAACTAATAGCGAGTATGTATCACTATAAGACAACCAGTATTTGTTAGAGGCAGTTTATTTGCTGGCTAATGCTAACTTGGCTCATCAGTGTAAACACATTCTTTCACCCTGATCGAACTAATTGCCACCCATAATAAATTATGTGTCAGTGTTGTCATTAAACGTTTTCGGACCGTGGTAAAATGAGCTACTGAAACGTTAAAGCTAATGAGAAACTTATGTAAAGTTTAGGCTTGCTTGAGCTGTATCAGCAGTCGAAGACAACATGCTGGACGTCATTAATAGCCACTTTGATAGTTAAATAACTGTGGCTGTTGTCATTATTATTATAATTTTTTTTTAAAAAAAAGGGGGGGGGGGGGGGGGGTAAAAACAAAAAAGCAGCTTTGCAAAAGACTCATTGACTGTTTTAAATTTTCCCTTGTACTGGTCTACCTGCAGTCCTTAGATTTTAAGAATGATGAGCCAACGCCGGGGGTTTCATCTTGACCAATCAGAGCTGCTCTGCAAGAAAGGATGTGGTTTTTATGGCAACACAGCCTGGCGAGGCCTGTGCTCAAAGTGTTGGCGAGAGGAAAATCAGCGAGAAAAGCAAAAGCAGATACAGGAAGACTGGGCTCTTGCTGAAAGGTTTGCCTATTTATTTGTGACACATATGTGAATAATTATTAATGCCACATGCTGCAGTTTTTTTTTATCTCTTACCTCTTAGTGTTGTCGATTTGTTGTTGTCCAACTGGCCGTATCGCTACTGTTTCACTTGTTCTGTTTTCTTTTTCTTCCCAGGCTGCAAAGAGAGGAAGAGGAAGCATACGCAAGCAGACATCAGAGGACCCAATCACAGCCTACAATTACACCTTTCAGCAAGTTTGAAGAAAGAAAAACAAAGGAAAAGTCCAGCAAAGTCAACACTGTAACCAAGTTTTTCACTCCGTCCGCAAAAACACCACCAAAAAAAGGTATGTAATGTGGCACATACAACCCTGTTTCTAAAAGAGCTTTAGTTCATTATGCATTTAGAAATGGAAAATGATCATTTTAACCCTAAACATGAATGAAAATGGAACAAAGGCCAGATACAAATAAACTGTTTTTGGAAACGGGTCATATCTATTTGCTAGAAATCCTGCTTATCACACGTTTTTTTATAAAATACTATATGTTTTCATCAGCGTTTATGTAAGTAACATTCAATATCTTCTTCCAGATGCTACTTCTTTTGACACCCAGTCCAGCCCAAGTCCCAGCTCCTCAGCAAGCCGACACTCATCTTTGGACAGTGACCGTGCAACACGAGACTTCATTGATTTTCTCAAACCTTTGAAGTCTGGCAGAGAAATATTCAAACAGTGTCGGGCTTTTACTGAAAGCATGGCGTATAAGCGGGTAAGCTACAATATCATCAGTGGATCAACCTGCTAGCACACTGCTCCTACTTAAAGGATGACCCTTTTTTTTTTAACCTGGACCCTATTTCTAGGAGTTAATATGTGCATTTACTCACTGGTAAAAATTTCTGTATCACTTTGACTCCTTTGGGCGATATTCAGATTAAGCCCTCCAGCGTACATTCATATAATGGGTGGACGGGGCAGCCTCTCTATAAGGCATTATCTGTAGCAAAACCCCTTCATTTCACCAATACTTAAAGTAGATTGAACGAACAAAAGAGTGCTTTTGTCCTGTGAGTTCAGAGTTAGCTCTTAGTTAACTCTGGTGGGTGGGGGGTGGTTCTCTGCACTCAACAGGCAGTGTGCGCACCCGACGCATGCTGCTGGAGTACAGCTGAGAAGAGCAGCTCACTACCTAGTCAGCAACAAACTGCAATCCGCGAAACTCTGAATTGACAGGACAATAGTGCTCGTTCGTTCATTATTCTTTTTTCGTCAGTGGCATGAGCTATATGCACGACTCCACTACTTCCTGAACTTCAGACAGAACCTTTGTCTCCTGTCTGTAATTACTGGACAAACTGATTAATCCAGGTGTGCCTAACCTCAGTAACTGGCCAGACACACCTGGATTAATCAGTTTGTCCAGTAATGAAAGACGGATAGCAAAGGTGCTGTCTGAAATTCAGGAAGTAGTGGAGTCGTGCATATACTACTCCATTGTCAAATACTTGAACTTTTTTTTATGAAATCTTTATTTCATTAAAAAAAAAAGAGAGATACAATTCATCAAAGCTTTATTTTGATTTATTGACTGTCACATTGCTTATTCTAGAGAAAACAAATTTGTTTTTTGCTGAGAACATTGACAAATGTATGTCGTCAGTCACTGCAGATTTTTAAAAAATCCTATGATACATATCCATATATCTCTTAAAGTCTCGTATTTCAGTTGAACGCCATGTAGCTTTATCTCTTTCATTGGCATATTTTCTAGCTGGAGTCCAGTTAAAACAGAATGATTTATTTTTACTACTTCTTCAGGAAATGGGAGCTGATGAGCTGTCAGAGTGTGTACAGGACTTCTACCAGAACCTCTCAGACCGTCTTCACACTCAGTTCAAAGGTACTAACTCACTCCTACACTAACAAAGTTATAGCTACAATCACTAACAACACCTGTTAATTTACACATTTGTACTTTGGGGTCTTTTAAGGTTCAGATCAAGTAGAGGGTGTCATGGATGAAGTAGAAAAGTACATGATGACTCGTCTCTACAAAGAGGCCTTTTGTCCTGAAACCACAGATGATGAGAAGAAAGATCTGGCCATTCAGAAGAGAATCAGGTTTGCAAGCAAGAATCTTAATATTTTAAGGTGGTTGGACAGAATTAACTATCATTAAACCTGAGCAAAACAAACAAGAATAATAGTTTTTGGTAATCACAAATGTAATTGCTAATTAGGGATTAGATCAGGTAACTAATGATTGAAATAGAATTTTTAGGAGTGATACTAGATAATGAAATCAGTTGAAAACCACAAATTAAACACGTACAAACCAAAATTTCAAGATGCATCATTAAAGCAAAATATGATTATAAATCACTCTGCATACTATAAAAAAACCAAAAAACTCCAGACAACATTCAAAACCTGTTCAGCGCAAGGGAAGGAGGATAAATTCGGAAAATTTAAATTCAGAGCATTTTGGGTATGCACAACAAGAAACTATTTTGTATTTTAGTTTGTGGGGTTAAATTGTAGAATGGTGTGGAGGAGACGCTCAGGGATCAGTCCAAATATTAGTCTGTGAAAATATAAAGGTATTTTTTTGCTAGATACAAAAATGAAGAGGGTGCTTGATTGTCACAAAGTGCTTTTTGCTTATTTATTTACCTGTTTTGTTATTAATGTATACAGTGCGGCAAAAAAGTATTTAGTCAGCCACTGATTGCGGAAGTTCTCCTACTTATAAAGATAAAAGATGTCTGTAATTTTTATCATAGGTACACTTCAACTATGAGAGAATGAGAAATAAAAAATCCAGGAAATTACATTGTAGGATTTTAAAGACACACAATGTAACTTTTCCACCTTAAAAGTCTGCATTTCTGATTTGTACTGATGGTAAACCAGCATTCATTGTGCGCATTTTAAAGCCATCGCTGCCCAGAGGCGTCCCAAGGCTTAGAAACAGCAGTATGTAAAGCCCCGTTTCCACCAGGGGGTCTGGGTCGGGTCGGGTCGGGCCAGATTGGTCCACGTTTTTTTGCGTCTCCACAGATAAAAACTGGGATGGGTACCCTTATATCCGCCCCAACCCGGCCTACTTTTTTGGTTCCCTTCGGTAGCGGTACTGATCTAACCGATACGGACCAAAGAGGAGGAGCTAACACACAGCAATCCATTCATTGAAAAATCCGTCACTTCCCGCATGACCTGGTGTAAAAACAAAGCAGGGGTGACTCTTTTTGTTTCTGTCACGTGTGGTGCTGTGCTTTAGTTAAAAGGTGTTGCACGCCGATGATGTCACGCGATCACATAGCGGCGCTGTCCAGTTAATACTCCACCTCCAGAGTGAGGGTACAGTATGCTGTGGGGATGCAATATGAAATCAACACATCCGTACCAAAACCCACTCAATTCGGCCTGGCCCGACCCGACCCGACCCAGACCCACAGGTGGAAACGGGGTTTAAGTTTTCCTTCCAGGACGGGGCTGTGACGTTGGAGCCGACTATTGGTTGCGCACCACGTCATGTCTTAGCAAACGGACATGAACACAGTGGGTATTTTGAACGCACATCATGTCGGATTCTGTAAAAAACACACGGAAACATTACCGGAGGAAGAGAGGAAAAGAAAGAGAGGAAGGAACAGAACAAGAGTCAAGATAATACTCTTTTACTGGCTGGAGTGAGCTCACAGTAGAGGTATGATGCAAGATGGATGCTAGTTTAGCTGTTGATAGGGGGCGCGTCTGAGAAAACTGCCAAAAGTTTCGTTGTGTGTCTTTAAGGAATTTATATGCAAGTTAAGGTGGAAAATGAGTATTTGGTCACCCACAAACAAACAAGATTTCTGTCTCTCACAAACTTATAACTTCTTCAAGAAGCTTTTCTGTCCCCCACTCGTTACCTGTATTAGTGCCACCTGTTTGAACTCGTTACCTGTATAAAAGATACCTGTCCACTGGTGATGGGCAGATGAAGCTTTCCCCTCAAATGGGTTGATTCAAGCACAAAGCTTCTCAGGGTTTCATTTGCTCTGTGACGCCATCTAGTGGACAACAGGTCTAACCAACACAATATCAGTAGATACTTAAGGGGTGTCCAAAGTCGGTCCTTGAGGACCGCTGTCCTGCTGGTTTTCCATGCCTTCTTGCACCAGCAAAGCTGACTCAAATTAAATGAATCTAACAGCCTATGAAGCTCTGCACAAAAACTCATTAATTTGAATCAGGTGTGTGTTGGAGCATGGAGACATGGAAAACCTACAGGATTGTGGCCCTTGTGGACCGGAGCTGGACACCCCCTGCTTTAGGTTACTTACTACCATTTATATTTATTTTAATCTTCTTTTGTATTGATATTTTTTCTATTCTGTGTTCCTGAATAATGTGACACAAGAAATTTAAACTAGCTTAAAGATGGAACGTACTTGCACTATTGCATCTGGAAGACTTGCAGTTAGGGTTGGGCGATATATCGAATATACTCGAGATATCGTGGCTAGTCCTCTGTGGGATTTAGAAAATACTTATATTCATCATATTCAAGTATTCAAATGCTTTTAGTGGCGGGGGGGGGGGTTTCTCACTCCTCATCTCTGCACAGAGAGATAAAACAAGCGCACCTAGCTGCGTACATCTTGTTTGCTGCGTGCTTAGGAATGCACATGGAATCGTGCTTCATGTTTTTCAACCAACTACTGTTATTAACACACGTACACAGCACAATACTTACAAAGACTTTAGCTTTCCGAGGCTCACGCGTGTAGAACACATTTGGCACAAACGAGTTGTTTCCTTACTGGTTTCTCTGATAACTCGCTCACAACATTGCCGGAGAAAAAACAACAACAGATCACTCACTCGCTCGTGTAACTGAGCATACGTTTCAACAAAGAGCTTTTCAGGAAAAAGATTTGTCACACTAATTAAATCTGAAATCCAAACATTTTAACTGTTTTTATAGTGAAATAACTTACTTTTAGTAACTATCAACTTATTTATTCCCTTTTTTGATGTAAAAGTTTCAGTTTATTTTATTTTTTTTTTCAACTATATGTCTGTCCAATAATTTATTATTATTTTGTTCTTTTGTTTTAAACATGTGACAAACAATCTACCTAAAAAAAAAACTGAAATATGTTCCTGATGTGGTTTTTTTGTTTGTTTGTTTTAGAGATTTGCACTGGGTCACTATTGAGATGCTGTGCGTGCCTGTCGATGAGGAGATCCCTGAAGTCTCTGACAGTGTGGTCAAAGCTATCACCGGTGAGTCTCATGCTGGGTTATTTTTCAGAAGGCTATGACAGTAAATCACTCATTGTACACCTCATTATTCTGGTGTTCACATCACTGCAATATTTCAGATGTGATTGAAATGGATTCGAAGCGCGTGCCCAAGGACAAGTTGTCCTGCATAACTCGTTGCAGCAAGCACATCTTCAACGCCATCAAAGTGAGCAAGAAAGAGGCTGCGTCGGCAGATGATTTTCTCCCCACACTCATTTATATTGTGCTGAAAGCAAACCCTCCACGGCTGCAGTCCAACATCCAATACATCACACGTTTCTGCAACCCCAGCAGACTCATGACTGGCGAGGATGGTTATTACTTCACTAATCTGGTGAGGAAAAGACTACATTTCCTTTGGTTTATGTGGCAAGTCAGTGTATGTTTTGCCAAGCAGTACCACAAACTAAATGTTCTGCGATCATTATAAATTCGTTTAGTATTTGCAACTGAATATTTAGCATCGTCAAATAAATGAAGGAAAACTAATGTCATCACTGTTGCATTAGTCTGTCTGCTTTATAGTGAGTTAAGGAAATGAAAAATGTCCTAAGGGACATTCTTGGAAATCACAGTTTCTGTATCCTCTAGTTTAAAGACAAGGGACATCATCTTGTATTATAAGCTCAAAGTAAAAAGCCAGCATTATGATGGTGCATTAATCATATGGGAAAGGCAACATGCACATCCGAGAAGGCACCTTTTACACTAAACAGCATACACAGGTTGGGAGCAACAGATGCTGCCATTCAGACTGCATTTTTTACAAGGTAGAATTTGCATTGTTTTAGTAGCTGAATGCTTTTATTAAACCAGAATAAAAAATGATTTTTCTGTTTTTTTTTTTTTTTTTTTTAAAGCTGAAGGTGTCATGAAACAGTGTTAAAGGGATACAACACCCACAGAATGATGTGCCTTCATTTTCTACTCACCCTCAAGCTGAGCAAAACTGTGGAGCACGTTTTTAATATCGCAAATGCAGCCGATTAGAGAAGTTTTCGTTATTACCGACGTTTATATAATGGAGTTCACTGGTGCCTGAAACAAAAAGGTCCATAAAAGTCCACAAAAACGTGGCAGTGTTCCCCCATACTGCTCGACTAATGTAATCCAAGTGTCCTGAGTGGGTAGTGTCCATAATTTACTCAAAACAACATAATTTAGTATATTTTTGTAGCCTGAACAGTACACACTGCCTATTTGCGTGTTCATATGTGTTCATGACACTACAGAAGCCTTCTTTCTTTCTTTCTTTCTTTCTTTCTTTCTTTCTTTCTTTCTTTCTTTCTTTCTTTCTTTCTTTCTTTCTTTCTTATCAACCACTCTTGTGTTTGTCCGCAGCTCGGGCGCTCTTAGCACAATCTGAGCAGCAAATTTCTTCTTCTACGCTTGCATTATCGGCAGAGTAGGCGCTGAACACAGCGGCTTCCTTAGTGTCATGAACTCACGTGCGCAGATAGCGGAAGTGGGATGTACGACTGTTTCGGCTATAAAAATATACTAAATGATCTCTTTTTAAGTAAATTATGGACGCTACCCACTCAGGACACTTGGATTACATTGGACGAGCAGTCTGGACGAAAATGCCAAGTTTTTGTGGACTTTTATCGACCTTTTTACTTCGGGCGCCGGTAAACTCCATTATATTAATGTCGGTGGATAACAAAAAAAAAACCAATCTCCGGCTGCATTTGCGATATTAAAAAAGTGCTCCACACTTTTGCTCAGCATGAGGGTGAGTAGAAAATGAAGGCACATCTTTCTGTGGGTGTTCTTTCTCTTTAAACATGCCACTGCCCATGTGTTTTGTAAAACCTGCTGCTGGCATCAAATTAAGTGTAAACGCATATTTTGCCTTCTTACCATTTTTAATAATAAAAAAAAAATTGAGATGTAGTTGTGCAAATCTTTTGTCTTTGTCGGCTTAAATGTTAGCAAGCAGTGTGCCCCAACATTTATTTTACATTTGACAATAATTTAATGTTTTCATCTGATTTCAGATCAGTCAGTTATTTTTTTTCAAGGTTTGAAGGTCAACAGTTTTCACTTGATTCATGCTAGATTAAAATAATTTCATGTGAATCTGTTGGTATTCAGAAGTGAGATTTTCTTTTTGTAACCACCCATGTTTCTTCTCCGCAGTGCTGTGCAGTCGCCTTCATCGAGAAACTGGATGGCCAATCTCTGAACCTTAGCTCTGAGGATTTTGAACTCTACATGTCAGGTCAAGCATCCCCCAATTGGCCACCATCTACTGGTGCTTCCTCCTGCTCCCCAGGCAGTGCAGCTCTCACTCAGGTTCACAAACGCCTGGACCTGTTATCTGGGCTCGGCGAAAGACAGGAGCGTGTCATAGAGAAGGCTCGCCAACTGGAGAGTGACCTCATCGACTGGACAGATGAGGTTGAGCAGAAGGTGCAGAGTGTTCTGGAAAGCTTTCCAGAAGAGACACAAAACCCTGCTGCAACCACAGCTAGTGGGACAGCATCTGCAGCATCATCAGCAATCGACTCTGATAATGTTGAGAACGAGCTGCTGCCCCCACCGCTGCAACCTCAAGTGTTTGCTGGCTGATTTGAACATTTCTGCTCTGCAAATATTACTGCATAGGCTTTATTCCGTGTGCCCCCTTTCGTCTGCCGTTAAACTTCGCTGACTGTATGCACATACAGAAGCTTTCTGGATCCCATTTCCATCCAGCCATCTCTGTCCCATCTGTCCGCTGCTTTTCGAGACCCTGAAACTAAGTGGACAATAATGGATCTATTGAATTATTGGTTCAGTTCGGCTTTGTTTGGTGCACTTGCCTGTTTTCTTGCAGGGAGTTAAGTGAGAAGATTGATACTGCTTCAGCACCTATATGGTAGATATGAAGAGGAAGCTAGGTTTTGAGCATCAAGAATAGAAATAATGCAATAGATAGCTTGCGATAGAATGTAACAAAGTTTTTCTGTTGGCATCTCTAAAACTGTCTCAAATCCATATGCCTTGTTTTACTTTGTTAGCAAAACTGAAGCTGCAAAGACATCTTGCTTAACATTATTGAGCTATAGAGAAAGTTGTAGGTGAATTCTTTCACTTTTGGATAGAATAAATTAGTCTGTTTGATTTGATCTTCCACCTTTTATGTGTAGCCAAACATACCATCTTCTTCCTGCAGCTTAATATTTAACCTACAGTGTTTGAGGTGGATTGATTTCTCATCAAACTCTGCATGAAAAGGCAAGTAAGTGCAATTTTTAGATTTTGTCAAACTATTTCTTATATATTTGTTGACATGAGGGTAGAGTTTATCAGCAGCTTTCCACAGAGTGTCATCCAGAAGTTGTGTCATGTCCTGATCATCTCTTGTTGCTTCTTTTGATGCGAAGAAAAACTACCTTCACTCTAAGCTCTTCCAAGACACATCTGTCAGCCACAATGGCATCTTATAGTACCTCACTGCTTCTTTTTTTCCTTTTTTTTTTTTAATCATTGATACATTTCTGCATTCAGGATAATGGTTGGGTCTAATTTTGGCATGAGGAACTTTAGTATGCAGAAACATGTAATTGATTAACAGAAATCTTCTTTAGGTTATGTTTTTAGTGGGAAGGAAAAACACAGTTTAGAAATTGGGCAATATGAATTATGTAGAGCTGGACTTCCCCTCCGTGAAAATAATCTCCTGCTCATGCTCGTGATTTGTGCTGTATTTAGGGTGTATTTCCCAGTCTTATGGAGAAGTAGCCAGAAAGAGAGGTTGCGTGAGTGTCTGGTGAATGTGCATGTGTGTTGCATGCGTCTATTCAGTTGTGTGTTCAGATGTTGTCATCTTAAATGTCATCTTAAGAATCTCAGTCATAAGCTAGATATACGGTGTGTTCAGACCAAACGCGATTTCGGCGTCAAAACCGCGCCTGACATTTAAAGTTGGACACTGGGTCACTAAAAAGTCAGACGCTTGATTTCCAGCGTCTTGACGCACGGCGAGACGGATGTCCAGCCAAGCCGCGCTCCGCGCCTCGGAAGGAGAACGTCATCGTCGGTCGTCTCTGCTCTGTGTCCAGGTGTTCTGACTGTGATGAGTTTCATCATTTACTCCTGGAGCTGCGCTGGAGGGGCGCTTTCAGCCGTCTAATCTGGCCCAGTTTAACAACCCGCTGTCCCGATGCGGGGCAGCATTATAAACCCATTACATCCCATCGGCACAGCAGGTCATCAAACCACTGTTCAGAAACCAGGACCGGACCCAGATCACAGTTTATCCTCCTCTGTCTTCAGAGAGAGAGAGGAGATTCCCCTGGTTCTTCTGGGTGTTTCCCCTCCTGTCATAAAATGTGTGTCTGTGTCATGACTCGCTCTGATTGGTCAACACACCGCGTCAAGACGCCAAAGTTCAGATTTCCCAACTCCGGCGTCAAACGCTCAAAATGTCAAAACTCGACGCGCGAAACGCACGTAATGCGCCTAAACGCGCTGCGCCCGACGTGCAAAACGCGCCGCAAGAAAGGCCGACGCTCCTTGACGCGCGTCGGCCTTTGACTGCATGTAAACCTGACGCCCTTGATGCCCAAATCGCGTTTGGTCTGAACACGCCGATACAGATGTCATTTTATTTTTCTATAAAGATATCAATTTTTCAGGATGACATAAACCTGTAATATTTACAGGGGTTATGAATATTGCCTGAAGTTGTTACATAAAAACAGATGAGTTTTTAAGTGGGCAGTGAGCATGTCTACTACACAAACAGTTTTAGGTCTATCATTTTATCATTCTGTGTTCCCACAGAATTACATTGACCAAAAAAAAAACAAAGAGAGAGAGAAGAAAAAAAAAACACAAAAATTGCTCCCAAGGCTATAGTTGCTTTTCTTGTGCAGAGGCATATTTGTTTTGAAGTACTTTCTTTCTATGATTTAAAAAAAAAAAAAATCTCATTTAGACTAAGTCCTGTTTTATCAGTTGTAAAGAATAACTGGTGAAACATGATTATTTTAGCAATCTTGTAATGAAGGAAGTGTTTGGCAGTTGTTTGACAAATGTACAAGGCACATTTTTACAAGGGTTTCTTTTGTGTGTGTCTGTCTGTGTATGTATGTTATGCTTCAGAGGTGGAAAAACCTGGTCAAGAAAAAAATCCTGTCCTGCAGCTGTTCCAACCAATCATTAAACCAGATGAAATTAATTAACATAGCTCCTCCGCAGGTAGATAAGCTCGTTAGTGAAAACACCTGTTCTTAATGGACAGGCAGATTAAAAAAAAACATGGCAGGGTTTTTACTTTCTGGCACCTGGATTTTCCACCTCTGATGCTAGAGTTAAATCCTTATTTCCCAAAATATAGTCGGTGAGCAGCTGGTGTTACATTTTTGTTTGAGAAAAGAGTTTTAATACAAGTTCACCTACAGCTTGAACAACCTCTTGTTGCACTGTATGCAGAAGTTATTTATCAGGTATTTTAAAACATCTTTATTACGTTGTTGACTTGTTTTTGCCTCCAATGGGAGAAATTAACCCAATACAACTCAATACTGTCTTTTATTTAAAATGTAACTTATTGAAACAGTATTGGTATATTTGCATCTTTGGGTGTATATGATGATTAATAAAGATGAAAGATGCGTCATGTGTCGTGATTCCACTGATCAAGATCTGGCAAGGCAGGATTAAAGAGTCCTAAAGATTTTTTTTTTATTTTATACTCATAAAACTAAAAAATTATGCTGCAAATTTTATTTATACAGCCTTATTCAAATTTATTAATCCCCTCCCATTAAAGAAAGAGGAAAAAAAAGACTGTTGACAGGTATTTTGACCCACTACTCATGAGCAAGGTGCTCTAATTTGTGGGACAGCTTGCTTTTGATTATTCTTTTTTTTTTAATTTTACATATATTTTATTTATCCCAATTAGTGTGCCAATTAGGGAATTCATTCTCTGCATTTAACCCATCTCAGGTTGGACCTGAGAGCAGGGGGCTGCTATTTAAAGCACCTGGGGAGCAGTTGGTGGGGGTTAAGGACCTTGCTCAAGGGTCCACAGTGGTTAAACTCGAACGCGGGTCTGCCGCACCCCAGCCCACAATGTTAACCACTACGCTACCCACTCCCCCCCTTTCAACCACAGTTAAAGGATAACTTTGTTTTTTTTTAACCTGGACCTTATTTCTAGGAGTTTATATGTGCATTTACTCACTGGTAAAAATTTCTGTATCATTTTGACTCCTTTGGAAGATATTATGTTGAGTCGCTCTTCAGCGTACACCCAGTATAATGGGAAAGAGGGGGCAGCCTCTCTATAAGGCATTATCTGCAGCAAAACACCTTAATTTCACCAACATTTTAAGTAGAATGAACGAAAGAACGAGTACTGTTGTCCTGTGAGTTCAGAGGTTTAAAGTTTTAAGTTTGGTGGCGTCAGAGTAGCGAGCTGCTCTCTCAGCTGTACTGCAGCACATGCACGGCCTGTAAAATGTTGAGAAAATCTCCCAGTAACTAACGGAGAGTCAATCCTGAACTCACAGAACAATTACTTGTTCGTTCATTCATTCTACTTAAGGTATTGGTGAAATTAAAGAGTTTTGCTGCAGATAATGCCTCTGCAAGATATCTCACTATTTTTTACTTTTCGGAGCCCGTCAAGTCCTTCTTCTGACCCATTTTGCCAAAGGAAAGGAAGTTGCTTAATAATTATGTTTGCCTAATACACCTGATATAGGGTGTTGATGTCATTAGACCACAGTCCTTCTCATTACAGAGATGCACATCACCTGATATGCTTAATTGGTAGTAGGTTTTCGGCCTATACAGCTTGGAGTAAGACAACATGCATAAAGAGGATGATGTGGTCAAAATACTCATTTGCCTAATAATTCTGCTCTCCCTGTATAGAGAGGCTGCCCCGTCTTTCCCATTATAGCTACTGAATGTATGCTGAAGGGCAACTAGCATGTTTTTGGTCAGAATTGCCTCAATTATTTCTCTTTGCTCAATGACACAGTTATGAAAATATTAGAAAAAAATATCTTAAAAGTCAAAAGAGGAATAATGAGTCTGAAGCAGGTCTGAAGTAGTACTATGGGGGTGGGGGTTGTAAAGCATTTAGGTAGCTCAAGAGTACTTTTCATCTCGGCCTAAAAGTGACTGGTAAAACTTCCCTGATCACTGTGACTCTAAAGATAATACCTGTAATTAATCATAAATATAATTCAAAGGGACAAAATGTTTTTTAGATGTCCAAAGATTGACTCCCTTGCTGGAAAAGTATGATTTTTGGGTCTTTGCCAAAGACTGTACATAGATGTCACAAGCCTAGAGCACCCCCTTGTGGCGTCAGACAGTAATGTTTTCTCCTTGGTTCATGTCAGTCCATAACATTTAAAAATGTTAAATTGCATATTTAATGAATACATCATCATAATCGGATTTTAAAAGAATGAAGAACTCGGACGTCAAGATGAGATCCTCATTTCTGCTGTGAACTGCCATCGGGTAACGTTGCCTGGTAGGAAGAGGAGCAGCTGGTTTGTCTCAGCCAGCAGCTTTATCTTCCAAGATGCCCAATCACAGAGGATCGGGACTCTAGCCAATTCTGAGTAGCTGACTGGATCACCGCGAGGAGCTCATGTGTTCCCCGGGTTCTTTCCTCCACACCCTTTCATTTCCAATAAATTTGTTATTTCTGAAAACCTGGTACCTGACTGGTGTCTGCATTTGGGGGCCTTTTTTGCTCGACTGCTAGGCTCAGCCATGACAGAAATCTGCTGCCCGAGTTCCTCACTAAGACCAGAGAAATGGACCACATCAGTCCAGTTCTGAGGTCTTTACACTGGCTGCTGGTCCATCGGAGGACTTTAAAGTTCTGTTGCTGGTCTATAAAGCTCTGAATGGTTTAGGCCCAAATTACATCAGTGACCTCTTGACCAGTATGAACCTACTAGACCCCTCAGGTCATCTGGATCTGGTCTTTTATCAGTTCCCAGAGTCAGAACCAGATATAAAGAAGCTGGGTTCAGCTTCTATGCTCCATATGTCTGGAACAAACTCCCAGAAAGCCTCAGATCAGCTGAAACACTTTATTTAAGTCCAGGTTAAAGACCCACCTGTTTTTAATTTTAGATCATGCTTCTACAGTACTTTTTCTTTGTTCTTTTCATCCTGTAATGCTTTTAATGTTTTATGTAAAGCACTTTGAATTGTCCTGTACATGAAATGTGCTATACAAATAAATTTGCCTTGCCTTGTCAGAGAACAGCATGTTGTGCAATAAGTACTAAAATATTAAATAATTGTACACAGGCATTCAAAAGTTTAGAAAAAGTCCAATTAATTTTTACCTACAAAGGTTAGAGTGCATTTTAGGTTCATTCTGACATCATACAAAAAATCAGAAATGTGAGAAGTATGTGATTGAGATATATTTTTGAGGGGATGCAGGAAATCCAGTCAAGATTGAGAAACTGAAAAATATTTTTTTAGAAAATAATGAGATTCAGTATTTATCAGTATTATGATACTATAAGAATGTAAGATTACTTAAAAAAGAATTTTGATAGAAAATTGCAGTCTGTGATATAAAAATGTGTTTTATTAGATGCAACTGAATCTTCCAATGATTATTTTTTTTCATCTTTAAAGAAATTCCAATCTATTCAAAATATACACAATTTCAACATACTTTGGTTTTCAATTAAAATGTTATTGGAATTGATGGCACATCATTTTTGGAAAGGGGATATCCTGTGTGATGTGTTCGAGCTTAGAAAGGAAAAAATATTTTCACTTCCCTTTTTATGAGAACTAAAGGATCCTCGGTCGGTTTCTGTTTCTTACAAACAGAATGGGCACAATGAACACGGTCATTTACCTTCTGGGTGAGTTCGTTATTTAATCTATCTCATTTTATTGCAATTTCATATGACAGATATGTGCAATAATCTCTCCTTGATTACTTTCTGTTCCAGGTCTTTCATCACTACCACTCCTTGTAGTTCCTCAGGGTATTTAACAAATACACTTAATTTCCAATATATATTTATTTACTGGGGATTTGCTGCATCAGTTTTAAGTTGCATGTTTTAACTATAAAGTTTACAGTTTGTGATTGTAAATCATAAAGTGTCCAGCATTCACATTCAGGAGCATAACAGATAGTTTTGCTCATTTTTGGACATTCCTCTTTGATAACCCAAACATGTGTTTGTCTCTCTAGTTTTCTCTGTGACTTCATTTCGGACCACTGTCCAGATAGTTACGGGTAATCTGAGGATCTTCTCTGGTGAAAAGGTACAGCTGAGATGCAGTGTTCCTGTTGCATACAGTTCTGAATGGAGCTTCCTGTGGTTCAGGGGATCTAAGAAGCTTGTGCAGACTGGGGATACCCTCACTCTGTGGAACATCAATGTCAAACAGAGTGGGAAATATTTCTGCCAAGGGGAAAGGCATTCAGCCTTGGGACCCATTCACACTCAGCGAAGTCTCCCAGTGGAGATCAATGTGGATGGTAAGCTGTTTTTTTGCTGTTGTATGTCAGACATCTTACTTTTCCTTATTTCTGATTAATACTTGAAACTGGAAAACACTGGATTCTTGCTGATTTGATGTATCTCTTTTGACCATTGGACAGTGAAACAAGCTGCCAATGACATTTTTTTTATTATTGCAATTAACAGCACAAACCAGTAAACCAGTTAGAGGTAACTGCCTTCTCTGTCATTTTTGTTTAGGAGGGTGGGCTATGCTGCAAGCGTCACCTGACCCAACTCTCGTTGGAGACACGTTGAAATTGACATGTCACCTCCGAGACAACCTGCCCGTTCACGAGACAATCTTATACAAAGATGGAATTGAAGTCATGAGACTAAATGGTTTAAACCCACATTTCTACTTGACCAACGTGACCCTTGATGATGAAGGAATGTACTCATGTAGGACCTCCTGGGACATAAGAAGACAAACACACTCTGTCATTTCAGTTGACACTCCTGTGCATATCTTAGGTGAGTTTATACTCTGAATTACCTATAAAGACTGTTAAGATTTATGGTTGTGAACTATTTATCAGCCCAAAGCTATGTCAGTCACAATCACATCACCTGGTCAACAAATAGTCCATTATTTGAACTTTCATTTGCACTCAAACAGTTCTAACTCTAAAGAAGATGCTGCACAGGACACGACTACATAGTCACGCTTTTCTAATTGATATGGTTCAGGGCTGACCTGCTCAAACATGCAAGACCCTCCTTAAAAAGACACCATCTGGATGAGATTGTATGTATTTTTGAAATCGGTATACCTCTCAGCATCAACATCTAGTTGCAGAAGTTGCCGGCTCCAAATGTTCCTCTGTGCCATCAGCTCTGAGTGCTAATAACAAGCCAGATGGGACATCTCCTCCTAAGTATAGAGGAAGCAACATTTGTGATTTCCAAAACTAATTCTAACCTGCTTTTGTGGATGGTGCAATGATCTTTGTTCACAGACAGGGATTTCTATAAGTGATTTCAGTACCCGTGCAGTGATTTGCAGTGCTGTTGTCCCCCCTTCATAACTTTTTACAGAAGCATTGCAGCCATGAAATTTAAAACTAGCTTTCAACATTTGATATGTTTTTGATGCTGTCATGTGAGTTAAATATTATATATGATATTTACAAATCATTCCATTCCATTGTTATATCATTTCACACAGTGTCCAACATTTTGGTATTTGAGGTTGTACTTTAAAAAGTGAGAGTAAAGAAAGTGCGAAGGAAAAAAGTGAGTCTTTAGGTTACTTGTCCTGTTCAGATATTTAAACTGTGTGAATGTTCTCTCTAATTTTCAGGACAAAAAAGCAAATAAGTATTTTCCCAATGTGCTTGATGATTACCACACAAACTGTCACAGTTGTTCTTAATGTTGTTCTCTAGAAATGATTTCTTTTAACATGCCAGTAATGCTTTCTCTTCTGTGATTCTGCTCATTTCTGTCTCAGAGGTTCTGTCTCAGCCACTGTTGGAGATTGATGCCAGCAATGACCTGGTTGGAAAAAATGAAATGAAGCTCATTTGCCACATACAGTACAATGCCCGTGCCCCAGCTCCTCAGATAAACTACTATTTCTACAAGGATAATGACCAGCTGGGTGTAGCAACATCAGAGAACCATGATCTGGTGAAACAGGCTACGGGGCAGTACACCTGCAGGGCCAGGGTGCCACAGTTGGGTCTTTCAAGATGGAGTGAGCCAAAACGTTTCAACAAATCCACTTCCATGTCCTGATCCTAGATACCTGTTGCCTTTCACTCTGCCAAAGCTATCCTTAGACCACTTCCTTCCTCCTACAGCTCAGCCAACACTTTTCCAGCCCTTCGCTGCAACTCCACCAACAATGTTAAACAGTACGCTATCTCTATGCTAGTTTTTTACCTCAGTGTAATGCTATAGCCTGGAGTTTTATGATGACTGGTGACAGGCCTGAGGTCTCTCCAAACTCTACTTGTGTGAAGTTATTATACATCATGGAGAATGATAATCCTGATTTATAGTGGTAATTTGATGCCTTGCTTTATGATATTAGCCACATCCAACCTGTATTTGTGCTGCATAACATTAAATCTTCACAATACTGTGTGTCAATTTCATCTGAATCATCCATACAAAACTAACAAGATGAATAAAGTTGCCAACAGCTAATGTTATATTTTTGTATTTTTGTTTGTTTCATCAAATAAAGCACTCTGTTAACTTGACTGCTGGACTTTATTTTCAATGAACATAATTCCTTTTTGCAACACTATTGTACAGCCATTCTTTTTACATATTTGAAGCACTGGTATAATAACAGGACAGGAGATATTACAGGCGGTACAGTCATTCTATTCAGATTTACATAAAGATTAAAGCTATACCTACAGATCTCAGTGACATTCCCAGTTTACTTAACACATGTATCATCTCAAGTCCCCATTTCTTGCAACTAAGTACAGATAGCTTAGGTCAGTATAGGTGACAGATCAACACATGAGATGGAAATGGTAAAACAGTCATGTACATATGGAGACAGGGTTGTATGAGAGGACAAAAGAATTTGTTTGGGTCAACCAACTTAAGCAATGCTGACAATGTCATGAGGTTTAGATGAGGGAACTGCTAGAAGTCTCAAATACATTTTCAAGTCAATTTGAATGATAACTTTCACATTTTTCTGATTTTTAGAATTTTTTTTACACTGGTTTGGTGGGTTTGCTACAGAACATTATATGAAGTACTCTGTTCATCAAAAGACTAATATTTTATTTTATGATTTTTTCCCCCTAATTTAGCTATTTTAATTATGTCTTCATATAATATTTCATTTATGGTGTTTTCTGGAGCATTTTCTGGAACATTTATCACATTAGTTTACCTGTTTTCATTCCATGGGCAATTTTATTTTATCAGGATCAGATTTCTGAAATACATTTCATGTCCTGTAATGAAAACAAAAAAATACTGGCTTTGAGTTTGTAAGTTTTATTAAAGGTATTTACAGTTTCTTAGGCAGCAGCCGCTGGGCACAGACATGTGGAAGGACCACCACAGTTTCCAAAGAAAGGCATTAAGACAGAATAAGGAAAGGGAAGTGTTTTGAGTCTCTGTGTGGCTGTGCTGCATTTATCTCTCCTAGTCATACTGCGTCTGTGTTCATTATTTACCCCCTTTTTTATTTTTGGCTTAAATCTTTTGTCTTTTTCTTTTTACTTTTAAATCTAGAGTTGTGGTGTCTGTTTTTAGTCTCTGACTGTCCTGAATAATGGCCTGTATAGTTATTTGTGTATGTTTTTGAGTCATTTTATTGACTCAAAAGTCTTTTTCTGTTGTTACTTTGGGACTTAATTATTGCAATTATTGTGTGTTAAGTGGCCCTTTGTAGCCACGTTGGAATTCAGTTCTCAGAATTTTTTTTTATTTTTTATTCTTGTCATTATTCAGATTAATTGTTTTATAGTTGTTATGAGTCATTCCCTTGCTATTTTTAGGTAATTCAAAACTCAGTTGTTTAGTCTCCAAGACTATGTTGAGTCTCTTTTTAGCTGTTTTATGTATTCTTAGTTATGGTAGATATTTATGGTCATTGTTAGTCTGAGCTTGTTCATAATTTCTCATTTGGAGTTTTTATTGTGAGTTTATGCATGGTTTTATTAAAAGAAATGTCACTTCAAACAGGGGCCTCTGGACCAGGGGCCCTCACACTCCTTTGGCTCATAAGGTCATACTTGGTAGGGCCACCTAGTGATCCTTCCATGATTCGTAGAATAATGGATAAAAAAGAAGTTAGATGACAACAAAAGAAATGATCAGCCCCACCTTAAAGAGCCACATAGATATACTTTAGCACCACCAGTATTTGGCCTTTTCTCCCTTTTGGTCAAGATGGGACAGCTCAGTAGCAGAGGAGATTTCCAGTAAAGCACGAATGGGTGTCAGGCTTTGTCTGAGTAAAGCAGAAACCCAGAGAAGACACTGTCATCCTCACTGCTGGCATACACCCCATTCCAGTCTCTGAATGTCTCCATCCACACCTGATCACCTGCTGCCAGACGTAGCACCACCAGAGTAGAAGCCTGGTCGATGTCTTGACCGTACAGAGAGTCCCGTGTCCTCACTTTACGTGACCCATTCACTACCAGAGTGGCTCGCAGTGGCTGGTTACGCACAGTGATGTGGAAGGAGAAGACATAAACCCCAGGGTGGACACATGTAAAGCGGTTGGAAGTGATGTTGAAGTGGTTCTCTTCATTGTAGAAAATTTTGTCGAAACGGATTGGGAAACCGGAGGGGGGGAAGGATCGTCTTGGAGAGATACCTACACTGAAGGCAGAACGTTTCTGGGGAATCCCTGATCCTTTAGCTCCTTTAAGTCCACGAAAGCCCCGTTCTCCCCGCATCCCAGGGTAACCTCTATCCCCTTTTGGCCCAAGCATCCCTCTTATGCCTTGTGGTCCCTGAGACCCTCTCACCCCTGGTTCTCCTGGAGGCCCAGGAAGTCCTGGATCTCCTCGGACGCCTACAGGACCAGGGGCACCATGCTTGCCATTAAGTCCTGGTATTCCCATACCACCTGGAATGCCAGGAGACCCAGGTTCCCCTCTTTCACCTTTTGGTCCTCTGTCGCCAAATATGCCACACTCCCCTTTATCCCCTTTTTCTCCTTTAGGACCCTGCAGAACAGCAGTTCCTGGAGGTCCAACTGGCCCCTGTTGTCCTGGTTCTCCTTTGTCTCCAGCAGTCCCATTCTGGCCAGGTTCTCCTTTCTCCCCTCTGTTACCTTTCACACCCGGCAATCCTGTTTCACCTTTGTCGCCTTTGTAGCCAACATCACCTGCAAAGAAAAGAAAAGGGAACAGGGTCAGAACTAATGAAATCTGGAAAATATAGAAATGAGAAAAAATTAAAATAATCCCCCAAATATCATTGAACCTTTTTGTCCTGGTTTCCCTGAAATTCCTGGTGACCCAGTTGTCCCACTGTTTCCTCTGTCGCCTTTGTCCCCTGGAAAATTTATTTGAAAGAACTTGATGAATTATGTTTTTGTTTTGTTTTGTTTTGTTTGTTGTTGTTGTTTTTTAAGAAGTGCTTTAAAAGCTTTTAGAAGCCTATATTCACCTTTGTCACCTTTAAAACCCATAGGACCACTAAATCCAGATGGTCCAGGTGAACCAGCTGCTCCTGGAGGGCCTCTTTCACCTGGTGGTCCTAAAAAGGTGGGAGAAAATGTGAAGCTCAGAATAGTCAATAAAGGTTATTAAGTCCGAATAAAGTTAATTAATGTAATAAAACAGCTCATAATCAATAATCTTAGTACCTGTCAAGCCTCTGTCTCCCTTTGGGCCCCTGGGGCCCCTCTCAGGTGGACAGCACTCACAAAAGTTGAAGTAGCACTCGTTGTAATCCAGGGTGTAATTCTCAGGACCGACACCAGGGGGCTCAGTATAATCACTGTACTGTGGAAACATATGACTTGGGTAGGGAGTCCTCTCTGTTGAGGGCTTTGGCTGTGGCTGTACAGGATTCGGGGTCTCCACAATCTTGAGAGTCTTTGGCACACTGGTGGTGATGGGGTTGTGCACAGTGACCTGAGGTATGGGCTTCTTTGTGTACTGGTATTTTGGTTTCTGTGTAGTCTTGGCTTCAGCACAGGACACCACAGTGAGTGCAACCACAACGACAGCCACGAGGGACGACTGGCAGCAGATAATCCTCATGGTTCACAACAATCTGAAAATACATCCAAACAAGTTCCTGCTTCATCTGGTTTAGCTTTAAAAACAAGAGACAACATTAGAAAAAGATTGCTAAATTACTCACAAGTAAGAACGAGTGATGGTATCTCAGCTCACACTGATTGTTTTATTCACATGCATATATTACATATATATTCCATGAATTCTTTCAAATGATTTTTTTCTTTACTTTACTGGTTATCTAAAAGCTAACATTTTTTTTCAGTGACTCATTTGCATGCTCGTGTGCATTGTCAGTCATCCAGGTAATGTATTTTTCTAAGCCCTTCAAGAAAAAAGCAGCTGGTCTTTTTCTTAGTTTGTCTAAGACATTTCGTCTCTTATCCAAAAGGCTTCCTTGCCTTCCTCAGAATCCACTGGTGGGGAGTTTCAGGCTTCAGAAGTTCCATGACTTTCAACGCTGTTCAGAGAATATCCTTTAAAGTTTCTCAGACGGACCTGCCGCAAAGTTTATGATAGTATTTCTGCACCCCTGAATCTTTTCCCACCCATTTAATTATTTTAATTCTTTTATTTTTACAGATTTCTTTACTTATCTGATTGGGGCCAAGTTTGACTATCCATATATTCAAAGTGGTTTTTTTTTTTTATCCATTTGTCTCTCCTTCTTTTTCCTTTGTCTTAATATGATGTTGGAAACCCAAGCAGGCAGAGATACAGTACATGAGAAAACGTAGAACGATCTTCATAACAAACATAACATCGTTATGCAATTCAAACCCAACAACACCTCAGAAGAAGCCGGTTCACCCTGAAAGATAGAACACCAGACCACAAGCAGAGCTGTGTTGTAACTGTTGTCCAGTGAAAGAAGGAGAGCACACACCTTTGTATCGAGTGTAAACTTAACCACAACGTAACAAATGTATGCCACAACAGCAAACATGTTGGTTGGGTCACTGAACAATTCACAATTGACCTAAACACCCACAGGATGGGTGGCTTTCGAAGTAGTGATTATTTCAACAACAACTTAAAACCCAGAATCTTTCCACTATTTAGTTATAACTGGACAAGTGCTCAAAAACCAAGCCAAGAAATCTCGCTGCTGTCTGCTCTGGCGCCTTAAATCTGCAGTAAACAGTTCAATCTAAGATGATATCGTATGTCAGATACCTTTTGGTACTGTAGTTTAGCAGTAAACTTAACATCACAAGTATCTCACCAGAATGAAAACTAGTTTCTAAGGCCATTGTGTGAAGATTAAGAACACACCAACTAATACACAAAATCATTTGCCTTATTGATTGCTTTTCATGCAGAATTGTTAAAATAAGAGTTTTGCCCAGTTCATCTGACTTACCTGGTTATGCATAAGTTGTAGGGTCATTTATCCAGACTGGCAGTGTCTTGGAAGCAGCACCAGGAGCTCCAAGTCTCTGATATTTCTGCCAGGCTTAGGTGAAAGAACATCCTCAACCAATGAGGGTGTCTGCAAGAAACACAAGGGGAGGTCTGAAATCCCACTATGGCGGGCTGGAGCTGACCCAAGGAGAACCACTGTGCTGTGGCCCATTCTCTGTACCCTTGTTGTGTAGAAAGGTGCTTTTGTGACACGGGATACAGCGTCCGCCTGGAGAAGTCCCTCGCTGTGAGCTAGGCAAGGAGCAAAGGCCGTGGGGCAATGGGTCACCCGATATGGGAAGCATTCCTGCTGCCCAGGCTCTTACGATGAGACAAAGCCAAGCAAAAAAGAGACTGTGACATTGGCCAGTAGTGAGCAAGAATAGCTTTGGACAATACTCATGTGGCTGCAAGTGGAAAAGTGGAAAGTAGATTTTTTTTGCATACTTAAGCAGTATCTTTGGAGTTGATGTTGAAGACAAAATCTGCACCAGTTTATTAAAATGACTCCATCTGCAAACTGGCACAGAGAGCTCAGTATTTTCAATCTACCACTTGGTGAACATCCAGGAAAGAGCTTTAGCCTTAAGGGCTCTGATAACCACTCAGCAGTTGCTAAACCTGAGCCGTTTCTTTGGACGAACCAGCTTACCCTTAAATCAGTCCAGTTGCAATGCCTACCTGATCACTGTGACCGACTTTTTTGCACATGAACTCTCCAGATTCCTGGCAGCGACATCTGTTAACTATGATTGTGTGAGTGGACAATGATTCATTCTTACAGTGTAACAAGATAGCATCAGGTTTTTGCAGAAAAGTGATTTTCTGGTAGCTGTCTAACTGAAACTCTTGACTTGCTTGTGACAAAGAATGTTTGAGTAGTGGACATGCCTGAGTTGCCAAAGGCCTCACATCCACAGAGAGATCTGTGACCAGCTATGAGTGAGCAGGAAGACGGGAAATGAAATTTGGGGAAACAGAGATGGTTGTTGGTGGAATGAAGGAATGAGAAGAAAGCTACTTAAAACCAGTGTATTGTTTCTGTCTTAAGCATTTTTCTACCCTCTCTTTATGTTCTTTTCTTCGCAACCCTCAGCCAACGTCACATGTTCTTTTTCAGCTTCCCATCAGCTCGGGTAAAGTGTCCCTAACTTCCCCTCTATAAAAGACATTGATGGAGTGTAAGATACGTGGCAGAGTCCTAAGAGAAACGGGGTTCCTCTGGGGTTCTCCATGCCTGACCTCAACAACATCGCCTCTTAGCTCCATTCAGACCACACACAACAGCAGCGGTCAGTTTACAGTGCCCAGCTGGTCACAGAGGACCCAGACGCTGCTCACCTGTCTGTTTATTTGACGCTGGCACCGGCTCTGCCCTCAGCCTCCATCCACACACATTATAGCACCAGGAACAAGGAAGAGTTAACTTACTCAGCCGGTGCAGCCAAGCAGAGAGAGGACCTAAGATGACTTGGACGGATGGAGGTGTATTACCTTACATTAACCCTATTCATGTAAAGGAGATCTCGAAGCTGCCATGAATGTGTATAGAGTAAGTTAGAGAGGGTGAGAGTGAGACAGTAACAGAGACTTGTTTAGGAACCAACAAAGCAAGTGGCTACTCTTTATGATTATTCCCCCACCATGCTCACAGGTACAAATAAAAGCATAGACAGTTTTTTGTTCTTCTCCAGGATCTTATCAAAGAAAATCTAGACCCCTACAGAATTAGCAGCTAATGACTTTGGCAAAGGACCTGCTGGCAGTGAGAGTACTTCTTACGTAGTCAGACAAAGTACAAAAACACTTTCTGCTGCCACACTTTCTCTGACAAGCCTCTCTCACTTCTGGGTTTCCAATCCACTCAGAGCTGGTTGTGTGAACATGACGACCTCTTGCACACGCAAAAATGCCTGTTCATGGTTTAATTTGATTTTACTCACACTGAATAATTATGGAGGAAACTGAAGTTATATAAATGATGTAAATTGGTTTTATGAGTTTGAAAATTTGAGTTTTTTTTTTTTTCCTTTCTTCAAAGACAGGGCGAGCTTGAGAATTAGTGAATTAATCCCGACCTCTACTTCTTTCAGCCTTTCTCATGTTCATATTATTTTTTATTATACTTACAAAAACTTTCAATAAAGACTGGTGTGTCTTTAACAATTGTGACAAAACTGTTTACTTGTCTTTATTTAAAAATAACCAAATCAGCTTTTCAACTAAACTGAGTTCTGTTCTGTGTGCTCTGTTACATATGACAACATAAGAGAAAAAAATGCTCCTGACCAAAAAGAATAAAACAACAAAAGGCATATACATACTGTATAACTGGTCATAAAACCTTTGACTGTAAGGTGGATTTTGTTCGTTTTTCATGGAAGTCAACAAAGAATAGCTCCCCCCTGTGTTTACTCCTTATGCTGAATTAATCTGATTGGCAGCTGCTTTTTTTTTTTTTTTTTTTTTGTTTTTTTACCGATCTATTTGCAAAATAAAAACAAATTCGGGTATTTCAAAGTGTTTAACTGTAACTTTAATGATATAGGTAAAAGTAATGCAAGCAGTCAAAGTTTGAACAACAAACTTTCTGAGCAACATCTTAAGAGATTACACTTTATCTGAAATGCAATGAAACCATTAAGTCTTTGCAGATCCAGAGCAATTACAGTATGTGTTATTTCTGTTGGCAGATATGTTGTAGAAGAAACTAACTGCTGGTGAATGCTGCTCCGTTTCAGGATGCCTATGTTTATGAAAATCATGCTCTTGTAGTACTTTCCTCTTGTATTTACTCCTCATATATTATTTTATATTTATCCTTTATATTTAATTTAATTCAGCTTCATAGAATCTACAACATGAAGTACTGCTGTGTGTCTATCAATGAGCAGACACCTTGAGAAAGAAAGAAAGAAAGAAAGAAAGAAAGAAAGAAAGAAAGAAAGAAAGAAAGAAAAAAAGAAAGAAAGAAAGAAAGAAAGAAAGAAAGAAAGAAAGAAAGAAAGAAAGAAAGAAAGAAAGAAAGAAAGAAAGAAAGAAAGAAAGAAAGAAAGAAAGAAAGAAAGAAAGAAAGAAAGAAAGAAAGAAAGAAAGAAAGAAAGAAAGAGAGAAATGTTTTCTCCATACCCTTCCATCATTTCATCTCCAGCCCTAAACTGATCACTGTCCCTCACAGTAACATAGTTTCACTCTTTGAATCATATTAAGATCAAACAATTTCAGTTTTTTTGGAGAAATATTTTCTCCAACATCTAGCGGAAAAAAAGAAAACCTCTTTCTTTGTCACAGTTCATAAAACATTTCAGATTTGTTCTTGAGACAGTTGAGGGTGCTGCCACTATACCTGCAACTAATCATGTGCCCTGGTTTCTTGTCCACAGGCTGAATGGTCAGTGCGCATGACTCCTATCTGGAAAGCTGGAGTTCAAACCCTGCAGGTCCTCCTTCACTCTGCCACATTCTCACACTTGGACACAAACATGTAATAATTCTGTAGCATGTAATGAAACATGCCATATATGAGATAAATCAAAATATCCAGATGTTCATTATGATACTGAAAAGAGTATAAACCTCTTTCAGTGAGTACTTTCTATTTTCAATTGTGTCCTTTGACCTTGCTAGAATCTGGCTCTTTCTGGACTCAGGAATTTTTCTACCACTCCCATGTTCATATTGACTCATTCATAACTCATATTGTCAAGTGAGAGGTGTGTCATGACAGGGATTTCCTGCCTATCTTTTTATCTGTAAATAATAGCAATTTCTGCAGAATGTTTCCAAGTGTTACAACACAAAGCTTGTTTTATTATCAAAAATTACATGTTTATACATAGCAGACGTAAAAGTGTGTCCTCAACCACACGTAATCTGTTGTCGATACTATTATATTCTCAACATAAGTTATTTCTCACCCAGATGTGTTATCTAATCTATCATTATAGTTTTTGAAGAGTGTGGTTAGCCCTAACTTTATCTCAAACATTTGAATTTTATAGTTTAACATCAAAATAAGAATCTCTAATAAGATGTGAAGTGCATCCCCATTTTTTTATTTAATGGGTAAACAAAAAATTGTTTTGTACAAGTTTAATCAGAAAGATCGTAAATGAAATGGTTGTTTGACCAAGCTCCATCCTGAAAGACTACAAAAACAGACAAAGATACACACACACACACCCTGCTGAACAAACAGTGTTCCCTCAAAACAAACTTTTAAAATAGTACTGTAATACGCTGTAATACTAGGATACTGTCTTAGGTTTTTACCACAAGGGCCTCAAAACTCACATTTAGATTTACATTACAGAAAGTTATGAACACTTCTTTATTGTTTGTTTTAAAATATGAAACATTATGAACTTTCTCTCAAATCTTTAAAATGTGCTTATATTGCACCAAATTGTTAGTGGAGCTTTGGGAAATAAGTTAATTTATTGTAAAATAAAATAATGTGAAAACTGTTTGTGGTTGAATGTTTTATCCTTAGATTTTAGTTTGGTGATGTTTTAATGCAGGGATCTCAAACTCTGGTCTTCTGAAACCACCGTCCTGCAGGTTTTAGATGTTTCCCTGCTTCAGCATGGTTTGAATAAAATGGATCCAAGAGCTTGCTGTCAAGTTCGGCATAATGACTCATTCATTTGAATCAAGTGTGTTGAAGCAGGAGAAGATCTGAAAGCTAAAAGGCCATGGCAATCAAGGACCAGAGTCTGAGATCCCAGTTTGAATGAATTTGCTTAAGATCAAGATACCGATGTTATCAGCATAATGTGGAAGACTGTCCTGAATACATTGGTGTGAAATATTTTAAGTTTAGTCTTAAACCTGAACATTTACACAGCAATAACAGAAGAAAAATCAAGACCAGAGCCTTCTGAAATATTTTTTCTGGACTTTGTGGGTATAAGATGAACTGAATTATATTGTTGGTTTCAAAGGTAGGAATTGTGCACACTTTCTTGATGTTGCCTTCAATTATTGCACAAAATATTCAAAAAAATTAGTCAACAGAAATGTTTCTAAATTTGCTCATGTTTGGTTGTGTGTACTGTTTATGTAATTTAAAACTCACTTGAAAGAAATGTAATTTAAACGCTGCAGAAAAAGTAAGGTAAATTGTGCTTGGTCAAATATTAATCCTATAATACCAGTTGGTACTGTATTGTATAACAAATTGTTAGAAAGCCTTATCCTTACAACAAGATATGATTTGTAAGGATTGTGCTTTGATAGAATGAGCAACACAACTAAATGTGTCAAATCTGCGGCAATATTCTCCTGTTAATATTTACTCTTGTTTTAAGCTTTAAGTGCTGCCAGATGTGTTCCAGTGGACACCTGATTGGCACCCAATTGAGAAACAGACATATTGGAATGAGATCTGAATAGAGTGGTTATATCTTCAGAATTGGGGTCTAAACTCCATCCTTCAGGATAACATAGCTCTCCCCAATGAAGCCAAGATTATTGCAGCCAACTTCCAAAATTTGGGACTGGAGAGAATGGAATAGCCTGCTATGACTATGACTTAATACTTCAACCCATCTGAACACTTGTGAGATCATCTTGAGTGTGCTGTAGCTACATGTTAAAGGCCCCAACACAACCACAATGGTTGACCCTCAGAAACTTCTGGTTGAGGAATGGGATGTCATGGGATGAAATGTGACCAAGCTGGCAACCAGTATGAGGAGGAGGTGGCAAGCTGCCATGGCTGTGTATAGACCTTCCTTGTTTTTCTGTCGTTTTTTTTAATCATTACTGTGGGAAAATGCAATCATCATATTCACCATATATATATATATATATATATATATATATATTTCTCTCTTTCTCTCTCTTTCAAGGAGCATGATTCAAAATTTAAAAATCAAAGAAAAACAATACAGATTAAAACTTTAAGTGTAAAAGAAACAGATCTGAACTTCTGAATAAAAACTATTCAATTGCAGCTGGGACTAGCTGGGTCTTTAATCTGGATTTAAATTAAGTGAGTGTTTCAGCTGATCTAAAGCTTTCTGGGGGTTTGTGTGGATGTGCATGTCTGGTTCTGACTCTGGGAACAGATAAGAGACTGGACCCAGATGACCTCATATGTACAACACCAGTTAGTATCATTAAAAGGGAGAAATACTTGATCAAACATAAATGTATGTACTTTTGTGTTGAGTTTAAACTAATACAAATGATAGAGTCTTGCTTGCTTTAAGATTGTTAAAGCTATCTCACCTGTGTCCCACTTCTTCTGAATCTCTGCCATCTACACTATGATATCTTTGACCTGCAGTATCATGTAATATGTCAATGGACACTCAGAATCAGTTTTTTACACGTCAAAGGATGCATGCAGACAACAGCATAACTTGCTGTGCAGCCTGATACCAAGGATGGAAGATAGTCTTGTTAGGATGTGTGTTGCACTGAGTGGACATATCTCGTCTCACCCAAGGACCTGGAGACTGTAAACAACCTTCCCTGGAGTCAGCCAGTCTGATTAATCTTTGTTAACCAATTTCTGCTATATCTAAGTGACACTGATTTACAGTGCAAGTCCCAATTCCAATCAAGTTTGGACATTGCGTAACAGAACAGAATGATTAGCAAATCCTCTTCAACCTATATTCAACTGAATGCACTACAAAGACAAGATATTTAATGTTCAAACTGATAAACTTTATTCTTTGTGTGCAAATATTTGATAATTTTGAAATGGATTCCTGCAACACGTTTCAAAAAAGCTGGGACAGAGGCAACAAAAGACCGGGAAAGTTGATGAATGCTCAAAGAACACCTGTTTGGAACATTCCACGGGTGAACAGGTTAACTGGAAACAGGTCAGTGTCATGATTGGGTAAAAAAGGAGCGTCACCAAAAGGCTTAGCTGTTCAGAAGCAAAGATGGGGCGAGGATCATCACTTAGTGAACAAATGTGTGAAAAAAAATGTTCAACAGTTTAAGAACTATGCTTCTCAGTGTTCAGTTGCAAGAAATTTAGGAACTCCATAATCTACAGTCCATAATATAATCAAAAGATTCAGAAAATCTGAAGAACTTTCTACACATAAGCGACAAGGCCAACAGCCAACAACCAACACTGAATGCCGTGGCGGTGGCCTTCGATCCTTCAGGCAGCACTGTATTAAAAATTGGCATCGTTGTGTAAAGGATCTTAGCGCGTGGTCTCAGGAACACTTCAGAGAACCGTTGTCAGCTAGCACAGTTTGCAGCTACATCTAGCCGACAAGTGCGAGTTAAAACTACCATGCAAAGCAAAAGCATCAACAATATCCAGAAACGTCGCCCTCCTCTCTGGGCCCAAGCTCATTTGAAACGGACAGACAGAAAGTGGAAAAATGTGCTGGTGGTCTGAAGAGTCCAGATTATGTTTTTCTTCTCTTCCTTTTTTTTTTTCTTCTTTTTTATTTTTCTTTTCTTTTTTTATTCTTCTAACTTGTCCTGTCCAGCATCAAATTGTTTTTGGAAATCATGGATGTTGTGTCTTCTGTGCAAAAGAAAAAAAAAACATCCAGATTACCAGTGCAAAGTTCATAAGCCGGCATCTGTGATGGTATGGGGGGGGGGGGGGGTGTTAGTGCCCATGGCATGGGCAGCTTACACATCTGTGATTGAACCATCAATGCTGAAAGGTACATCCATGTTTTGGAGCAACACATGCTGTCATCCAAGCAACGTCTTTTTTAGGGACGTCCCTGCTTATTTCAGCAAGTCAATGCCAAGTCACTTTGTGCACGTGTTACAACAGCGTGGCTTCGTGGTAAAAGAGTTTGGGGACTGGCCTGCCTGCAGTCCAGATTTGTGCAAATATCTGCCCAAAAATAATAAAGTTTATCAGTTTGAACATTAAATATCTTGTCTTTGTAGTTTATTCAATTGATTATAGGTTGAAGAGGATTTGAAAATCAATGTATTTTGTTTTTATTTACATTTTACACAATGTCCCAACTTCATTGGAATTAGGGTTGTATTTCTATTACATGATTTTCCTTTTTGCCTAATAAATCCATTTTACGATTTTTAACTCTTTTTCAACTATTGGCAATAATTAATTTTTCTGAACCCACAAAGATAAAAATAGTATTTTTAGCTGAGGAAACCTGCTGAATTGTTCATGCCACACAATACCGCCAAATGTAACGTACAGTACACACATTTACTAGCCATCCAGAAGTTTGTGTAAGTTTGAAGTGTGCACTGAGTTTTTTAGTTTGTTTCTTTTTTGTAATTTTCAGGCTTATGGTTAATATTTGGATATTTCTTTCCAATGAACAGAAGTCCATATAATGTCTTCAGTTTATCTGCAGAATCGGGGATGTTACATGTTTTTCTTTACATCCTTGAACTCCACTGTGCTTGTGGTGTGTGGATATAGAGGGTTGACCCCACAAATACAGGATACTTTTTAAGAGTCAAACCTTTGTTTTAGTTGTAATAGTTCAACTTTGAAGTTTGGGATCTCATCATGAGCAACAAGACTTCACAAAGAGAAAATTTTGGATGTGTGGATCTTTTGCTGACTGTGTATTTCAGGTTGCATTTACATGTAAATTCTTATTATGTTTACTCCCACTGATATATTCACTGTGCTGCAACACACACACCTGTGGGTAGCACACTTCAGTCATTATTCCAGGAGGCTTCTTAGTCAGATTGATATAGTCTTTGTTTATTTCTGTGAGCCAGAATGAAGCCTCACACAAATGGAAGCTCAATGTTGTCAATTAAGATCAATATTTGAACACTTTCTGGGGTTTCCTTGTAAACTGAGACTCACGAGTGGCAACGGCAGTGTTGGCACGCATGCCTGTTGTTCTTGGTGTCATGTACCCTGCTGTCTGTGGTCATGACAGTTGCTAGGAGTCTTCCTCCCCTCACCTGCCTTTTTGGGGGAGGGTGAAACAGTCACAGGACACATGTAAACACAACAGAAACAATACACCACCTCTCCCTCAGTGTTATGGGAGTGTTTGAGTCCTCAGATGGCTTTGTTTACATCTTGTGATGAGAGATAACCTCTCGCCCATTCCTTCATGAGACATAAATTGACATGAGTAGTGTCAACAGCACTGTCTTCAAAAGCACATAGGCAATAACAAACTTACACCACACAAATGGGAAAAGGATGTGCTGAACCTTAGTTTTAAGGAAGAAAAGAAAAAGTAAGTAAAAAGCAAGAAAAAGAGGAGAGGAGGCAGAACAAAATGAAAGTTTTCAATTGGAATTAGGATGAGATTGGGTGTGTGGGTTGACAACTGAGGGTGTTGCTGCTATCATGTTCCGACATCCTGGAAAAATACAAGGTGGAGGTGTTCAGTTACAACTCATAAACATAGCTACCTTGTCAGTCCCTGTGCTTCAGCTTAACTACATGAAGTGCTGTGTCTGATCCACCATCCATGTTGTCAAATTGCATCCATGTGCAGCACAAACACTACTTGTAATTTCAGCACAATTCATTCCACCCTGTTCTACAATAACTGGGTTATATTATACCTGAGTGAACAAAGGGGGCAGCTGTGGTCGGCCTCAGGTCAAAGCTTTGTAGGTATGGGCAGGTTACCAGGTGTGTGCATTAGGGGAAAGCAGAGCTCCAGGGTATTCATTCCTACTGCGGTTTGGGAGAACTGGTTTGATGGCTCTGTCTGTTATTGTGTGAATTCCCCTCATGTGGTCCATTCTTTTAGGTCAAATATGTGTTACCTGTACGATTTTATTTCACAATTCAAAGTATCTGCTGTACTTCACTGAAAGCATGAATGCATTCTTTAAACAACTGCAAACATTCATGCCAAAAAGTAAACAAAGATGAGACACGGAGCAGTTATCCAAGTATCACCAGAGGTCTTTATTTTGTGAATGTTACAGTGATGTGTTGGTATCATGTACAAATAAAACATCAATTTGGTGAGCAGTTGGGGGAGGGGGGATTTCAGAGAGCTCTTCATTCTTCCCTGGAAATACCTGGTTCTAATGCAAATGTTTATCAAAAGTGAAGGGGTATAATACAATGTAAGAACAATATAAAAAGCACTTTCAGGTGACGGAACAAGGTAAAGAACAAATTTATGAGTCAATTATGGCCACAAGAGAACACAGATATAAATAATATTAATATAAAAAAAAACAAGTTTGGTAACTGACATTGTAACCAGCCAAGCATTTACCAGTGTATATAAATATATAACTTTGTATAAATAAAATTAACTTAAAGATCATGTTTAACCTGTTGTCAGTGAGCCCTTGATCCAAAGCATAAATAATTAAAGATGATCTTAAGCACAAAACTACTACTAGACTGCAACATGCTCATTATGATCATTTTCTCTCTGGTTTATTTCTATAGATCAACTATAGTTAGGGAAGACCATGTTTTTGTAAAGCTTTGCTTTTCATTTAGTCCACTTTGTCTGCAGTATTTTGGCATTTTGCATTACAGGAACAGTTAAGTAAAGCTATGTCATCAACAAAGCCAAGCCTGAAATTCATGGGTGTGTTGTATCAATATTTGCTCATGCCCATTACTGAGAACAACCTTCCCGACATATCAATAGGTCAAAAAAAAAAAAATGAGATAGAGAGAGGGCCCGGCACATATCTCCACTGTTGTTTTGTATTATCGCTAACTTTGACAAGTAAATCAGTAAATGTACTGTAGGTTCAAGACAAACTTGTAAAAGATCTTTGATCGAGACGCTTTAAAATTCATTGCATAGCTTTGGTTTTCCATCAGTTCCGTTTTATAAGATAAGCGGCACAGTGTTTACATACTGTGTGCACTGCATCCTGCCAGTCAGCATCACAGTGCATAAAGGCAAATAAAAAATGTGGTAGTGTTTAACTACTTTTACAAGCCATAGGCATTAACAAGAAATGCAGGTCAAAAAGGCTGGAAAGGGCTTTAAAAAACTCTTCCTTTATCAGAGAGAAATTCACCAGTGGTGGTAATGGGGCAGCACAGATTCAAGCAGATGAGCAAACCCACACATGCTTTAAAGGGACATGCCATCAATTTTACACCAACTTGTTACAGAATCCCACCATACTGTTGAGAATAGCTGTAAAAGCTCTTCTGTGACTGAAGGGGACAATTCCCAAGTCTTTTGACCAAACCTTTCACTACATGGTCTTCTCTGTGTTGAGCTGTACATTGAGGAGTCAGACATTTAGTCTGTTTTCCTTCATCACTGACAGCAAAACTCACACAGTCGTAACCCTTTTTTTAAAATCTAAAATAAGTTGTTGGGCTCTCTAGATTCATAGACTATAAACTGATATAGTCAATTTTGGGCACAGCCAGATAATGCCCATGGCAGTTCTAACACCATGGCTGCATAATGTCTCCTTCAAGCTCAAATTTGAATAAAAGCAATAAATAAAATTGCTGGAATGCCCCTCTAAAGATTGTGGCTCACAGTCGTGTGAAAAAAAAATCACCTAGTAGCGTCTTGAAGTTAGACAAGCATGCAAATGTACCACACGTTTGACCCTATCATGCAAAACCTGGAGGTGTTATGCATTCACACAGGACAAATGGTGACGGATAATATAGACAAACATTTCACAAGGCATTTCACAGGGAGGTTGTGAAATTAAGGTACAGCTGTGTGTCTAATACCATTAGGCAAGGCCCTAGGGTGTGGGATGTAAAAGAAGATGGCAAGGCTCTGATTTCCAGATCCTTTCAGTAAGATCTTCGTGCTTTTAGTCCTGATGAGCTGGTGTGACTTCAGGTGGGTTCAGAGGGGTTCAAGGTTATGTTGAAAGTAAGAGTTGGGCTGCAGGAAATGATTTATGGACTTATGCTAATCCACCCATTTTCTTCTCTTCTTTCTTCAGTCATCCACACGCCTGTTAGTTCATTAGGGCCATGGTGCTTTCAGGCTGACCACCAAAGATCCCAGAGAAAAACTCCAGCGCCAGCCGCACATGGATGGGTACAAAAACATAAGAGGTGTAGATCACCATGGCGATGGCGGAGAAAAGGATGGAGTTAAAGATAGATTTTTCCCATGGTTCCAGGACATAGATGCCAGTGATGAGCAGGTACTGGTAGTATAGCCAAGCCAGGTACTCCCTGAAGTTTTTGAAGTTCATCCTGCAGACTGGGGGGGAGGAGAAATACAAGTGGAGTGTTGTGAGACTCAAGCAAAAAGAAAAGGATTTTGTGCAGGATATTTGGACCACTTCTTGACATACAGCCATACCAGTACAGAACTTTTTAAGCGTATTGGTAAATAGTTGTGGTAAGAATTCTGTTTGTGGAACATCAAATGATAGCTGCTTTTTATAAGCTTTAGTCCCAGCAGGGAGGTCAATCCATCATGCAGAGAGCCAAGCTGTCTACATGTGGGAGAGACAGTTTATATATATATATATAAATGATCATTCATACACAGATAAGAACAAGTCATTTAACACAGTTCAAATGTCAGAATGTGAGAGCACAGTCATCACACAGCAGACATACTATTCAGGTTATAGTGCGCTTAAATAAAGGAAAACTGCACCCTCTTTCAATTGAAAGATTTTCCATAGACTGTCAGAAAGAATGCCTCACATTTGTTTATTAAATACTTTGGTATAGAGAAAAGTCAAGGTCGTCCCAAAGACTGCAAGGTGTCTAGTCTTGTTGCTGCAAAACAAACCCAAACCACCAGCTTTGCACCAATGTGCTTGGCAGGTGATGTGAGGTGTTTGTGCTGATCTGCTGTGAATGGTTTTAACCATACATCGTCGCCTTGGTCTCATTTGTCCAAAAGACATTGTTCCAGAAGTCTTGTTTGTTTGTTTTTTTAAAGAGAAACGGTTTTCTCCTAGCAGCCCTTCCAAGTTAACAACCCTTATTCAATCTTTTTACTAATTGTAGTGAGATTAACTTAAACATTTTACAAGTGTTGGCCTGTCAAGTCTGAAATAGTGCTCTTTGATTTTTGTAACAGTAAGGGGTTTACTCACTTTTCCCACACACTGCTTCTACATTTTGTTTTAGTTCTTGCTAATAACAAGAATATTTCAATATGTCATATGCTGTTTTACATCTGTTTTTCCAGTCACTTAATTTTAAGACAAGGACCTGATGGTTTCTTTAATTCCTTAAATGTAAAATATCAAAACTGATAGTTATTTACTTGTTTTTCATTCGACTGTATAGCTGCTTCTACTTTAAACACTCTTAGAAAATATGTCCATAACAGGGTCCTCAAACCACTCATGATAAAGACATAAATTGAAACAAATGCCTTCAATCAACTTATTAAAATAAACCTTCGTGGATAAATTCAGTAAGAAGACATAAAAAGGATTGTAATCTGTATTCTTCTGTAACACTCCCCAGTGTTTCAGCCAATAATGAATACACCGTCCATGCTCAGAGTGAGATATACTTTGCCTGGTTGTCTAATTATCTTGAAAAAGTACAATGGAAAATAATCCTCAAATCAAAAGAGAAGTAATTTTGGCTGTGAGCTTGCTAATATGGTGTGAGGGGGAATTGGGAGGCTCCTGTTCCACCTCCAAACCCATGGTAGTGCTCTGAGGAGCAATCATACAGGTTTAATGAAAACCTCAGTCGGTTAGAAGATTAAGTTGTGTGAGAAAAGAAACGCCAATGAAATTAAGCCCATGGGTCCCACATGACATGGGAACAGTAATTTTATCGGTGCTTGTCTTCCCACACAGGAGTTTGCTGTGCCACAAGAGAAATGAGCCACGGTTGAACGCTCACTTATATGGTAGACTACAAGACCAAAACAGCCATTATAACATTATGGTTAAAATAACAAACCTATCTCTGAACACTGTTTACACAGTTGATAATGTTTACACATGTTGTAGCTTTTTATGAAAAACACCTGCCACAGTGGTGGGGGGTTGAAGCCAACTGAAGGCTATTCTATTTTTCTTTTTAATCTAGTAAAAATTAGAAAAATTGCATTAAAGCACATAAAAACTCTGCACGATTAAACATGAATAAATTACAAATTAGAAAATTTGATAAAAAGGCTAAATAAATTAGCTCTCAGAGCATGAAGAAAAATAGGCCTACACCTAATTGCATTTTTAAAATCACAATAACGATAAAAATACTTTCATTTACAACTTCAATAAAGTTTGGCTTTAAAAAACTACAAATTTAAGTTGAAGTCAGGCAGCCAATTTGTTGTTGTGTGCATATGGGGGGGGGGGGGGGGGGGGGGGGTAAAAAAAAGAGGTTTTTAATCTTAATGGGACATTTTCCTGGTTAAATAAATCTTAAATAATTTTTTTTTTTAATTATAGGCGTTACAAAAGCAAGATTAAAGGGGATTAATCAGCTTTTCAGTTATCACTACAGCCAGTTTTGTGTAATTACTGAATCCATGAACTGACTCACCTCTCCAGCCGGCGTGAGGTCCCCGAATATCTACTAATGACTAAAACAGGACGAGCTGCAGCCCGCGTCCCACTGCTGCTCCGCTGCTTTGTGTAAACGAAAAGTCGTCTCACCAGTACGCCGCTGGATATATGCAGTCCACATACAGACTGTGAAAATGGCACCACACCCACTACTCTTGCTTAAAACTCACCTGGCTCAAAGATCATGCAGGTGGGCTGACCGAGCGCTGTTTGACGCATAGGCTGGCGCGCGTCAACAGCAGCTAACAAACAAACAAAAAGGACACAGTGCATCAGAGGGTCAGGAGGAGTCGACGTCCTGGTTTACGGCTCGATTTCAGTTATAGAAGGTTAGCTACTTTGTGTTGCATCTTTCAACTTTTCTTCTGTTCGTGTCGCATCCCTCGCGCATCTGTCCCACCATGCTGCAGGAGACACCGCGCCGCAGTACCACCTCTGACGTAGACCTCAGCAGCAGGATGGGAAACAAGCAAAGAGCGTGCAAAAATTTCATTGCTGCACCGCGCTCAGGATGTTGTTTACGTCGATTAAAGATGTACTTAAGCATAAAATAATGCACAAAATATGAAAATACAGCTGACAAGTACTGCTCATTGTAAACCTTTCATAGCTGTACGCTACACTTATCTTCATTGTTTCATTTGATCACTAAATAACATATCTTATTTAGAATTTTATATATTTTTTCTTTTCAAATCAAGGCATGCAGCATGCACGATAATTAGCCGCTTGGGAAAATCATGGAAGGCTAATCATCCATTTTATTTCGCCCGCATTCCCACATTTTGTGGCACAACAATCGATAAAACAATCCAAACAGCCCTTTTTGTGAATCAATCAGACATACAGTTAGGAAACCTCATCTCCTTGATGTAAGATTTGCTGACCAGTTTAGTTCCGACGCTGCATTATTGATGTGTAAACACGGGCAGTGCCTACATGGCGCACCAGTTATGCATGGATACGCTCTGCGATTTTGTTTGCGTCAGAAAGATGAGGACCACAGGGCCATGCATCCTCACAATGAACACATCTTTGCAAAAGATTTGTAGTAGAAATCTGGCCTAAACTGCAAAAGCTAGTTTGGAAATCATTATTGATGCCAAAGAATCAGCCTTCACAATCTAAACTCAGGGTGCCAATTACTTGCTTTCTAACATCTTAAAAGTGAGCGTGTAATACGAGAAACTAGAGGTAAAGGTGTCTAAAGGTAGTATTTTCTATCAATAGGACTTAGTTGGTGCAAAAATAGTGAGAAAATCAGGCCAACACACACACAGTCACACACTCACTGCATGGATTCACTTCATTCACTTTCCCAAGTAGATCTGATTACTGTTAACAACCAGCTCAAGTTTGTGAAAAATGAGACAGGCTCTCCTCCGCCAGGTTAAAATGTGAGACATGTCACAAAGACTCTTACACCCAATGACACATTCCTCTGGTGTATAGATTCATCTTAAAACTCATATAGGCAGGAAACAAACCTGATCACAAAAAACTGATTTATTTGGTTTAATGTCAAGACGATAAAGTGAATACCAAATTTAATTGTGAATAGTCAGGAACATTTCTACTTTTGAGACTAAGAATCACTCTGTGAAGCTACATACAGTCATCCTCAAAATTATTCATACCCTCCAAGTAAAGAAAATGCTACATTCATAATTGAAATCATAAGAAACTAAAGAAACTAACACTTTAAAAATTCATAAAATTATAATTTAGTGAAATAAGTTATTGCTTGTGAATTGTGGTTGGAAATAATAAGAAAAAACAAAACTGTCCGAGATACATTAGATACATTAGTCCCATGAACAGTGGACCAACATACCTGTCAACATTTGAAGTATTTTTGAACATCAGAAAAAACACCTGATTGCAGTAAATGGCTCATAGTGTTGCTCAACAAAATTTTAGTTTCGAGCCCCATCATGCTTGTTTACTTGTTTTATTTTTTTTTTTGTTTTTAATATTTCTTTTGAACCACAATTCAAAATCAATGTCATTATTTTTACACAATTGTGATTCATTATTGCTTTTGTCAATTTCAGCTCATTTCCCTGAGCTGCTTTTTTTCCTTCTTTAATTGGAGGGTATGAATAATTTTGAGGACGACTATATATGTAGATACCCAGCTCAATATTTCCATAAACCAATTCAAAAAATGTCAGCTTTGTAATCAGCTGGCTTCAGCTCTGTAACTAAATGCAAATTCTCAAGTTGATCCCAGGTGAATCAGAAGTGGCTGTGCACACAGCAGCCTTGTTAGACTCAAGTTACTGAAAAGCATGAAAAATATTTTCCTTCATTAGATTTTCAAGTTGTTGATTTTCAAGATGATGATCACTTTCCTTTTTACAGTCTTGGCTTCCAGTTTCACATCGTTTTGTTCAAGTCTTCTCATGATCCTAACAAATATATTGTACCAAACCAAAAACTAGGATTACCTGCTATGAATCTAAGAACATGTTAAATCTGTCAAAAAAATCAACTTGTACCATGAAAACCTATTTCTTAATACCAGCCGATATGAAACCTTGACCACCTTTCCTGAAAACATTTTTATAAACCAGAGTATTTCTATTGAAAAGATGCAAAAGTGTCCAGGAAAATACCAGTCTGTGTTAGTATGTACAGTACCAATAAATATGATAGTTAGGTGTGAACAGGTCAGAATTGTGCCATTCAGGTAATACCCAAATCTAACTCCTCAGGCTTAATCAGATATTATAGCACATACTGGTTTCTTTCTGGATGAACAGGTTTTGCAGCTGTGAGTTTTTGCATACTGCTCGCAATAGCAAAACGACTCCTTTTAACTCCCCTGGCTCAGCTTACTGAAAGTGTGGCCATTTGCATGAACAACCTCCCATTTCTTTTTAGCACAAAGCTCCCTCTAGTGGATGTCAACAGAAAACATTGTTTTAGTTTGGGAAAATTTGTGAGAGAATAATTTTTCAAATATTTATTTCTACTAAGTTAATTACACAAACTCCACTTCTACATCACTTAGAAATTCTGCATAGAGATGAGTTTTACCAAAATGGAAATTTACAGGCACAAAGTAGGACACAGTCTGCTGTTATGAGCTGCCTGAAGTACATAAGATGAAACAACTCAAAGTCAGTTTATTCTCACTTCATGGAGTTTAATTGTTACGAGTTATGAAAGTCAGAAAATCAGGATTTCATTGGTATTAAACATTATTAGTCAGCGGTTTAATCAATCCCTTACTCTGGTGCCAATTAAAAACCCAGATGTGTAAAATCAGCACTGCATCACTTGTGGATTCTATTTAGCAAATCGGCGCTCAGTGCCATGAAGGCAGCAACACAACTGGCTAGTCTGTCATCATGTCAGCGCCCTCTCCTCCTGTGGCATCTGACAAGCTGAGCTCTTCCAGCATCTCCATCAGGGAGATGCGTGGTGCTCCATCATCATCAGTGTCACTCTCCACTGGGATCTTTGAGACGTCTGAAATAGAAAGACCAAAATGAATGAAGTGACACAAGTACCGTCAGAAACTTGAGCAGTTTTTGTGAGAAAATGGTTCCCAGGTTGACGATGGAAACATTAAAGGAAGACTTGAAACATGTCAGTATATTGTGACAGAGGAAAGCCTGCAGTCCCAAGCTGCTCACCTCTGAAGATATTGACATTCTTCCTCAAAGCCTCATCTTCCTCCAAGTCCTCCAGGAAGTCCTGGTATTGTCTGAAAACAGAAAAGCAGAATAACAGCAAATCCATGTGGCAGAGGATGAAACAACATCCTCAGGATATTTAGTATTCTCTTGACACATTATCAGACTATTCACCAACAAACCCATTCAGTCACTGTTTCAGGTCTACATCAGGTCTATTAAATAGTGCACCACTATTTAAATAATGGAACAGATAAAGAAAAGTATCTGACACAATGAAGGAGGGACGGGGAGTATTTACAGTTCATGTTTTAACAGACGGGTCGGGTTGCAGGTTCTAGCCTACATCTACGGGTCAGGTCCAGATTTGACCGGCAGATAACCATGGGAAACGGGTCGGGTTTGGTAATCCTCAAAACAGATTTGGATGGGTGCCTAAAACTGGACCTGCAGCAGGACTTTGGATCTCCGTCAGGTCAGGTGATGTCACCCCGACGGAGGCTGGAGCGTCACAGCGCATCAACTCTCATCCGGCTTTCTGCTTCATGTCGCTCAGACAAAACTCTTAAATTCATGGAGATAGTTGATGACAACCACATATGAGCATAATGCATCATATTCCACGTTTTACAATCGATTGTTTTCGTGGGTCACGTCGGTGTCTAACGTGCACCTGCTGGTCTTTATTTCAAACTAAAGCGCATCACGGCGTTCACGAGTTGAGGGTGGATCAGAGCCAGTCAGAGATGAAGACTCGCCTTTTCTGTGGGCTTTTATCAGCGTTATTCTCTGAGCTCCGTTAGGAGGGAAATAAACACAGAAAAGACACATTTGGAGAAAATCGTTCACCAGCAATGTTAGGTGCATCGGTGCAACCAAGAAAAAAAGTTAGGCGCACTGAGCAAATTTTTAGATGCATATGCGCCTAAAATGGTCGCAGTCTGGAGCCCTGTTATTAGCTAAGTGTACAATAATGATCCTACCTCTCGTCATCAGTGTCCATGCCTTCACGGTCTCTGGACATCTCCTGCAGTTTCCAGTTTCTGCGCCTCACTCTCCTGCTGCGGTCGTAGCTCTTTTTGATCAGCACCTGCATCAGTTCAAATACACAGTTTACAAGCTGAAATATAACAAGCTTTTCAAATATTTTTTCTGAGTATTTATGTGTAGGAATTTGTTTCTTCATGAATGTCATCAACTGTATGGTCAGTGTTTTATGGCACCACTAGAGGTCAGTGTTAATCAAGTGGACGACAGGCACTGAAATCCTCATCTGCATCCAGGACTGCATGAGCTAAAGATGCTCAGTGAAGCACAGCCGAGTCTTACCACATCAGGGACATGGTGAGGGTTCATCTTGTTCAGGTACTCATCATTGATATTGGAATTGGCAAAGTCATACCTGCAGTGTGAGATAAGTATGATTCTTCTGGTTATGGATGAATGGCTAAATAGTTGAAGAAGAAAAAAAATTATGAAAATGGACTGCAACATCTGGAGTCTGCTGAAAACAATTGCTGATCCTTAATCCCTTGAATAAACAACGGCACAAAGCGGAGACCTAACAGTCCAAAAAAAGGGCCAAGGGCAAGAACTGAGTCCAAGTCTAAAGCTCTAAGTTCGCTGTACTGTGATCAACATCTTAAATCCTTATCAATCTATCAAACTCACCCCAGAACAAGATCTCCGATGTTGAGCAAGTGGCCCAGAAAAGTGCGGCAGTGATACTGCTGAGTTGTATTCATCTCTGATGTTTTCTGGACCCACACCTCAGCCAAGGTGTGCTGCAACACACACAAACAGGGAGCAGAAATGTAGTTTCAAACTAGTTTGACAACATTACTCTTATTCTTTTCCTTCAGTTTGCTCTGGCAGTTGCACGGTTAATAGCACACACTCAGACAGAAGGAAGATGGCAACCCTATTCCCATCAAAACAAAGTCCTGAAAGGTTCTGTCACTTTGGCTTGAATCCCACATGCAGGTTCAGGGGTAATGTAATGGCTTGCTATTGATTTTGCCTGTAAGAGAAGAGCAATGTTCCCCCATAATGCAATCTGTTCTGCACCAGCACACACAGCCCCTTACCTTGTTGGACCTCATACCAGCACCAGCTCCCAGCTTCTGGTCTCTGATGATGTCGATGTCCATAACAATGAACTCCTCAAGTTGCTTTGGGTTACAGAGGTTGTTGAAGGGGTTACGCCAGTATGTGCTCCCATCCACCTCAGCAACTAGCATGTCAGAGATTATTTCTGCATTACTAACAGTAATATTTTGGCAAGGTAAATCACTAAAGCAGTAATAGCTCAGTACCTTCTCATAGTAATTTGGCAGTTAAGTAGATCACTCTTGTAAGATATTTTTGAAAATGATGACTTCAAGATGCACTAAGTTTCTCTATCTGAAAGCCAAAAACTCAAGTGTGATTTTTCTGGTAATTGTTTTTTTCTTCGTTCATACTCCAAACAAATCTGACTGGATTGATGTGTTCCTCTCTATGCTGCAAGTGAACTGCACAAGCAGAAAAATAGAGACCAGTTAACTGCCAACCATCACTGAAACTGCTGAATGGACTTTTCCACCAATTGAACATTCTTAGCAACAAAAATAGACGGCGACTTCATGAGTGATTAAAAACATGAGCAGTTGCAAAATGTTTTATTTCTGCTGAGGAGCATCTCCACCTGACACTAAAGCCCTCAACATTAAAGGGAGAGTTCGTTTTTTTCAATCTGGACCTATTTTCTAGCATGAAATACATTCATTTACTCACCCAGACAGTTTTGGTTAAACTTGAATTCCTTCAGGAGATATTTAGATCCACTCGAGATCAGCATATGTCCAATATAATGCAAGTGATGCAGGCAACCACGCGCAACCTCTAAATAAGGCATCATCTGCCACAAACTCCTTCATCTCACCAATGTTTTGTTGCAAACCATTAGTTAAACCCCCCCTGTGAGCTCGAAGTGGCATGAAGTGGCTTTTTTTTTTGTGGCGATTTCGTCCTTATTTACAGACATTTATTTGCTATGGTGTCGCAAAACAGTGACATCATCAAAGCCGCAACAGTAAAAATGTCTGTAAATAAGGACAAATCACCACGAAAAAAAAAAAAAAAAGCCACTTCATGCCATTTCGAGCTCACGGGGGGTCCGACTAATGTTTCGTAACAACACATTGGTGAGATGAAGAAATTTGTGGGAGATAATGCCTCATTTAGAGGCTGTGCGTGGTTGCCCGCATCACTTACATTATATTGGACATATGCTGATCTCGGGTAAATCTAAATATCTCCCGAAGGAATTCAAGTTACATCAAAACTGTCTGAGTGAGCAAATGAACGTATTTTATGCTAGAAAATAGATCCAGATTGAAAAAAAAAAACTTCCCCTTTAACTGTCACAACACTTGCATTGGTTTTAAATCTATCCAAGTAAGATGTAAGATTTAGTCTACAAACAGAAAATATATTTGGTTTTGTACTTGCGAGCATGATTGAGACAAACATGGGGTCAGTAAACAGCTTAGTGAACTATTAAAGGCTTATGTTGTTAAACACTGAGTCACACTGCATAAAAATAATGCTTCTGACACATTGTGCGTAACACACCGAAGTAAACTCCTTAAATAACATACGGCAACACTTGCAAAAGCAGAGACTGAAAGAACTCAAGTGTACATTTAAAATTTGATGAAAAACTTGTGACGATCCGCAACTCAAACATGACAATCTTCCAGAGATGACATGACAATATTATCATAATACTTTCTACATTGATCAATCTTGATGTGTGTGTCATGGCCTACTCTTTAGTTATGTTCATATGTATTCACAGTTTATTTTTACATTACACATCACTACATGAGCAACATAAACCTTCATACTTTATGGCTTATTTACTATCACATCTTTGCTGCAATCACTCCTGACACTGCAAATAAGTTTTTACAACTTCTACATAATAAAATTTGGAGCAGCTCACAGAAGAGAAGACTGCATCAGTTTTTCAACAGCAGGAGGGGTTGAAGCTGAAGTAGACCATGGTGTCATTTGTACTCATCGGCATTCTGTCAGTACAAATACTTACTCTGCAAGGTTCGGGGATCAATGAGATGGATGGTGCTGGTGACACGGATGCACACGCAGATTTGACCCATGTTCCCCAGGCTCTGTGCCAACCGTGGTGGCACACACACTACGTTGTCCTGGCAACAGCACACAAACAGAGAACCTATGGTCAAGCTAAGGTTGGGGGAAAAAAAAACTGCAAGAGAACTACAAAACTGCTTGTTTGCATAAATGAAAGCATGCTTTCATTTACAGAATATGTCTCTGCATGCCTCCTATAATTCAACTATCCTGGGAAACTATATCCAAGCTGCCACTATTTACACACACAACTAAAACTTAATGTTAAACAGGATTATAATGTTGTTGAAAGTATAAACCCAGAAACATTATCCTTATTTAACCTTAGCTCTTAATATATAAACCATAAAACATGACAGATCAATAAGCTGTTTGCCGACACATCATCTACTAAAAGCACAAATTGAAGGCTTAGAAGATACCATGTAATTATAATTATAATTGTTGCTCATCAGGTGTGCAGCACAGATATGGATGCATCTCACTGCGATCAGTGAACGCAAATTAAAATAAAACTGTACTTCTAACACTGATTGTTACATACCTTGCACACAGGAACAATTTCTACAGAGAAGGTGCTCTTATAGTTGTAAGTATTTGAGTGGATGTCATGAGAGATGAGGCGCTGAGATGTTTTGGACCTTGCAAAATGAAAAGAAAATATTTATTACCATTATGACTATGTCAGTCGGATAATACAGAAAAATCCATATTTTATTAGCTGGAAAGATGACAGCAAAAGAGACATTAATGATACAGCATGTTCTGTACAGATGGCAAGAAGCATACGGCGCAGCTTAATTACTTGAGCTTTGAAAATTCATAACCATTAACTGAACTCCAAATTGAGTGAGATGATAAAATATTTAAACCATAACAGCATATAACCACAATAGACTGAGCTCATCTAATCCATAAACAAAGCTGCACATACATTTTTTTAAACATAAATTTAATATCTGTACTCAAACAAACATGACATTTCACTGCTTTTTAAAGGACTAGCTTAACATGGAACATTAAACCATACATTTCTGGATTGAAGCCTAACTTCTGAATCCAACAAATATCGGTTTGACAATCTTGCATTCAGTGTTTTTATAAGCACGGACTGAAATGCTCACCTGCAGGGAACAGTGCACTGCAAGAAGTCAACCATCTTCTGTGCGTGCTGCTTGGAACCATAGTAAAAATCAATCCCCTCTATGAAGGAAAAAAAAAAGCAATACCATCAAACACACTCCTCCAATAAATTCATCACAGGCATACTTCACGGGTCAACACCACTGCAGAGCACATATGCATGCAAACAACACACACAGGAAAGCAGATGAGAGCAAAGAAAGTATGGCAGCCACATGTTGTAACCTCTATAAACCTTTTAAGTCCTGCCGAAATGTGGAGATAATTTGAATTATACTATTGAGCCAAACTCCACTTCACATTCCTGTTGAACAGCACTGAGAGCTGCTGCTTAATGCACAGCATTTGCATGTGTGTAAAGCAGCTGCATCTCCAAAATTGATATGATGCGAACTTGCATTAGAAAGAAACTTGCAGAGTGTGTGCTCTGATTACAGCACGTTGATTAGATACTAAACACTTGCCCCTGTGAGGCCCACATAAGGACAGCTGTACAATGTGATTGGTGCCAGTGTTGTGCATGCATGGCTTGCTGCCTGATACAGGAAGAGGTAATTAACACTCGCATCATTATGTTCTGCTTCCCTCTAATCCACATTAGTTCTGCTGATGACAAATGAGGCAAGTTTCCCACTTTTCAATACAATTCAGCTACGAGGCCCGAGGGGACAAAAAGAGAGGTGCACCCCCTATAAAGAAAAACACATTAAGAAATTAAACATTTACAATTAACTTACCGTGAATTTCTTTGATGTTGAGGGCATTCTGATGGAGTTTATGCTTTAGGATCAGTTGTTCTAAATAGTAGAAGGTCTTTTTATGAACAGTCTTAAAGAAAAAGAAAAAAAATATCGTCATATTCATCCCTCCATAACAAAAAACGTAACACCTGCCACAACTTGTTTACTCTAAACCGCTCAGTAAAATATTCCAGTTAATAACTTAAGAGATCAAAGATTATGAGCTTTTTTCCTTTAGTTTTGAACAAAGTGAGCTTGGTAAAAAAAAAAACAAAAAAACACACACACACATCCTGGGAAAGAGGTCAGCCAAAAATTATGTGAATACAAAGATACAACTGGTCGCTGGTACAAGTTGGAAGCTTTTTTTTTTCCTGACTTTATTCTCAATTATGGGGTAGCTGAAGAGAGTGCTGACTCATCTAATTACTAGGGGAGCTTAGCTAGAGGTTAGAAGGTTTATCTCTACCTGAACACAAGTCTGTTCTTGAACTACTAAAATCTCATTTTGTAGTAGTAAATCTAAACTTGGTTTTCTCCCAAGTTTATCAGAGGGTCACGTTTGTTGTTGAGGACATCTTTAATGGATTCATCCACTGTATGTAGTTTGTATGTATGCATCCGGGACCTTTTATTAAGCAGATTTACAAATGTATCACAACCAAACGACTACCATTTTTCAATTATCATTGAAAATGCAAAAATGAGGAATAAAGTTTACTGACATGTCCCATCAGCAGACCAACCAGATACCTGCCTTTTGCCGAACTTGAACCACTGCTTTCCAAAAGTCTTTGGCTTCCACACGGTGGCAGTCGTCACACATCTGGGGGTGGATGACAAACTCCACCACAAACACCTGCTGCAGGATAGCACCATTCATCACCTGGAGAGGCAAAGACAGCAACAAGTTACACCATATGTTCAAACTAAATGTCAAACAATGACAAAAACCATGCACTCAAGACGCTCATTAACCAGGTCACTTGAGAAAAACACAATGGGTTTTTTCTTAGGTTTCCATTTGCAGAGAAAACGTTGTCAACAAAAGGGTTTTTACTGTGAAGCACAAAAGCTTGGTTTCTTCTCAAAGGTCAAGTGGATGAGATGACAGCTAATAGCAAGACTTGCTTCCCTCAAAGACAAAACTCGTCAAAAGACAGATCTGCTGTTCTGCTGTGTAAATAAGCCTATTGTTTTATAACGCATGCGTCACACACTGACATTATTGTTTTCATGCTTGAGGTGAAAGGCAACACTCAAGTTATCAGATATTTAAATGGTGGAAAATGCAAATATGATCAACTGTTAATTACAACCTAAAAGAGACCTTATGTTGACACAATCAGTTTTCACTAATCAGTTTTAATTTCAGCTCACGCCAGCTCTCTTATGGCCCTCACTGTGTTTTCTAACCTCTTTCTGGATGGTCAGTTTAATCTTGATCCTTTTGGAGTGTGGCTCTGTCCACAGGAAACCAGCATCAATAAGACGCACCTGTGAAAGGAGAAGTGATGTTGAATGCTTTTTTAAAAAAATTCCTTCAAGCATTTTATACAGCAAATGCTTGAGTGACCTTTTATTTTTTTAAGCTTTTACCAGAAATATGTCTGTACAAATGATTCTTACTTTAGTCATAGAGCTCTTAAGCTTTTTCAGGCAAAGTGCCAGCAGTTCTCTTGACTCCAGAGCACATTGTACCCAGGTGGCTGGTGGCTGCAAGTACCTGCATGAAAGACAAATACCTGCACTCACAATCGGATTTTTTTAGGACAATTTTTGCACAAGCAAAACAATAATGTAACATGTGTTAACAACAGATTATAAATAAAAAAACTGTTTATTTATAGCTGTAAATAAATAGATGAAACAAACCGTTCACACTGCTTGCAGAAATGCACAGTGACTTGCTTGGGGATTCCCTCTGAGATATCGACTTGAGTACGCAGGCAGGCTACACACATGTTGGCTGGATTAGGAGGAATGGGGACACCACACGTACAACACAGGCTGTGGAGGACATGATCAATATAGTTTAGAATTGAAAAATAATATGAATCAAAACTGTAAAAACTCGTCTGCTACCAAGAATGTGTTTTTGAGTTTTTACAAATATATTACTTTAACAAAATAAGGGGGAGGGGAAGGTAAGGGGGGGTCAAAAAAAAAAAAGGGATCCGGCTACTCTTCAAAAGAAAAAAATGGTGGAGGGGGGATATAGATTACTGACTCAATTACAGAAGCACTGCAGGGCTGTTAGAGAGATGCTGCAAAGGGAAACTGAAATGTCTGCAACATTCACTCCAGACTTTTTGCAGAGGATTTCCAGCCAGCTGCTTCGACTGAAGATCGACTGAAGACTGAAGATACAAGTGAGCCTGCACGTGAATATTGCAAGAATCTTCCAGGGTTATTTACACTGATAAAGTCTATGTGCTGGTAGGAGTTGAATTGATGCTTGACGTGTCTTTAATAAGTGGGTGGCTTTCCACTCTCTAAGGATTGTTGTAGAGATATTTAAATGTTTCTCGCACTGAAAAATACTGGGAATGAGGTTCTGCCCCAAGTGGAGGAGTTCAAGTATCTAGGGGTCTTGTTGGCAAATGAGGGAAGGATGGAGTGGAAGATCGACTGGTGGATCTGCATGATGTTGGCAGTGATGTGAACTCTGTGGCAGTCTGTCATGGTGAAGAAGGAGCTGAGCCAAAACGGCACAGCTTTTGATTTACAGGTCAATCTACATTCCTACCCTTACCTATGGTAACAATTGTGGGTAGTAACCAAAAGAACAAGAATGCGAATATAAACAGTTGAATGAGTTTCTTCAACAGGGTGGGCGCCAGACTCTCCTTTAGAGATAGGGTGAGAAGCTCAGTCATCAGGGAGGGGCTCAGAGTAGTAGTCTTGATGCTTCTATGCATTAAGAGGAACCAAAAAAGGCGGCTTGGACATCTTCTTAGGATGGCTCCTGGACGCCTCTCTGGGGAAGTGTTCCAGGCAGTCACACTGGGAGGAGACCCCAGGGAAGATCCAGGACATGCTGGAGGGACTACATCTCTCAACTGGCCTGGGAATACGTTGGCATCCTCCCGGATGAGCTGGAAGAAGTGGCTGGTGAAGACAGGTAAGTCTGGGCTTCCCTGCATAAGCTGCTGCCCCCACAACCAAACCCCCAGTTAGTGAAGGAGAATGGATGGACAGATGGTATTGAAAAACACAAAAACAGGCATCAGCGAGTCTCATCTTACATTCTTGATGTGCTGCAAACAAAACAGTGCTTGTTTACCACCCTAGAAAGTTTTTATTTATCAAGCACACCTCTAATGGAGAGCTTTGATGCACAGGAAATGTAGAGATAAAAGGTTTTTGTCATTATACGCATTAGTACGCAAAAATATTAGGGATGCCCGAAATTCGCCACAAAGTTTTCGGCAAAATGCCTAAAAGTGATTTTCGTTTTCGGCCGAGCATAAATCACCAAAACAACACGGCCGAACTTGTGATGATGCAACAAAAGCGCTCAGCACGCCCTTGTTTGTGTTTTTATGTGAAATATATTTAATTTCACTGTTTTAGAGCAGTAGTTTGCCTGTATTTTATTTGTTGTAATAGTCCTACAGAAAAAATGTAAGGATTATGTAATGTAACGAGTGGAGTAAACTAAATATTTTATTTTGAATTTTATTATAGTGTCATTCTGTATGTTGGGGTAAATAAATATTTTGTTTTTGTCTTGATTTGTTGCAATGATTGATTTTAGTGAAGTTAGTACACATCGTGCTAAAAGTGCTCAGTTCTAATAATTGTATTTTTTTCGGTGTTCGGTTTTCGGCCTTGGTTTGTTCATTTTTTGTTTTCGGTTTCGGTAAGTATTTTCATTTCGGTGCATCCGTAAAAAATATGGGAGACGGTGGTTTTGAGTTGTTCAGTCCTGCAGATCTGGCGATATTTTCAAAAATTTAAATAATAAAAATACAATCAGCGTTTTACTTACATATTGCCCTGGCTGCTGGTTGCAGGAGCTTCGATGTACTCCATTGTTGTCAACTTGACAGCTCAGTATCTGCAACACAATGATGTCTGTGGACAGAAACATGACAGATGCGATTGGCTCGCTAAGGAGAAGTATAATGTTAATTTATACCAAGCTCTAACAGCAAGTTTACAATTATATTATTTTCCGAGGAGTGCAAATATGTATCTACTGACAGTTTCACTGAGATTCAACAAGAATCTGTGCCGAATTTACGTAGCTAACTCTATATTACATCAGTTAGCATTCGAAGCTAAACTGGTCATTGTAGGAATTATTGTAAGAAATAACCGTGAAGAAACACGCAGAAAATATCAGGACAACTTTTGCGAAAACAGCAACTTGGAGAACTGAATCCTGACAAAACTTACAAAGTTCTATTAATGAGAAATCCACTGCACACCATCCACACAAGTCCCCCACGTTTTCCCAGCCGAGGACCAAGAGAGAAGGTGGAAGACGTCATAGATACTGAAGGACCCCGGAACTGTCTTCGTTTGCCTGAATAAATTACACTGTTAAACTCAACTCAGCTCATGAAGTTTAAATTCAAATTAAATCTAAATCTACTTATAGATAAAAATAAATGTAGCGTTGTTTTTGTATTAGTATAAAGCAGAACAGTTGGACGTGAGACTCAAACTGGGGTAGGAAATTTCGGACATCGATAGCCGCAGTCCTTCAAGTTTTAGATGTTTTTCTGTTTCAACCGTAAATAAAATAAAATAAATTTCATGTAGTTTTGTTTCCCAAGCTGGACCTAGTTTAACATAATTTCAGAACTAATGACATTTTTCAGCAATTTAATCTGGCTGGGAAAAAATAGTTAGAAGTCCTGTTTGAGTTCTGTGTTGATGAGTCATGTTTAAACTTTGATGGATATTATTATCATGAAGAAAACCTATTTATTTCCTCACCAACCTTCAGTATATTAACAAAAGTAAGCCATTAAGCCAGGGGAAGGCAAGCTCCGGCCTTGAGATCCACATTCCTGCAAGTTTTAGATGTTTTCCTGTAACAACAAACCTGATTCAAATGAATGAGTCACCAAGCAGAACTTGATAAGCTTTTGGGTCCATTTAATTTGAATCAGGTGTGTTAAAGTGTAGGACCCCAGGAAGACTAGCTTTTGTCAGGACAAAAGCTAATGGGGGTCCGAATGATAAACAATAAACAAAGTGGGCAAACATCTAGAACCTGTAGAACTGCGGCTCTTAAAGACCGAACTTGCTTAGCCTGCACTAAGCAAATAAAAAGTCTGAATAAATAAACTGCAATGCAACTACATTAATAGTAAGTAAGCTAAGCTTAATCGTAAGTTTAAATAATTTGGTCTTATTCAGACAACAATGAATTTTGCGTGGCCAGATATGATTCAGAAACTACCCTATCAGTTGATGTTAAGCTCCAGTCCATCACATCCATATATCTGAAGAAACTCACAGTCTAATAGGTTATTAGATTAACTGGCTCAAGGACCTCAATGTCTGATTAGACCATGTGATGGTGTTCAATGATCTTCTTGTGTCAACTGTTAGACAAATCTAAATTTGACTGAGTTTGAGCACACCTGCCAGTGTGAGCTGTCTGGGTGTGTTCAAGTGACTCATTAACAGGGGTATGTCTTGAAAATTTCCAATGGGGCGGGCCAGGCAGGGGCACAAACAGGGAGAGGACGGCAGGACCTTAAAAAATCAGTTAACTTCTAAAGAATTTGTTACTTAGTTCCAGTACTGTATAGTTTAACCACTGTTGCAAAAACACTAAGGCCCTACAGCCAAATCACAAGTTTTATTTTGTTTGATCAAAAACAATATCACCCATGAAAAAAGTTGGTGAGATGCTGCATAAATGCTGCATCATGATCAATAATGTGGTAGATGTAAAACAACACATAGAACAACATATAGGCTAGTCTAGTGCATTACATACTGCATTAACTTGCACTTGGGCATGTGAGGTTTACTCAGGTAAATGTAAATTTGAAATATACAGTATATTTGCTAGAATCTGATTGTCTGGGGCCCCCAAACAATTCATTTTTAGTTGTGTCTTGTGCGCTCTCTCTCTAAGTTCTGTTGTCATTTTGTGTCTATGTCCATCATGTCTTTTATATATATATATATATATATATATATATATATATATATATATATATATATATATATATATATATATATATATATATATATATATATATATATATATATATATATATATATATATATATATATATATATATATATATATATATATATATATATATATATATATATATATATATATATATATATATATATATATATATATATATGGTTCAGTTCTGTGCCATTGCTGTAATTTTTTTTTCTTTTACCTTTGTACAATTGTCTTTGACCTAATTAATTACTTATTCTCATATCTTTTAAGTAGAACATATCATAAGTGTAGTTTAGAATAATATTTCAATGTTTTTTTTTGTTTTTTTTGCATACATTCATGCTTTAATGATTACTTGTAAAATTCTATGGAAATAAACATTTTATTTTGTTTAATCTTTGGTTTGTTTTAACGTTTTTTCGTCATTCTTTGAGTCTTTGAGACTGCTTGGACTTGCTGTATTTGTTTTGTGTTGTTTCTTGGCAGTTTACATAGGCCTATTTCTGCATCTCCTGGTATTTTGCCTCCCTTGTGTCCTTTATTAAATGTCTTTGCGTCTTATTTTATGGTTGGAATTCATATTTCTCGGAGCATAAGCCATACATATCTCGAGCCTTTAGATCTGTATATGGTAATAATTAGTGACTGCTCATGACGTTGGATTTAAAACGACTGTGAAATAAACTGAAACACCCCTTTTAAGCAGGACTCATATCACGACAATGGCACGTCGACTTCTTTGAAGGACATTACGAGCTACACCTGAATGCAGCACCGTGGTTTTGGTACAGCAGCAGTAGAGAGTCGTAGTCAGTGTGGCCACCGGGAATGTGAGGGTTTCAGCACACGCTATTTTCAGGACTGGGTGCTCTGTCAGAGCTGGCCACGGAGGGGTTCTGCCCACAAGTCTGTTCAAGTCAACAATCCAGCACACTGCCATAATCTGAAGTCCAGACGAGCGTCCAGCAGTCTTTGTGGGCGCAGCAGATGGTCAACGGACAGCCGCTGGTGGCTCACTGCTGCGGGGCTACATGCTAGAGGAAACCTGCTGGAGCGCTGTTTGTCCCTCCGGTCTGTGTACGTACGGTGACTGTCTGCCCTCTGGCTCGGTGGCTCCGGATCAGAAATGCTGTGAAGTGTCACCCGTTTAGTGACTGCTATCTAAATGTTTCCCGGTGTGAACCTGCTCGGTTAAATGGACCTATTTCATAGCAGCGAAACTAAACACGCTGACGATGATGGAGTGAAATCTGCGGCGGGGACAAACGAAACACAACCTGCCGCGATTTCCTGCGTGTAAATAAATAAATGATAGAGGATACAATGACCCTGCTATCTCTGTTAGGTCGGATCATGCGTTATTTTCTGCTCAGACCGGAGACCTTGTTCCTGCTGTGCATCAGCCTGGCTCTGTGGAGTTACTTCTTCCACACGGACGAAGTGAAGACCATCGTCAAGTCCAGCCGGGATGCGGTGAAGATGGTCAAGGGGAAAGTGGCGGAGATGATACAGAATGAGCGGTTCGGTGGACTGGACGTACTGGACGCTGAGTTCTCCAAGACCTGGGAGTTCAAGAGCAACAATGTGGCCGTTTACTCCATCCAAGGCCGGCGAGACCACATGGAGGACAGGTTCGAAGTGCTTACCGACGTCGTCAACAAGAGTCACCCGTCTATTTTTGGGATTTTCGATGGCCACGGAGGAGAGGTGAGTCTGGTGATGAGGCCAGGGTAAGGAGGTTGAACGAGCGCGCCCACCTTACTGTCACCGCATTTATCTGTGTGGGGGAACCCAGTGGGTCTATCAAGCACAAACTCTGGGGTCCTTGTGAGTTTTGATGTACCTTAAAAAATCAGATTCATTGCCGGTGTTTTTTTTTTTTAATTATTCAGCTTTTAGATTTTCAAGATTGAAGCAATTTTATTGGGACTAACCATTTCATTTCCAAAACTATTGAATTTATGTTTACAGTGATGATAATCTACTTCAGAAGGCTTCAGAGTCTTGTTTTAAAGTTTAGCTATTGCTGTTTAGCATTTTTCTTTAAAAAGGTTTATTCTCTGCAGATCAAATAGGCTATTACAGTTTGTTTTTAAGCGACTTGTCTAATAATTAATGTGGCAAAATTGGCTGCTGTTTCCTTACTATCAGGATTGCTTTCTTTTCTTTGCTTAAATACTGCCAGACATATGATTAGCTGAACTCTAATTTAATTAAATCTAAATTGAATCACAGATTATGCAGCAAATCATGTCAAACTAAACTAATGATGAAGGTATGAAATGTATATTTGGACACAGGAGTTCTCTCTAAGGCAGAGCTTTACAGTTGGCTAATAAGGCAGGACCATGTCAGCTATATTTCCCATGATTTGATTGATAATTTAAAAATTAGTCAGGATTAATCAGGTGAGACAGTGAGACTGGTTGCTGGGGGCCTTAAAGGCAATTACTAATGCACCCTTTGGCATTTGTCTCTGAGTATCTAGGAACACACAAAGAAGGATCCCAGAATCTCCTACGCAGCAGGAGCAAGAGTGTTGCTGCAGCCCTGTGCTCACCCACTCTGAGACTGGTTTATTTAAAAGGCTTAAAGCTTAAATCATACCAGAACCAATCACTTGTGTTTCTTGGCCAAAATGGTTGTGCATTTATCTTGGTCTAAAATTATTATAGCTGGAGGGAGCAGGTTGAATTTGAATTGCTACAAAGTTGTATACACTGCTAGCTGAGAGGCATGGCATCAGCATGCATGACTAAAATAGGCTATCAATTACTCATCTGCTACTGCACTAAGTCAGTATGCTTTCTTTATTCCTCACTACTACAGTTCATCCCCAACTTTTGAGTCTATAGGATAAACCCCCAATATTGAGCTGAAGAGGGCTGACTGAACATAAACTGTTATGTAGATGATTGCAACTTTTGTCTTGGTTATAATCGCTTCCAGGCGTAAGAGTAGTTGCAAACACAAAATCAGCTTTTTTTTTTTTTTAATCAGTTTGTTCAGTTCTTTGATTCCTTCACTCTAATGTTGCTGCTAGCAAATTACACTCGCCTCCATGTATTTGTAGAAGGTATGTACCATCTTGCTGCAAACACTGAAGAACTTAAGTTTCCTGAAAAAGCAGAGTTTGCTCTGCCTCTTTTTGTAGACGGCCTCAGTATTGCATTTCCCGTTCAATCAGCTGTTCAGGTGAACACCCAGGTAGCTGAAGTCATTCGCCACCACCGTCTTTCTTGGGGTGGAAGTAGTGCATTATTGTAGCATTAATGATCAGGGCATCTAGTTAAAATCTTTTTACTGAATAACTCAGAATGATACCCTTTAAAAGTTGTTAAAGGTACAAAGAACATTTTAAGTGATGCAACAGTCTGACATCTGTAAAGCAAACACTTCCATTATGGCATTGTAGTTTACTGTAGTACTGTAGTGGTACGGGTACTTTAGGACTTCAACCATGCTGAAAGAAGTGATGTAAATGAGTTGTGTATGATACACAACCTTTAACTGACTTCCCTTCTCTTCTGCAATTAAACATTCTGCATTTTTTTGATCAGCCACTCGGGCTCTCTGAGGACCACCACGACCCGACAGCTACTGTCTTCACTCTGACTACAGCTGCTGTGGTCTCAGGCTGAACGACAGTATGCTAAGAATAGGCAGCCATAAGCATTAAGGTGGCTGTTCTTTTAGGGAAATTAAATTTTAGGTCGCAGTGCTGACTGCTGCAGCTTTTGACCAAAAGTGGTCATTGGATTGTTTTTTGTTTTGTTTTTTTCCTTTCCCCCGCGGCCTCCCCCTCCTGCGCTTCCTCCCTCTGTGGAGTTCATTTTTAGATATCACTGAGCTAACATGTTGCCAATGCCTCTGCTCTCACGAGTGTACGAGACTTCAAGAAATAAATGGGGAGCAGAAATATGCATGTGTATAAGACAAAGGGATGGGAAAATAAGTGGGAGCAGCATCAGAGGTGAGGAGGAGGTTAAAAAGCATTCATGAGTCCGTTTCATCATTGCATGTCCATGGGTGACAGTTTAGTCTGTTTTTTTCTCCTTTTTTCTTTTTTCCCCCCACATTGTGGTTTGAAGTGTTTGTAATGCCTGTCATACAGCAGCCTTCAGAACGGTTTCCTCTGTTTGATGATTTTTTTTTTTTTTAATGATCTTAGCCAGAAGCTGTGAAACAAAGTCGAGGGATGCTGTTTGGCCGCCGGGCAACTCCAGGAGTACGAGCTGCCTCAGCTGGCTTGTTAGTTAAGTGTCAGTATCTTTTGTTTCTTGGCACGCACACACTTGGGTTATTAAAACCAAATACATTGTCATCAAAGCGGCATCACACTTCTGTCAACATCTGTATGTTATTCAAGATTCAGCATCACAAAAGTCCCCTAAAGAGCAGAGATGTAAATGGTGTTTTCACTGTCTTTGTACAAGTGTGCAGCTAATGAGATTGATTGTTTTAGACAAAACAACCCCCCCAAAAAACCTCACTTGGATAGTCATGTTTTATCTAGTGAATTTTTTCTTTCTTTCTTTTTTTCTTTCTTTCTTTCTTTCTTTCTTTCTTTCTTTCTTTCTTTCTTTCTTTCTTTCTTTCTTTCTTTCTTTCTTTCTTTCTTTCATCATCAATTAATTGAATAGTTTATTGATCAGCCATTTCAAGAAAATAATGGGCAGATGGTATAATGTGGCAATGACCTAATTACTTATTTTGTTGTTGCATAAATTAAGCCTTAAGATACTAATCTTGATTTTAAGGGGAAAAAAATGAACCTTTTCGTAGTTTGCCTCTGTCAGTGATCTAGTTTCTTATTGGAAGTAATCAGTTAACATTTCAATTATCAATCTGCGCCCCTTGGAAATCTCCCTTTTCCTCCAATTTCACACCCACTCACACACAACAGTGTTAGTTCAATTTCCAGAGTTTAAAATCAGTGTTTAACGTGCACATATCCTTCAGCTGTCTCGGTCATATTAAATGTTGGCTCAGCGAGGGGATTTATCTGTTAAATGGAGATTGATTTTTAGCTGACACTTGAGAATAACCTGCATGAAAATTGTAACCCTCGGCTTTCCATCCATTTAACGGCAACATGAGCCATTTGTTCCTGCTGGGATGTAGAGAGTAGCTGCACTTCACCCCTCCCTGGCCCAAAGACGTTCTCTATATGAGCTGGTTAAATTGGAGAGTGGGGGCCGGCTGCCCCTCTCTCTCTGTCGGCCTTGCCATCTTTTTGGCTTTTGTTCCGAGAATTTTTTGCTCCATCATAGTCTTTCATGTAGTTTGAGCCAGCGGTGTTTGTGAGTGGGTTGTGGTAGATATGGTTTCTGACAGCTAAGAAGGCAACAGGAGATCTCAGAGCAAAGAAGCACTAAATGTACCTTAACCACATGAGGTTTGACCATTTTAGACGGCTTCTGACTTTCTTCATTCTGCTTTTGGCTTTGACTCGGTTCACCTTTTGGTTCATATTTTGGGCATTTATAATTTTCAGCTTTATTAACCATTCATTCATTAATTGTAGATCAGACTTTTTAAGAGTGAAGTGGTTGTAAAGGTAAGGCCACTTCTACATTATTGTTTTGTTGTAATTTCAAATATTTTTCAGTAAGTATGTGTTTTACTCCAGAAAAGATAGGTAATGTATTTTAGATAGTAAGTAGTTTGAATTTTATCTGAGCTCACTCTCACTGGGGAGATGAAGGAAAAACCCAGCATATGACTAATTGCTCACTTGGCATTACAGGATAACAGAAAAACGACCAAAGACACCAATGAGTACTTGAGAATGTATGAAAAACTCTAATGTGTTGCAAGCTTACAGAGGAAGCTCTTTCTCTTACAGATAAGTGCTTATGGTTGATGTGGAGATGAGAAGTTTTGGTGTTATGTTCCAGGCAGAGATGACATCTCTGTGAAACTGAATTGCTAGTGCTCTATCAGGGACATATACCAACTATCAGTGCCTTCAAGTTTAATGAAATGAATTTCAGACACTGTTTGGTATTAACCTGTTAGCTTTTTTTTCTTCTACTTTGTTGAGGGCAATAGATTTTGGAGAAATTGGTGTTTTTCGGGGAGATGTCTTCAAGTGCAACTAAGCTTGTTTTTGGTGTTTCTGCTGGTTTGACAAAACTTGCAGCAGCCCAACCTAAAGCAACCCTTGCCGATGTTGCATTGTTGCACAATTTTTTTAATAGGGTAAAATGCTATGAATGAGGTAATGGAACTCTGAAATACAAGATAAATCAAAATAAAATGTTATTCCAATCTCTAAATTTTCAATGAAAACTCTAACCAGGCCTTGCAGTGGGGCCCACGCCTAGGATTGGCCGAGGGACCTGCCTGTCAGACCTTTGCTTCCACATTGGAAGGCGGAGGGAATGGTGGGTGGGTCTTTGGAGTTAGACGGGACTATTTATTTTCAAATAATTTTGGTGTGCTTTCTGAAATATAAGATTGGTAAGGGTTGCTTTAACTTTGGCAGATTTTGCACTTTGATGCCCCCTAACAAAGGCTAGTTTGAGATATAAAAATTGTAGAATGCCGTTTTTCAGCTCCAGCATGCTGCAGGGCAGCAGTGGCTCCAAGAATGTGTATAACCAATGTCAGGTTGACATCAAAACCATTACTCTTTCAGGCTCTGAAGTGTCCAAAAGAGCAAGTTATTTTGTTTTCTTCTGTGCACTATAGACTGCTAGACTGCACCCTACTTTGATTCAGAGTGCAGAATGATTTATAGATGATAGAAAGCAATAGTATATGAGCAAATTAGAAAAATCTGACTACCGGTAAGTTTAAAACAAAACAAACATTGAGCACTGGCTGTGATTGATACCAAGAGAAACATCAGTTTTCTGATCTCTTATTCTGTTAGCTGTAGCACCAGTTGGTGTAAGACAGCCACGGTAGCAGATTAGAGGTGTTAGAAGTTGTACATTTTCTGCATAACTGCTTAAAATCTTTTACATTCCCATGGCAACTGATATAGTTTACATTTTGGTGAATGCACAACCTCTGTGGTTGGCATGATGACATGTGGCTCATCCTGTTTGGCACACATTACATTGCCCTCTTAGCTGAGAATTTATTTCACCAAAACATTGTTGGGAAAAGAATCAATGAAAGGGTTGCACTTTTTCCAATCGATTTTACCTCATACTCTGATCATAACCTCCTCTGGTGCAGGTTATGTTCAGCATTATCACCAAGGTGATCCAGGAGTGTTACAGTCTTGCTTTAAAGTACACCCTAAGGAGCATAATGGATCTAAGTAGATGGTAGTTAAAGCATTTGGAAATGAATGACTGATATTGTCAAATTAATCAGCTTTGGCAGGACATAAATAAGCAGGTTTCAACTGTCACTGTGGGTATTGTTTGATCCACTAGCCAGCTATTTCCCTCTGTTGGCTACAACACAGTTTGAGTCATGTTGGTACATGGACCATGTAGACTCTGACATCAGCTTCAGTAGTGTGTCCAGACTGCTGACCACCTGGCAGCTCCAACAGTCACCCTGTATTCGATGACAAAGAGAATTCATCTTATAAGTGTGGATAATATCACTCTTTATAATAGATATCCTCTTGTGGCCGCATCAGTCATTTGCACTGACACTCAGCACTTCACCCCTGCCTTGAAGTCAAGTGAGGCAGAAAGAAGTGTGCACATGAGAGGTCATGTGCAGCAAAGAAGAGTCCAGAGAGCTCTGCTGACAAGTCTTGTGACCTTTCAGTAATTTGTCCCTGGTGGAGGGTTTTGCTTTTCTGGTAGAGAAAGGACCTTAAAGGAAGGACCAAGAAGGGGACTGAAGGAGTAAAATGCAGCATGTTCATGGATGAAAGAGGCTCACGCCTGTCAAGCAACCCAGCTGTTTATAACTGTCGTAAACATCTGTAATCTCTTCCTCTCTTACATCTTCCATAAGATAAATGGGAGTGTGTGTGTGTGTGTGTGTGCGATAGCAGCATGTAGCATCAGATAAGCACACCTTCTTCAGCCTGGCCTCAGTGTGCCATCCTTCCCTGCTGGCACTGACTATTCAATAATTTAACACCCGCTCTGTCACTTCTGCTAAAACCCCCTGACTAAATATACACCCTCTGTCAAGCAGAAGGAAGCCACAAGGTCATTGCTCACACACAGACACATCACTCTGCAATGTGTTTGTGAAGTTTTGTGGAAGGAGATGACACCTGGAAAGTTGTTTGTAAAGTTTGAGGGGTGTTTTAGCTGCCTTTTGTCTTGTCCCTCACTGCTCGTCTTCCAGCAGGGCAGAACTGCACTGACATGGTGCTGAAGGGTGGACTTGGTTTGGGAGCTGTTCTGTTTGGTTGCCAATCCCCTTCACCGCCCCATTTCCCTCTGTCACCACCTCCTCTTCCCTGTAGGTCTGGCAGTATATGAATGGGCAACAAACTCTCCATCTTCAGCCCCATTCTAGTTTCACTCCTGACCCCCGCTGGGGGGGCTTTCCACACTCTGCTGCTTGATGTGGTGCACCAGCATGCTGTCAGATGTGATGTTTTCCTGATTTCAAATACCATACGTTCTAATGGTGCTGGAAGTTTAGGTTTAAAATCCAGTTTTAGACATTGCAAAGCCACAAGTCTGGCTCTGAATGTAACAATGATTGCCTGCAGCGGTGTTATTAGACTGCAGAGTCTTGTGTGTTTGTGATCTGCAGCTGATTATCGTTCTCTAAGTCTAATCACATGGCTGGAGTAGACCTGACTATTTGGTCTAATCTACACTTTGTTTTGTAAGGGGGCCATTCTGCACGTAGTCGGCTGTTACATAAAATGCCTAAATGAAAGAATTCCTGTCCACAATTTGAATTCAACTCTGCGGATCTAAGCCTGTGTGTGAGAGCCAGTTCCTCAGTTGTTTGTTTGTCTGTGTGTGATGGAGAAAATAGATGAGTCAGTTGGAGTTTGCCGGCTCGCTGTCTTGGCAGTGAGGAACGGCAGGAGAAGAATGTTGGCTGAGAGAAGGTAGCAAGTCACAGCTGTCGAGAGTTGGTGACATTGGTGTTACTGTGGTCGCAGAAGAACTGTGCCATGATTTTTTTTTTTTTTTTTTGCAATGCTCACAGTTGTGGCTCTTCCTCTCTTTACACTGCCCAGATGGACGAGTCGGTTGGGACAGGTGCATGCTCGTAAAAGGAAACGAGCATCTTAGTCCACCTAAGACAATTTTCAAACTTTTTGACCTCTGATAATATAATAGTTTATGGCTTCTTTTGATTTTCAGAACTTTATCTGTTCTAAATTTAAGTTAATTTAATATTTCTGCACATGTGCATGTTCATAGCATGCTGCAGCCGGTCTGCTGCACATGTGTTGGAAAGCCTTCCAGTAACAGATCCATCCAGACAAGAGGAATGTGGCTGATATGAAGGTTTGATATTTGCACATGGTTTCAATTCACCAGCAGGACTGTGAGCTACAAACCCCCAAATAAACTCTGCGGTGAACCAATCCTGAGTCAGGTTGTCTTTAATTTACACTGCAACGAAGGCTCGCGGGATAAGAGAGAAGATCAGACTCCACAGAATGTCATTAATTTGCGCTTGTGATTAAAATTAGGAGGCAGAGAAATGTCAGTCACACATGTGCCTGCTCTGTATGCATGCTCAGGCAGAGCATGCAGGAATGTTTGTCTACCAGGATGCTGCTGATTTCTACCATGAAGTGTCAATTTTGTCCACATGAGGTTTAGCATCATAAAAGCTTTGTCATGCCCTTTTGTTTTCAGGGCACTCGTTGAGAACGATAAAGGGCCAGTCTAACACTGGTCAACCATCTGGCTGCTTTGATGGGTGCAGATTAAGTCATTAGTCATGAAGAGAATCTGATCAGGTTGAAGAATAAAGTAGAAAGTAAAAGGGGCGGAGAGAGAGAGGGCGAGAGAGAAAGCAGAATGAGTTATTTATAAACAGATTAAAAACCCCACATGTTTAACAGAGTAAATGTAACAAATAAACTTAATCTTCCAATGGGATTTAAGTTGATTCCTGTCTGGATTTGTCTGACCTTATTGTTTGTAATCCTAAAGCATGACAGCATCTGTTAAAGGCCACAAATAGCAGGATAAATGTAAGTCCTGCACTTCAGATGGACGAGGACATGGCTATCTGCTAGCTGCAAGAGCTTTATGCTTGAGGCCTCAAGAGGTGAAGTGGCCTCATTCAGAAAGCTGAAATGGGTTGTTGACATGGCTCTGACCCAAGCAACCTAAAAACATAAATAAACCTCATTGAAATTGACAATTTTAACTAGCTCTTTAATGCTAACATTAAACATTTTAATGTTTATGTTTTGATATTTTCTGTGTAATCATTATTGTGATTTTATCCATTTTCTTGAAATTTTACTTTTGTGCAGCACTTTGAAGACTTTCTGTTGTTTAAATGTGCAGTATAAATAAAGTGATTGGATTGGATTAATGACTAAGAATGACTAATATTTTTTTCCAATACCTGTCAAGGAAAGGAAGATTGATTTTTTTGTTTCATGAACAATGGCTTTCCTAATTAACCATTTTTGCAGAACTTACTTGACTAAATTTCTTAAGACTTAAACCAAAAAACAGAAATGTTGCAATATTTCAAGAAGCCAGTAACTACCTGCCTTTCCAAGAGCTTTGAGAAATAAAAGGTACTGGTGCTGCTTAAAGCTTAAATCTGTCACCAGATATTTTTGGTTTTGTACACTTTCCACAATGTTTCTAAAAACATGCCCATTTTACTTAAAGCACCAAAACGAAATCATTTTGCACATGGTGCTGCATATACATCGCATCCAACATATTGGTAAGTGGGTCTGGGTTTTAAGGAGCTTTGCAGAAAGTGTGCGCTGAGGGCATCAGGGCTGTGATGGCGTTGGATGGATGGGAAGTTTAGAGGCAGATAAGCAGGGTTAGTAATTGATTAGTGTGGCGCAGGGGAAGCTTATAGTGATGTGAGCTAATGCCAACAGCTCAAGGCTCATATAAGATCCCTACTCTCTTCCTCAGAGAGGCACTAAGCTGAAGTTATAAGGAAGAGAAGAGACAGCAGGGCAGGTTAGATTTGCACTAATCCCAGCAGGGGATTGGGACTAAATTTGGTTTAGGTTTTTTTTTTTTTTTAATCACCATCCCTCTCCGATTCATCTGTATGTCTTTTTTTTCTTATTTTAACTTTTCACTTCCTGTCTTCTTGTCAAGATATTTATAGATTTCCTTGCCTTTGTGTGTGTCTTTTAATCCATTACCTGCATGTATTTGTCACATAGAAGAGTCTCTATGTCGCCGGCCCTATTCCCATGTAGCAGCAGAGCTCTCAGCTTTGCTAATGCTGTTCAGAGAAAAGATGCTTTATTGTGGGTGAGAGGAGGGGAAGAGGAAAATTATGGCATGTATCAGGAGGGCCCTGAGTCAGGATGGGAGAGAGGAGGACAGCTGGGGAGTGATGCTAAGATGAGAGAGAGGGACTGACAAAACAGCTGAGAAATAAAAATGCTTATAGCATGCAGAGGCATAAGTGATGATAGCAGAAGAGGGAGCTCAGAGCTGCTGTTTGGAGGTGGAGAAAAGGCGGGGGAAGAAGTTACTTCTTTCAAAGGAGATGAGGATAAAAATGGATGGATGCTGAGAGGCTTGCTTGCATCCTGAAGATTTTCCAGGACTGCAGCATAGCTCCTGTTATTCAGAAACCACCTTTTTATTTTCATTTGACAAATAATCTAAGCAGAGTAACCGAACAACATGCTGCATGTTAGATTGTCTACAAAGTGTTGGTGAAGCTTTATCATTTTGGATCATTAGTCTGTCAAACTGAAGGCCATGGTGCATGAGGTAGTTGTTCCCTAAGAAAGATGACATATTTCTACCTCTTTCTCATGTTTTTCATCTTCTCTCTCACACATGCTGTCTGTCTCAGTTGACCTTTCTCTACAGAAACTCTTTTTCTCTCTGTCTCTTCTGCTCTTTCCTATCTCCTCATCGACTCCCCCTTCCCTCTCACCAACTCATCTCTCTTTCTGATCCCCTCCTGATCTCTTTTGTCCTGAGAAATCAAAGTGTATCATTCAGGCATAGCAACTGTTAAGGAAGTGTAGTATAAGAAAGCGGAAATGGTGAGAAGCAAAAGTTCCTCCTTTGGATCACACCTTATTTTTATTTTAATTTGCACAAGATTTGAGAAATGTACTGTATAGCTGAATTGTTACTACCTGCTATTCCTCATTGAAAATTTAGCATAAACTCAGACAGTATTTACTCGAGCAGATATTTCTATTGCTTTTGTCAGTCATTTCTTTCATGCTTTCTCTGACCTTTTGCTCCATTACCTTGCAGCTCTCTCCCGACGTTGCTCTGTTTTCCTCTTCTCCTTTTCTACCTTGCTCTCCCTCCCTTCATCCTCCCTCCCCCCCCCCTTTTCCATACTGACAGAGTCACCTTATCTCTTTGCAGCCTGTCTGACTTATTTATCACTCCTCTGAAATATTAAAGAGTTTGCTGCTTCTGGTGCTGAGGGGAGTTTACGAATTTTACTTAGAACACATGCATGTGTAAACGCACACATGCAACAAAAGCTTTTGCATCTTCTTAAGGGTGGCACACGCTCTGCTGCAAAGCTCTGCACAAACTACATGTTTTGTTTTAGCATCTCTTGATTCTTAGAGACTGACACTGCACAGCTCTTGACAAATTGTCTCTTTTGGGACTTTGTAGATCCATGTTTACTATCATATACAGAGAGCTTGAGGTGGCTGTCATGCCTGGTCCAGGACACTCGTAACATCAGTCGATTTTATACAGCAATCAAGCTCCAGTTCATATTAGGGCTACTGCAATTAGTCAGTTAATCATGATTATGTCAACGATCAAAATAGCCAGCAACTAATTTCATGGTCAATTAATTGTTTTTTTTTTCTTAAGCTTTGTTTTCCCTCTTAAAACTGCCACTATACTTTGTACTTCCTTGACTGCCTTTCTGTCCTTGGCACATGTGTGTAGTCGTAGCTATCAGGGTAGCTTTTCTTGAATTGTGTATTGACGTAACAAACGCACACAAGTCAAAAGTCAAGTCAAAAGTTTTGACATTTTCTCATTGAATCTAATGGAAAAATGTGTCCAAAAATGTGACTAGTCAATTGTCAAAATAATAGTTTCTGACAGCCCTAGTTTATATGAACAAGTATGATAGCCACTGTGGTCATTCCACAGAAAGTGAAAAGGAAAAGCCTGAACTTCGCTCAACTGGTGCCTTAGCCTCCTACTTAAGGTCTCAAATGGGCTTTATGAACAACTAACTTAAGCCAGCTCTTTTGTCTCCGGTCTTCCATTACTGTATGATTTAATTAATCCAGGTGTGCCTGACCTCTGTCACCATGAGGCCAGGCACACATGGATTAATCAGTTTGTCCAGTAATGAAAGACAGGAGGCAAAGGAGCTGGCTTATGTTCAGGAAATAGTGTAGTTGTGCCTAAAGCCCAATGCCACATCAATTTCATACTTCGATGGAAAATGGACACAACAGCGACATCATGTGCGTCTAGGTTTTAGTTGCAACTGCAGAAAAATAATTCCAGCCGTTGACAGCTAAAGTTAGCTGTCAGTTTTAAAACTAACTTGCATAAGCTGATGAGTTAGCTTACCTATCCAGGAGAGAAGTTGGCGTTTTGATGGCATGGAAATTGTTTATGTGGGTCCATCTAGTGTAGGCTTCACCTAAATTTTCTCTAGAGTTAGTTCTTCTCAGGTCACTTTGCTTCTGAGACGGGTAAGAATATCTCTGGGGCTCTGAAGCAGCTACTTGACTTGCTGACTCCGCCATTTTTCCCAGTGCCACTGCCAGCCTGGCTGTTCCGAACATATTGCAAGTTAGAGACCGTATTTAGCAATGGCAGCCTGTATTGGCTTTTAGCTGTAAACCTATGGTTTCAACTAGGGATGGTGAAAACGAAGCTTCATGAGACACTGAGACATTTTGACACAGCTGCCAAGAGATCGACACGAAGTCTTGAGACATTTGAGACAGTTAGCATGAGCTCCATCTGCTGGCTGTGGATGTGTACTGCAGCTGAGGGAAGCGCTGCCTGGAGCTGTTTAGTCTCTGACACGGTGTATAATAAAAGACACATTGTCCACCTTCTGTTAGTGTTTCCTTTGTGGTTAATATCTTGGAATTATCCTCTGTGATAAGTTAAGTATTTTTCAATAAATTCCCGAGCGATTGGAACCTGTATTAAGCATTGACAGATTAATGAACTCAGTCCCTTCAAGATTTCGGCTCGACACTCGCGGATGACGTAACGAGGCCTCGGTTAGTGTGGTCACGTGGCTTTCAGCATGCTGAGACTTCCACCAAAAACAGCGGTAGCAAGACTTCAGGTTCATAAGATCGAGTCGGAGTCAAGCAGACGGGCTCGAGCAGAACATCCCTTGTTTCAACCAACTAACTACTGTAATTAACACACGGACAAAGCACAATACTTACAAAGACTTAAGGCTACAGTATACTTCTCCGACTACGTAATGCGTTATCCAACTGTGTAACGACGGAGACCCCTCCAGCCTTCATAGTTCTCCGTCATGCTACCGGATATGCAGTGCAATTTCCCGCCTGATAAGTAGGGGTCGCTACACAAAACTCACCTACTCATATGATGCCGTCCGAGAGAGAAACACTATTGTTGTTGCTGCAGCTGAATAACAGACATACTTTTGATGCAAAATAAAGACGATGGGGCGGTTTTGGTATTTCCTCACTTCTTCAGCTAAACGTTCTTTGGTTGGACTCATATCTGCGTCTTCGTAGGCTAGCTGGTTTTAAAAATGGCGCTGCTAGTGTTTACGTAGTGGTAGAACAATCACAGCCCTTGTTGTCTCCGTCGTCCCTTGACAGAGTGACGGACACTTACCCCCAGATTCCACATACTCCGGTCTGCTCCGTTCCATTCCGTTGCGTGTTTGTTGCTATGTTATTCAATGAGCTGCAGTCCACATACTCCGTGCGGCTCCGTTGACGTACGGCCTCTGCGTTGCGCTGCGCTGCGCCCAAATTGCAGAGCCAGTCCAATTTTCTGTTCCGTCAGCGCAGGCCGGATCAATCCCCGCAGCTCAGATCGCAGGAACATGAACATGGACTACATTCGGATTGTCAAAGTAAACACAAAGCGAATCCAAGCGTAAATGACATGAAAAACCACAATTTTATTTTTTTTAAAAATCACCACTAAAATTCTAGTTTTTCGTACCGTACGTGTTTCACATTGGCCTACATACATTATAGAGTACAGATCAGGACATTAATATAAACAAAAATGGAAAACATGAAATTCCCCAAGGTAAAACGCCTGTTTCTATTGATCGTGACATTTTAAAACAAGGCTGAACTCTGTATTGTGTGTGTTCTCCTGCGGTTCATGTGTGCTGGATTTGCTATTCACTAAATTGTACACATGTTGATAATTGTGAAAGGCCATTTGATTCATGCCGTCACAACATGCCTTACGCATGCTCTCCCCGGGCTCCAAGACCTGGCGGAGAGCAGCTGGACGGAGCTGTGTGCATGTAGTGGGCGTTGCACTTCCCAATGTGTTTGCTGCACCATGCGCAGCGCAACGGATCGGTGTAGACCGGAGGATGTGGAATCTGGGGGTCAAAAATATTTCGTGCAGCAGGAGACGACAGAGAGTCTCTCCGACAGGCTCTCCATCAACGTAAAGGGCTCTCTGTAACATACGTAATGCACTTTACGGACGACTATAAATTAGGCTTTAAGTTTTCCGAGGCTCACGCGTGTAGAACATGTTTGGCGCACATCAAAGCATTAATTCAAGGCTAAGGTAAAATATCAAGATATATATTGTGTATTGTGACATGTAGGGATGGGCGATATTTTATTGTGTGCGATATATCGTCAAAGAAATTCCCCACAATAACAATTTGAATTTATCGTTTTTATCGTGAGATGACAATTTATCAGGTTGTGTTTTACTTTGGTTTTTTTAATACAGCATAAGTTAGTTTTGCTGTTTTTGCATCGTTTGAATAAATGTGGCATTTGGTCTCTCATATTTCAGACTTGTTTGATTGGTGTCACTACAGTTTTGCAATACAGGTGTACTACTTGAACTTAATTGATATAGTGGCTTCTGGTATTTTGTAGGGCTTTCAAGACAGAATTTAGTGACAGAATTTATAATGACAAAATATTTTGCTGATAGCTTTTATCGTAAACATTTATCGAGAAAATTATCGTGATACATTTTTTAGTCCATATCGCCCATCCCTAGTGACATGCCATAAAAATATCGGGATATTACTAAAAGGCAATATCGCCCAGCCCTAGCATCAACCAAGATTTCCTGATTTTGTTCTTTTTTTTCCCCATTTAATTAGTCACGCTCCAAACACGCTGGCTCATATGATTCCCACTTTCCTGTCTGTCCAACTCAGCCCTGAGTTTGGAAAGCTTTTTCCACAGCAACAGAAGACACAGAAGATGCAACTGGTAATGTAAATGTGTACTTGTGCTAGTTACAAGTTCACAAATAAGTTATTTACATAAAAACTATAGAAATTTTCTTTTTTCCATCCTACATGTTTGATGCACGTTTGATTTGACAATGTTATATTGAAAAACTTCATACTATCTAACATCATTAGATTTTCTGAGTTCTAAGTAAAGTGAAGATCTTAATTGATTATAAAGTCATTTCACAATTTCCGATCTGTTATAGCCTTAGAAATGTTTGGGTTTTATCTTAATTGGTACGTGCATGTTTTCCAACTGTTTATAGCACATACTGCTAGCCATCCATCCAGATTTACATGGTTTATACACTCGCCCACAGTCATATACACAGAAAAGGGCAGAGGCTCATGGTGTCTTCTATTCTTAGCAGGCAGTCCCTTGGGGGACAGTGGTGTATAAGGCTGGAAATGTTGAGTAGGCCAGAGTGGAGTGGGCCTGCTCCATGATGGTACCGCACCTGCTGTGGAAACTGGGCTGCTGTAAAGCTCTGTGGCTTGATGCCTGCTGGTTCTGTCTCCCACAGCAATCCCTTACCAGGCGTGACGACAAATGTACAATCTGTCAAAAGAACAAAAGTAAACAAAAGTGATTTGAAGGATTTTAATCCAGAATTATTCCATGTATTGGCACACTGATTAGGCATGTGAGCATCAGGTCAGTTTATTAGTTGGACCATGTTGAAAGCTGAGTGTTTGGATGTTTTCCATTTTAAGCTTACTGAATGTGGCTGGCCCAGATGTCTGCACAATATTTCTGAGCTGTATTGGACAACATTCTGGATTGTTTTGGAAAGTGGGCACTTGGTTTGATGTTTGGCAACACAAACTGTCCTCATTATGCGGAATGGGAACTTGGCTATGCTGACGTTTTAAGCCATCATGGAGAAGCATGTGTCATCATTGCATGATCATTCAGCCAATGGGAAGTTTGGCTTTTTTTAGACCATAACAAATTAAGTCAATACCTTGTCTTCCTTTCCAAATTGAGGATTAACAGAGATGTTGGACTTTTTTAAAAACTTCTTACATAATTGTTGTTGACGTTGTTGTTGTTGTTAATAATAATATTTCAGTAGCATCTTTGTGTGGGAAGGGATGACTTTTTCTTCTCCAAGCCTCCCACACGAACCGATAGTATGTGGGATCTGCCTGTTTCTGTTCTTGCATCTACCATGACTCGCATGCGTATTCCTCTAGTTTCCTCAAACTTTCTTTTCTTCGTTCTGTTCTGCTTTGTACTTTTGCAAAGTATTGCCTCAGCATGCACCTCACAATCCCTTGATGATAAAGAGCCCATTGAATCCAATCAATGTTCTGATTCATAGGTCAATACTCCTCAGTGTGATGCGTAGAGGCATGCAGACAAGTTTTGATTTCTGTCAGCAGGCTTTACAAGAGCAGCAGTACCAGATGGGGTGAATGAGTATTGATTTTTATGAATGCCTGTGTATTTATCAGCTCGTACATTTTGATTTTGGTCTGTGGCCCACAAAAACAGGTGATCCATTGATCACTATTTTTGTTTTTGTTGTTGTTTGTTTGTTTTTTCTTTTCTTTTTGTTCTTTTTTAAATTTCTGGTTAATGAAAACCACACAGCTGCAGGAACAAATCCTCAGAAGCCAGTCTTTAAAAACAACACAGGGGAAAGAGAGTGGCTTTTAAGCACCGTTGGTTGATTTTGAAGGATAAAAGGTTGTTGTTGGATTATAGTTTTGGTACAGGTACTGTCGGATGGAAGGAAACTTTTTTGTGTAGTTTTTTTTTTTCTCCCTGTCACTAATCAGACCAAGATTGAGGAGACTGCAGTTTGTAATTAATGTGATAAATCCAACATCTGTCTCCACAGTGACAGCTAAATAAGGGGTGGGGGGTGGATGTGGTGGTGGAGGTACTAGAATCAGAGTGTGAGGGACGGGCGCCTGATAGTGAGACTCTGTGATGATAACTATAAGAAATTATCAGCTTGTGCTGAAGTAGCTAAAATGGAGGAAGGGGGAATACCAGCAAACCGCAGCATTTTAAAAATAAAATGCCATCAGTGTATTCACACATTCATCTCCTGCAAATCAAATCAGCAGAAATCCAGGCTTCACCTTGTTTCTTATTTATGGACGCCCCAATTATAGCCCACTGCTTGCTGCATCTCAACCTGCTGAATATGTATGGAAATGATCTGAATGTGAAATATGGAACAGATACTGTGCTCCATATGCCCACTGCTGAGTTATTTCTCATCCCTGGGATGCTGTTTAATTGAACAAGTTGTCTCGCCAAAGAGGCCAGCTGTATGGAGATGAGAGCGATCATGAATGGATGGACACAGGAAGGGATGAATGAGTCCAGGAGGCTGTTGACTCAAAAAGCAACACTTGACATTCAGAATCAGCTGCAGAGTGACTCGTTTTGGAAAAGAGTCTTTGATAAACTGCAACAGCTTAATTCTGCATCTAAGTATTAAGTGTCCAAATTCAAACTGAAATAAAATTATTATATAACATCTCTGTTAATATACAAAGAAAAATCCTCATCAGACGTCAAGAGGACATGATGTCATTAAAAGGGGCAAAAAAAAGATAAATCGTTTTAAATTAAAATAGTGTGGAAAAATTATATTTTTGTGAATTTTCTACCATTTTCAAATGGGTTTCTGAAATAGAACTTGGCAATTATGCATCCACGATCACCATTATCTCAAATAATTGTGATTACCCTGCTTAATTGATATATGTGGCAGGTATATAAATGACAAGTAAATAAAATATAAGAGTTTACTTAGATTTTGACTTTATGTTGTTCTTATAAACTAGGAAATCTAAATGTTTTATCTTGCATTGCATTTTGCAGACTAAACTATTTCTAAATTCTATTAAGGAATGAATGTATATTATCCAGTTGCAATAAGAGAGCATGATATTGTAAAGCTGCAAGTTCAGAATTTGTGCAGTCGGTGTTTTCTCCAGTTACTGAGATCAGACACACCTGGATTAATCAGTTATCCAGAAATGAAAGACAGGAAAAAAAGGGAACTTTAAAAAAAGGGAGAAAGGGGGGGGGGGGGGAGCGCAAAGGGTTTTTGTTAAAAAAATAAAAAAAAAAAAAAAATTTTAAAAAAAATGGGATTTTTGCCTTATTTGGGGGGGGGGTTCCCTGAATAAATCCGGCAAGGAGGCCGGGGATAAAAATTTAAGGGGTCCCTTTTGGGGTTTCCTAAGTTTTACTGTAAGTTTCCCGGGGGTCCGAAAAATCTATGTGAGCTATGATATGATTGTTCTTGCATCATCAGAGTTATATTTACATTGGAACATTGTTGTCTTGACTTTAACTCTTTTGTCATGTAAATTAAATTTATTTCTTATTTTTCTTATTTTTTTGTTTATGAAAAAGTCTAATTTATTTCATCTTCATCTTTTCAGTTACATTTTACTTTTCATTTGAAGTGGGATTTTATTTTTTGTCACAGGTCAAATAATTGTTCTTACTGATTTGTCTTTGTCTTTGCATTTAAGAGTCAGTAAATAAAAACACTTATATCAGTTGGACTACCAGGCAAAAGTTTGGACATTTTTCCCCGTTGGATTTATCCAAACTTTTGACTAGTACTGTTACTATATGTCTTAAGCAGAAAAAAGGGTTCAACTAGAAGATATCATGAATCGCGTCAGTTAATTGAGTTAACTGATGCAATACAATACATGTTATTTTCCAGACTAACAATTGTGTAGATAATGAACAGAGTTATCTGAAATAATTCAAATTAAGCAAATACTCCAAAATATGACAGGCACAGAAGACAACACGAAGATGTGAAACAATTTTCTTTCTAATGGAATATTTCAAAGTTTTAAATTGAACAGTCACTGGAAATTAGACATTTGGCATTTGGTGGTATACAATTTGAGTATCTTTGTCATGACACAGTTGTTTGTTGTCCCCCTTTGCTCAGAGGGCAACATAAGATAAAGAAGGAGCTGGAGAAACAGTACGCTACGGTGTGTTCACTTCAATTTGTAAATGGCTCCATCTATCCTTCCTTCCAATCTATCTGTTTTCCTCTGGACGACACTTTGATTGGATGAACCACTGGCACAACAGAAGCGGTAAACAGAAAGTTTGGCTTGCTTTCCTTCACACTAACTCTTGGGTATCAACACTGGCAATTCTCATTTGTTACATTTGCCTTTTTCATCTCAAAATCTTTATATTTCCTCCTCTAGACCTAAACCTCATTTGCACTCTTAGAACTCTGTCCTTATTTATTTCAGTTTCTTTTTTCCTCCTTGGTTACATTGGCTTTGTGCTTTGATAAGAGCAGCGAATGTGTCAACCCAAAGAAAGGAGGAGGGGGCAAGTCATAAGAAATACTTGGGGTTTTCAATTCTATTTCTTTGACAGTTGCTTTCAATCAAAGCTGAAGAGAGTTGGACTAAAAAGGACAAGGTTTGACTCACTGAATGATGTTGTATCAGTGCATAAATGTGAGGTGTGTTTGCAGTGTTTTTGAGAGAAATGCAAATTGATATTTCAGATCACAGGAGCTGAATGGCTGCAACATACAGCATGTGTGTGTACGAGGGAGAGAATGAGATGGAGCACAGGAAGCGATGAGCCGTGAAGACGTAGGAGAAAAGGTTGGTGACTGGAGATGACAAATGCACAAAGACAGGGTCTCGCATTGCCTCTTCACCACCAGCACCTTAATGGCTTACCACAAAATAACGGTGAGAGGGTTCATACTCCTACTCTAATGAAGTTGTGGAGAAATGAGTTTCATTCGTGGTCTTGTTAATTATTTACAGATTTCCTAATGCCTTTTTCTTTAGATCAGCCTGGACTGTTGCCAACATCTTTGGCTGCAAAAGGGCAACTTGGGACTGAAGGAAACGCAGGTTTCAGGCTTCTCAGTGAAGATGATGAACATAAAGTCTTTCACACAGATGCGGTTAATCAGCCAGGAGATCCGCTTCACCAGTTAATCAGCCAGGAAGTCTTAGATGTAGCTCCAATCACAAGAGTAAATGGACACACTTCTTCTTTGTGTGTGTTTGGGTGACATTCAGACACTGATGTAGTTCATTAGCTTATGATGAAAGACACTGCTGTGGCAGCTTGTAGCAGCTCTGTGTTCGTTCACTGCATGTGTCTGTGGAAGGCAGGCATTGTTTAGGAATGCATCACCACAGAGAGTGTGTGCATGTTCAATCACACTTACAAAAAACGAGGGGGCTGATGAAACCTGCCACACTGACTAGTGTATGAATATTTATGCAATTGATATATCAGTGTCTGCCAGAGAACGCAGGCTCTAGATAGCAAGAATACAAATAGGAACACTTGCCAAATGTGTGTGTGTGTGTGTGTGTGTGAGAGAGATATGTGTGTGGGCACAGTAGAAGATTATAGGCCCAGCAGTACATTGCAATTGGGAGGGTGTAAGATTGAGGTGTGTGTGTGTGTGTCAGAGAAAGAAAGGCGTAGCTGACATTTACTTAGTTCCTCTCCTCTAGGCTTTTTGTGCCCCACTTTTTAAAGAGGGAGAGTAACACTCTCCTGTGTTTTGAAACTTTTGCTTTCTTTCTTCATGTCTGTCTCTTTCACCCTACTACATTATGCTGTTTGTTCCAAGCACATGGATAAAATAAGCTCTGTGTGTGACAGTAAAATAAAAGATGAAAGACTGTGAAACACCACTGTTATACAAACCCTAAAAGAGCATCCAGATTTGGCAGCAAATGGGTACCAGCTGTTCTCTCACATGACTAGACTGAATGCATTGGACATTAGAAAAAAATCATTTAAATGTTATCACCTAAAAGTATTTAAAATCAGTGAGAAGTTCTCCTTTAACAGTTAAACTCTATATTAATGCTCAAAGAAGAACTTTAATTTATTACCCTGTTAAATCTTCACCTCTTAAGGCTTCTCCTGTGGGGCATGAGAACAAAATCGACTGTCTTTTTGAAATCTCTAAATGTTCAAACACTGAATCCTACTGCAACTCGGCAAGGAAATGGGGTCTGGAGAAATGCCAAAAGATTTAATAATTGACTCTACTAAAGCCTCATATTAACTTCAGCAGAACTTGGATGTATTATTGCACACGATGAGGATGGTGGATGTTGTTTTTTTATTTAGAACCTAAATACTGCATGGTTTGAGCTGTCATCTTGGCGAACTGAAACTACTGTGTGACAAGGATTTAGTCATAAATATGGGAAAATATCACATTTGATTAACCATTTTCAACACGGCTACATTTTTTAAAAGTTTTTCAATGCTGGACCCACATACCTGCTGCAGCTTCGGAAAAACAGACCATAAAACTAAAGCCCCGTTTCCACCAGCGGGTCTGGGTCGGGTCGGGCCGGATCGGTCCACGTTTTTTTGCGTCTCCACAGATAAAAACTGGGACGGGTACCCTTATATCCGACCCAACCTGGCCTACTTTTTTGGTACCCTTCAGTAGGGGTACTGATCTAACCGATCCGGACTAAAGAGGAGGAGCTAACACACAGCAATCTGCTGATTCGTTGATAAATCCGTCACTTCCCGCGTGACCCGGCGTAAAAACAGAGCAGGGGTGACTCCTTTTGTTTCTGTCACGTGTGGTGCTTTGGTTAAAAGGTGTTGCACAGCGATGATGTCTCACGATCACCTATCAGCACTATCTGGTTAATACTTCGCCTCCAGGGTAAGGGTACAGTTTGCTGTGGGGGCGCAACGTGAAATCAACACACCCGTACCGTAACCCACCCGAACCGGCCTGGCCCGACCTGACCCAGACCCACGGGTAAAAACGGGGCTTAAGCTTCTCCTGTCTGAACTTTGTTGGAATGCCAAGATTTTAGTTTTGCGTGAATCATCACCCTCACCATTTCAGTCTGTTTTCTGCTTATTTTTGAACCTGACGGGGTCCTGTCAAGTCGCATCATAGATCCTGTTTTCTCATTGGTTTACGTGGGCTGCAGCAGAATTCACACCAGGAGATGGCAATCCTACATATCTGGCTCTGTCAGAAATTTTTGAACCATCTTTGAACCCCTCAGAATAATGTGGCATCACTTTATTTAGACAAAAGATTTAGCCAAGATTCTTTTCTTTTTCTTGGTCATCTTTGACCTGGAACAACCCCGAGTTGCCCACACTACCAAACTCTGCCTGCAATAGAAATGGATCTTAACTGTGCTGTGCCGTACTCCCTCCATCCATCCGTCTGTACGTCCGTCCGTCTGCCCGCCCACCCGCCAGCCTGCCAGCAATTAACAGGCAAGAGGTGGGATGCACCCTGGACAGGTTTCCCGTCCATCACAGTTATAAAAGATGGAAGTTGGAAAAAGGTAAAACCTTTTATATAAATCTGATTCTGCTGATTGGATTTTGATTAGTCTGTACATGTTATCGCTCAGAAACATGGATCTGCAGAATTTGCAAGGTTTGGCTGAGTTTGCATAAATAGTTGTTGTTGATGACAACATTGCTAATTCCTGAGGGGATTGATTATGTCTCTAATACAATATTGTCAAATCTTATTAGAGGATTCTTTAAAGGACTTGGTCCGTTATTCTGTGAAGTTTCAAGGATGTTTCTGTCTCTCTTTGGCATGAGCACCCACAGTCCTTTGCAAATCTCAAAGATTGTACAGATGGACAGTGAATTGAGGATGGGTGATGGATTTTTGTTAGTTGCAGTAAACTTGTTACAATAGTTTTGTGTTGCATAAAAGGATTGAGGCAACAGTCCCATTACACGTTCACAGGTTAAAATAGCTCCATTATGTGTTTACACAATGCGCCGAAAGAGAGTAGGATGGGCCTATTCTTCCAAGGATGCACCTTTTGATAGCTGGTGATAATGACTTACAGACATTCCTTGACATGATTTTGTTCATTTGCAGAGGACTTGCTCTCAAAAGGTCTGCATTTTCAGCTTTTTTTTTTTTTGTTATATAAAAAAACAGGTTTGACAAATATGAGGTCAGTAACTGTACAAAAGAGACAATTTATGAGCAAAAAGAGTCTTTCGAGGCTGCATATAAAAGACTTTTTCCTTTCCTGCAAAGCAAGTGAATATGAAGATGGATAAATGTCAGTATACACACAGAGAAGTCGTGTAGAGGGGTGTGTGTGTGTGTGTGTGTGTATATGTGTGTATAAATAGACCAGAGGAAGGTGTCAGGGTCCACAGGATAAATGCTGTTCTAATAGATGCCAAAGGACAAGCCTATGGAGATTCTCTCCTCTTCTCTTCTCTTCTCTTCTTTTCTTCTTTTTTTTTTTTTTTTTTTTTTTTTTTGGAGGTTCTCTTCTCTTCTCTTCTCTTCTCTTCTCTTCTCTTCTCTTCTCTTCTCTTCTCTTCTCTTCTCTTCTATGAGCCTTTCTATTACATAAACATACCAACTTTTAATAGTGCTTGGCTCTGTCCTCAGCACAAGGACATCTGTGAGCTGATGGATATCTGAGAAGTGCTTAGCCAAATCCTCTGGGCCCTTAGCAGAAACAGTCATCGTTCTAGCCTTACATCTGTTCATTTATGAAAACTGCAAAGGTGCAATAATTAGTCTGCTTCCTGTCATAAATCTGCATTATAAGCATTAAGCTAAACCCTTTCTCTTCAGTTTAGCATAATTAAGACCTTATGAGTTTACTGTATGCTTCAGTACTTGTCTGTATGACTCATATTGTCAAAGCTTTCATCATTGTACTCTATTGCTTTCCAGTGCTGAGGATGATGGTTATTTTCACTTCAAATGCATTTAAAGTCAATGTCATTAGTTTAGTGAGTCATCCAGATGTTAATTATCAATAAAGTGATTGTTTTAATTGAACATGGCACACTTCCAGCTCTAATAAAGGCTTTATTGTCCTCACTGATCATTTATTTGATCTTGATCAATATGGTGTCCAAAACTATGCCCAGCATAATTCACTGTATGTGCTGTCCGTTCTGTGCCTTAACTAAAATGCTAAATGTTCAAAACAGGATGTCATTATCTATATATGGCTGCGAGCATTTTTACTTACACATACATTTGTAAGCTTTATAAGATGTTTTGGCTTAAACTGAACAGATAGATGCTCCAGTTTCCCACCTTTTCTGTCAGCTGGTAGATTAGTCTTCACCTCTGCTGAAATCAGCGTAGCAAACATAGACTGCATGACAAAGATAGACATGGCTACTGTGACATCTCCTATCACTTTGTGGACTGCTATTTGAAGCCTAAGGTTTGTTGTTTTGCTGTCACCATCTTAGAGTTTATGAAGTGACATGCAAGAGTCGGAGCAGCTTCTTGCCTTAACTTATCACTCAGCACAGCTATCCAATTACTTCTATGCACAATTTCATATCTTGATTCAGTTTCAGCTGGTGTTGAAATAAGTTTAAATAGAGGTTTATAAGTATTGACATGTTTTTGGAGATGATTTCAAATACATGTTGAATTTTTTATTTAAGCACTTAACAGTTGGCTTAATTTTCCATGAAGCTGCTGCTTGAAAACAAAGCATAATCCCAACTATGCCTTCCTGCATTTTTATGAATAAGATCGATAAGAGCATCATTCTTTGTGCATAATGCCTCCGCCTGAATCTGCTCTTCCACGATAAACAATAATATGTTTTGTTAAAAGCCAGTGATTAATCTGGACAGGGGAAATGTTGACTCTCCAACTTGTTGACAATGCTCCATTTATTTCTGCAGTTCCTCCTTTCTCTGGTCCTTTTTTTAGCCTTTGGGAAACTACACTCTGCTCTAAAGAGATTTGGATGAAGAAACTTGTGAGAAGTCTTCTTTTCTCTGTAATTAAGCAGGAATGTGTGATATTTATAGTGAATCATCGTTTGTTTTCTTGCAACCGTAGTAAAGGCGTGAGATTACATGTGGGGGTTTCTAGCTGTTGATAATAACAGACTTACTGAATATGGAGGATGAAAAAGTCTAACACTGTCATGGTTACAGTCAACAAAAAAAGTACCACTTCTGAACAATAATTCCATATTCAGCAGTATATCTGTTATTATCTATCATAAAACCTTACTTCAGAGCTATCTGTGGTCAGTCATGACTTTTTCTGGTTATATGCTTCTGTTTAATGTTGAATTAATGGGCTCCCATAAAAAAAAAGTCATTATTCTGTGCAACGCGACCATATGATAAAAGCATATAAATTAGGGCTGCAAGTTTTTTAATCAGTTCCACACCTGCAAGAAATTTATAAGCACATCTGAGCTGGAAGTGATTCTCTCTACTCATTCTCTCTCTCCATCTTTTTTTCCCTTCAATCTGCTCATTTTTCTCACCTGAACGCACATCTAGAATAGTTTTATCACCTCTGCTCTCTTCGTCTCACCTCCTCATTTCATTTCGTACGTCCATTACTGTGGTGTTTACGGCCTGCACTGATTTATGCCTGTTGCCACCTATCTGCTCTGTGACATAGGCATGTGATGTGCAAAGCAGATAGGTTAAAGGTAATGGCTGTTTCTGTGTGTCTCTGACACACTGAATCTCAAATATTGGCACCCGTGTGCACAAATGGCACCAGGCTTTTTCTGCACTGCGCGGCTGCTCAGCACTCAGATCCACGCTGAGCATTACCCAAAAAAAATGACAGGGTTGTAATGCTGAGCAGCTGGCATTTCATTTCATGGGAGGCATATTCTGAGGCAGCTTTTTTGTGTTCGAGTAATGTGTGGTGTGTCAGTTTTGGAAAACAATGTTATTCACGCATAAAACTGGCACATATGTTGGATGACATGGGTTGACCTTTGTATCAGACGATGATTAAAAAGTCCTTGTTTGTAAAACATTGTTGAGCAGATGGTGGTGAAATTTGTTGCAGCCAAAAAGGACGCCATTTGTGAGTTTGTGGTCTACATTTCATGACGAGCTGGCAATTTGCTTGTGACATGTTGGTTATGTTTTTTTCCCTTTGAGATTGCTCATTCGGTCGTCACCACACTAGTTGCAGAGGATGACATGCCTCACAGCTCCTTGTCTGGGCTCAAACCAAGCTGTTCCCTAATTTATTGAGTTCTACAAAGATATCACATTTGCGGCAGCCTGTTGCAGTACAGTAGCTTTCTTAATGTGCTTTTGTGTGTGGATACGTTTTGCTGAGCTTTTTTCTGTGAATACACCCTTATTTTAAAACCTTTTTTATGCTACTTTGGATGCTTATGGGATTTTTTCTAGTAATTCTTAATTTTCTAATATCTAGTATATTAGTTAACATGCCAAAGTGGAAATTGAACATGTGGGAGCACCTGATTGAACTTTCCAAAACCAAAGCAATGCTTGGAATACGACCTCAAAGTCAGAAATGTTGAAAAAGACACTTCTAGGGTGCAGGAGCAAAATGGGGAGCAAGGAGGAGGATTCTTAAAAATTTTCTTTCCATCTTCATGGGGAATCTTAGATGATTGACATTATAAAATGGACTATGTCGGAGCATTGACATGGACACAGCAGGAATATCAGGAATGCAATGTTACTGTGTTTCACCAAAACTTGAGGTAATATTCCTGAGATTTCTCTTTGCTATATCAACTTTTGCAACAGTTTCTCATTTGATGTTTTTTCTATTCCTCAGTCATTCGTCTTAAATCTGCCTGTATTATTTCCTTTTGGGAGAACTGATAATATTTCAAATGAAATCAATTTAATCTTCTGATCTGTTTACTGAGTGGTTTTCTGCCATTTAGTCACCTAACTTAAGCTGTGTGCCCATAACACAGATATGTAACTGATTAAAAACAAACCTGAAATAAAATAAATATAAATTACAACTATATGTTTTAATTAATTTTTCATAAATTAAATGAAAAAAAAAGTATCATAAATTAAAATAAAAATGGATTTGAAATCGACGGTTGTTTACAGCTGCATAAATCCCCGGCAGTCAGGGAAAATCAGAAGTTAGGAATAACTTCTCTGTACAGCAAAGTCAGCCTTGTCTCTTTTTTTGTAAACTAAAGAGTGTACTCAGTCATAGACTGACAGGCTCTTACTACCAGACTAAGATATGGATCACCCAGGCAGCCAGCTTTCAATAGTGTGTTTGGATTTAATATGATTTTTCACCTCCTCTAATGGATCCGGATGTCAGGAAGGACACAGAGATGTTACTCCGAGTCTGAAGGTAGACTGATGACTCTTGAAGTCTGATCGTCCCTGAATGCGAATCACCTTCATTTAGTAGTGGTCCCTTCACTCTATGAGCATGACCAATTTGTATGACAGACTATGAGTGTGTCTTTCTGTGTGTTTACCGTGGTATTGTTTGGAGTTCCTGGACGGTCACCTTTGCTGTAAAATTTGTTTTACTGGAGCAGAACGAGGCAACAGCCTGCAGTCTGCTGGCCTCTGCTGCAGGTCTTCATGCTTGCTAGCTGTTGAGGGGACTTGCAATGATGCATCTGCTGAGGTGGGACAGATGTCTAGCCAGTCAGTACCGTCAGCAGATGTAACCATGGTGACCAGATGTTATTATCATGCCCATACCCATCTTACACCTGTCGTTCTTTCACAGTCAGTGACTAAGCTAATGCTGACAGTGTTATGCAAGGATGTCGTACTTCATGTAGATCTTCCCTCTGTGAAGGTTGAAAACACTGAAACAGTTGTGTGTTGCTACTTTAATGAACTTCTTTTCGACTTTCCAGTCCTCATTCATTTTTATAGCTTTGCATCTTGCCTCTGAAATCCTCTTTCATTTTGCAGAAGCCTTCTCTGTCCTCTTTACAGTCGGCTAGGCAGCATTCGGTTGGCTATTGCATTTACTCCTTGAGACATGACAGGTATTTGAATATGAATGTTGCTCTGAGTGGTTTATTTTCTAAAGTTTATGAGCTTTGTTAGTCACTAAAGAAGATTTCAATTTTGCAGTTCCATTTCCTCCCCGCCCCTGCCCTCCATCTCTCTCTGCCTCACTCTCTCTCTCGCTCTGAGCCCATCTGTGCAGTTTGTTTGTTGTGGTTTTGGGGGAGATTTTATAGATGGAAGAGTTAAATAGTGTTTGGATGCCTGGGTGAAATCTGTGTCTATGGAGGAGGTGTTTTCAAGGCCACACAAATGCTGCCTTTAGGCTTCACACTGCACTGGCAGCAAGTTATTGAGTTGTAATACTCAAGTTTACTAAAAAAAAAAAAAAAGTGGCATTTTCCCCTCCACTTACTTATTCTTTTTTTTAATCATTTGAATAATATCAAGATATTATTCAGTATGTTTTAATTAAATAAAGAATGTTTTTGTCAAATGTTGCAATTCTAACACAACAAACAGGTTATTCACATTTGAAAGGTTTGGGCTGTAACGGTACACAAAAAATACCTCGGTACGCAAGTCACGGTTCATTTTTTCTTTGGTACAGTAATGGAAAAAAATGCATACGTTTTATTAACAAGTTCACTAAAATTTAACATCAAAGCTGTGTTTTTTCTTGTGGGTTTTTTGGCATATTGTTTGGATGAGAAAAATGAACCATAAATATAGAAAATACTTTAAAATAAAGTCCAGTTTTTTACGCTTTTCAATAAAAAATGAAAAAAAAAAAAACATGCTTTCACATCTAAATTGACACCATCTGAGTTTTAAGAGCAACAGAACAGAAACCACTTGTTTACTCTAAATTAGTCTGTTTTCTAGTCATACCAGTATCATTCAAACTTGTGTGGTGTCGTTTTCGATGCTTTATGTTGTGTTTCTGAGTACATACCCGACCAAGTCGGCATGCTGCTTTTGTTTTGTCTGCCCTTTTTTTCCCCTCCTCCCTATTTGTCAAAACTGAGGTGCCCCCAGACGGGGGACTTGAGGCTTGACGGCGCTTTCTCCAGCAAAACAAGCTCACGTGCCACACTGTTACAAGTTGTTAGAAACAGGATGGTAAGCACGCTGCACCAACTGGAGGCGAAGTTTCATTCAATTCTGTCATTCAATTATGTCTGTTGACACGCAAAAAACTTAATGAAACAATTAAGAGCTAAATAAACAAATCCTGCGCCCAACAGTTCGGTACAGGGTCGTGCCGAACGAAGCAAGTGTATCTATCTGCGGCTTGCAACCCAGTGGGCGTGTCGTAGTGTGGGCGTGTCGCATTGTGGGTGGGTCTGGTTAGGTTTAGGGGAAGGGTCAGGGGTAGGGCTAGATTTTACCGTGCTCTCATTGGCCTGGTGGGCGTGCCGTCGAGTAACGTCACACTACGACACGCCCACACTACGACACGCCCCTGTCTTGCGAGCCGCAGATAGACCCTTCTCGAACGAAGAGTAGTGTTCCGATCGGTTCGACACAAATACACATACCGTTACATACCGTCATGGTTTGGTTCGATATTTTAGTGTTGTGGTTCGATATTTTTTCGATACAAAAATAAACTTCATGCCTTTTTTTTTTTTCTTTTTTTTTTTTCTTTTTAAATTAAACCATTGTGCTTTTGTCTACAGTTGTTTACCATAAAGGTCATAGTTGATGAAGACCAAAGTAGCTCCAAATGCCAGATGGCATGTCAATAATCTTCCCCTTTCATAATCCTGGTGTTGGTTACATGTCATGTGTAAGGCCATATCTTGAGGGGTTTATCTTTTTTGGTGCCAGCTGTCTGAGTAAACTGATTAAAAACATGTACCCAACCAAGGTCAGAGCTCGGCAGACGACATACAATGCAAGTCTGTGTGAACCCTCTGCTTGCAAAAGACATATTTGCTCATTAATTAAATTTACTCTCCATATTCTTTACTCATTATCAATCTCTTTGTAATTCTTATTTTCCACAACACCCTTTATGTCAGATGAAGCAACACCAATAAGCTAGTTTGGGCAGGCAGGCTTTGCTGTTTCGGCATGGCACTGTTGCGGCCGCCTGATTATTAACCCCTTGTCTTTCATTTCTACATGCAAATCCTCCTGCTTCACCCCACCTGTCTGACTGGCCTGGCATCACACCACCAAAATCTCCTCCTTCCTGACTGGCAAACAACTGATCAACCATACCTGGAGCTGCTTCCCTGCAGCTATGAAAGAGCTCACAGACATTCAGTCTTTGGCAACTGTTTGGTCTGGGAACATTTTGCCCTTAGTTTGTTATGTTTTTGGAGGCTTTTGTTTGTTTCTTTAGTTTTTTTTTTTTTTATTTCCAGGTGTTTTAGTTTGGTTAATGGTTTAGTCGCTGGATTCCCTTTTCTTTGTTTGTGATTTGCACTGGTAGTTTGGAGTTGGGATAGCTAGGCCTTATTTTTGTTGTGGTTGGGTTTTGGTTACAGGTTTTAGCTTATTGGTACTGCTCGTTCCCTTTTTGGTTCATAGTCTAGGTTTGTGTTGGTTTTCCCCCATTTGGTTCCCCTTTCAGTGTTAGGCTTTGTCTTATCATTTGTTCCTTTGAGCAGCATCTCTAACCCCATCTCCTTTTCAGTTTACAGTTTTTCCAGGTTGTGTTTATGCCTTTAATTTACCCTCTGAACAATAATAAAACATCTTTACTCTGCCCTTTACATCTTGAAACCAGTCTTTTGTTTGCATCCCCAACCCCTAGCAAAGCTGGGACGCAACAGGTACATACTGTATCAAACATTCCCAGTCAATTTTAAATATTGATCGATCAAACAAGTTTGTTGTCCCCGGCCCAGATTGTTTAATTTTCAAACCCCTCTAATAATAATAACCGCAGTTTAAGCGAGCCGCAACTAATTCTCCGTCATTTAAAGGCTGACGTAAAGGCGAGTTGCATTTACACCTTATTTTGAAGATCCCGGCGTTTTCCGTTGGACACGTGGCAGCAGGTGTTGACTGGATGTATTTGAGAATGGTCAGTGGTTACTGTGTAATAGTCTTAATAGGGCTGGATGATAATTCAATATCGATATATATCGATCGATAGAGGTTTTTTCAATATAAAAAAAAGAGGGTCAATAAAAGTTCAATATAGAAGCACAGTTTTCTGCTGTAGCCTATCGGGTAGCATGATACTACAGTCACTCCTTCCACCAAACCAATCACAAACACAGACCAGGCAAAGGCTGAACTGGAATTCAGTGTTATGCTGCTTTCAGACTTCCACTGGAAAGCGGTAATATCGCAAACTCTGTCCTTTATAACGCTGCATTCAGACATGCGTACCGGTCTTTTACCTCAGAGATGTAGCGGACATGTACCGGCTGGACTACATGTCACAAGAGCGGAAATGTTGCAGCATGTCGTTTTGGCTGAAAGCACAAGAAAATGTTCCAGGCAGAGTTGAAGGGAGAGCGGGGGGGGGGTCAGTGCTGACTTTTCTGCAACATTTCCTGATGTCTGAAAGCGCCAGGACGTGATAAGTCCGCAAGGAAGCCGCATGTTTGAAAAGACGAGTCTGTTTAAAGAGTGGATGGACTTTACCGCTCATGTTCCACAATGCAGGTCTGAAAACGGCTTTAGTTTGATCTTTATTATAAGTAGGTCATTCAGCAAAAGCTTAAATGGCCAAGATGCACCTAAAATAGCTTTTAATTTGATAATGGCTTTTTAGAAAAAAATTTTTTTAAATATTGATCGATACTGATTTTTTTTATCGATAATCTTTTTTTCTATATCGTCCAGCCCTTAGTCTTAATAATACAAGTTTTCAGTAATCTTGTTATTCTGTTGAATTCAGTAAGATTAATGACAGTACTCGCCGCATCACTCTGATAATGCGTTACTAGGAGAATATTAAGGGGTTAATATACACTTAACTCGCAGCTCAGTATGATACAGGGAGTACCACAAAGCATGATGGGAAATATTTGTATGAAGCCCCGTCTACTGCAGCACCACAACTGCCACAACAGGCTAATTACAAGCAGAGGCTACTGAAAGCTGAAAAACCAAGCGGCAACCTCCGGTGGCCAACAACGAGGCTACCCAGAAGAAGTCATTTTTTGTAGTTCTCCCTTCATCCACCAGGGGCTGGCTGCAAAACAGAGCAAATCCCCATAGACTCCCATGTTAAAATCGCCAACTTCACAGCAGAAATAAACATGTTTACAGCCTGGTTCAAAAAATCATTAACAGGTCAAGTTTACCTTCATGTTATGAAGGGGGGTGAATTTTTTTATAACTCATCCGTTTGGATGCTATTTAATCTTGAAATTACACATAATTAAGGGTGTGTCCTTTTGATTGACATGCGGCAGACCGCAAAAAAAAAAAGATAAAAAGAAAAGAGAGACAGAGTATGATTTGACAGTGTAAAAAAAATGGACTCTTCAGTTGGACACTAGAAAAACTAGTGCCATGCTTTTGCCTTTACATACGCTCAAAAGTGTGAAAGCATTCAAGTTTTCAATTATAACTATAATTGTCTATTGTTATAATTGTCTATGTCTAACTGTAATTGTCTATATTTGTTTTAAACACTTTCTTGGTATTAATTTTGTGTAAAAATAATAAAAACAGAATTATCAAAAATTGAAACCAAACTGAAAATAGGAAAAATCAAAACTTAATTTTAGAGAGGAAAAAAAAGATTTCATAAGGCTCTACATATGTGTGGTTGTGTGTTCATGTCTTGAACCCGACCACAGTTTGTATTCCTCCTAATTGCAAATGAGATGTCTTTTGTTTATGTTGGTAACATGAAGACAAATGAACACATGCACACAAACACACACACACACACACTCTTGCTCACATCTGCTTGGCAAAGCCTTGACTGTACAAAGCTCAGGTGTGGTATAATGATAAGAGCTTGATGCTCATGTTCTCTTGGGTCCTCTGTTTATAGACTGAGCAGTGCAATGTCATCCTGAGGAGAGACACACTACACCTCTGCAGTGGAAAAATTTGTTCCCACTAATTTTATGGTAAATATCATATTCTTCCAATTATCAACAGTTTCATGTGTGTATTGATATTATAAGGGAATGCATGCTTTAATAGGATTGGAAACCACATCACTGTTTCCTCTGTGATTACATCATTGCATTTAAAAGCAACATAAAACTTGACAATTATCAGTGAAAGGAGCAAACACAAATACAGTGAACCATTTCCACAGAGTTATAAGTATCCACCTCTCTCTCTGTTTTTTATTGCTTTGATAGTTTCTGTAACTTTTCTCTATAAACTAAAATCTCTTTTTCTTTTAACAATGTTCCCATTTATGCGAATGAAGGGGTTTTACACCCCTACCAAGTCTCTTCCCCTGCTTTCCTTTTTTCAATCCTCCCTCCATCTGCCTGCTTGATGTGTCAGACACTACTCTCCCATAGCCGGTCCATCCCCAGAGCGCTGTGTCAGACGCAGAAAGAGATTTTTCTTCTCTGGTTGTATCTCCCTCAGGGTGATTCTAAAGAGATTTCCTTCATTTTCCCTCAGATGATTTCCCTCATTTCTGCCTGCCTCGCAATACGATGGATGGAAATGTTTAGAAGGCCTTACTATTTCTGGTGGGCTGTGTATCTGTAGTTAGTAGTCAGGAGGGAGCGTTTGGCTGACAGTGTAGATAATGTAAAGAGTGTAGGTGGCCCTGTTGAGATAGGACGGTGTATGTGTGTGTGTTGACTGCGTGTGCAGGTTTGTGCATGAGTAGTTGAGGTGAAGTCTTGTGTGAAGGTGAGCCAAATGTAATGCTCTGCTTGGACATTAGATTACTTCAGGGAGAATTCAGTAATGTGTTGGACTGAGGCATGAAACACCATTTCCATTCAGAATAATCAGGATTAAGCCAGAGCAGAAATAACAATGAAAGATGCATAAATCAAAGGAAATGGCTCCTGTGATTCCAGGTGTATTAGCATGTAAAATGATCCTTCACAGTGATGAGAATAGCACAATGTTACTTATTTCTGCCTGTCTGTGTGCAGGCTCCTCTGTAACTAGTTTACTCACAGATCCTGCTGTTTGTTTCTCTCTGCTACAAACTGAACAGAGAAGCAGCAGAGAGATGTTTGCTTGCTGTGGGAGAGGAATGCCTCACTGAAGCAGGGCAGCATAGCTCACAGTTCTGCTTGCTTGATCTGCTTGTATTACAGGTTTGTTGTTCGGCCTTTTTTTTTTTTTTTTATTGAGAAGCATCTTTCATTACACCAAGAGCAGTGAGCAGAACTGAAGTGTGATGTCTTATTTTAACTCAAGAAGTGTCTTGATTCACTCATCAAATGAACTTCTGAATAGTCCAGTGTTTAGGTCTTGCCTGTCAACCCAGTCCTTAAATAACTTTTGAAGTTGTAATTGGAGGTGTCCCACATCTGACCCGTTGGCCTCTTTTGTTGGAGCTGCCAGGATGGCAGTTTGAGTCATTTATTGTTTGACTTCAGTTTAAATGCAACAAAATCCCAAATAGGTGACTTTTATATTTTTTTTTTCCAACAAGCTCTTCCAGAAGTGCCCCTAACTGTGTGTGTGGGGAACTGGAACTCAGATTTCCTCCCACTGAGTCCACTCTGTGCAGCTTATTGAATAAAATGACAATGCTGATGTTGGACTGGCTGTGTCCAGTTGGGAAATTTTTATATTTTGACTAACCCAAGCTAAAATGCATTGCATAAAAAATGATGCACAGATTAAAATAATCCTGACATTTTTTTTTTTTTCCTAATCTACATAGATTTTATTTCTCAATCACTGTATACAAGTACAATCCTAATCATCTCTCCACTCCTCTTAGTTTCAGCAAATTCTTGATTTGGTTGCTGGTGCCCATTTGGGAAGAAACAATTTTAGTTTCTGTCCCTCATCCTGTTTCTCTTTCAGCTAGAATAATTTTCCCATGACAGTCAGCTTTAGCTTGCCCTGTTTACCCCATTTATTCTGGCTCTACCCTCATCATGGAGCTCTGCTGCTTTCTTTCACTGTGCCATTCACTAATCTCATGCTTAATTTTTTTCCCCTCCTCATTTTACTCTCCTTTATCCTTGTTCTCATTGCTCTGTCTTAGTCTTCATTCCTGTCCCTGCTCTGCTTTCCTCATCCACCCCTTCCCTCCTTTCATTCTCTAATCTGGTGTTAGATGTGGCAGTGTGGTAACCCAGCAGGTTACACCATCGGATACTTAAAAGTCTCCTCATTCTGCTGATTGGTATTTACATGGGTGTGTTCAGTCTCATAGTTATAAGGAATGTAGCTGGAGAAAGTGTGACTCTGATGCTTTAAGGACTGAAAGGTAGAGAGTCAAACTTTGTGGCAATTGTGACACGCAGACAAAGGAATTCCACCTTTATTTATGAGCTTCAAGTTCATTTTATTGACTCCTTATCCTGGCATGGTAACCGCAGGATTAAAGTATGTCGGCTCTGACTGTTCTTAAACAAAAGAAGGTATTGAATCAAAAAAAGGGATGGAGCAAAGAGCTGTGGTGATTTTGGGCTGAACGTTACCATGGCTGCAGAGTGTAGGCACCCTTTGGAATGGAACAATGAGATAAGCAAAGAGGCACGTAGACGTCCGTAAATTGTACAACATTAGGAGTTTTTGTCTTTCATTGCAGAAGATAAAGGGAAATTGTCTGTGCATATAGAGGAAAGCATCAGCAAAGCTGACCAAATGGAACAAGCAGAGTAGATGAATTGTTTGCATGTGCAGAGAAAAAGCAAAGTAGGCAGAGTTATCTGAGTCCTTGAAAGCAATTTCCCTGAGCAGAATGAGATATAGATGGAGAGGGAGCTATAGATGGGAGAGTGCGCTAAATGGGGACAGTATGAGCACGTGAGACATCGGGTTCATCTGCAGGTCTCTGTCAAATGACCTCAAATCATTATATTTGAAGCCAGGAAACTTTTTCTGTTCTACGGCCCGGATTGACTCATTTTGTTTTCTTGATCTTTTGCTACTTATTTTCTGCAGTTGGTAGACTTTCTACAAAAGCTGTGCTTGAAATATGAGCTGTATGAATCTTAGATGTTGCAGATCAGTGGCATGTCAGCATTATATTATCTGACATTTGTACTTCATGACCTTGTGCTGGCTTGTCCTCCCTAAGCCTGGAGAGATTGGCATTTATTTGCTCTGAACCTGCAGAGGGAATGTGTGAGAAAAGGTTTAGTTGGTGTTATCCTTGGAAAAAGAATGTGTAGAGGTGAGGATACAGTTTCTCTTGCTCAGCTGTATCCCACAGCATGAACTGGTGTGTGTTTGATGGGTGATGTGGTTTTTTCTTCTTTTTTTATCTGTGTTTATCTGTGAATTATCTGCCTCAGCAAAGCAGAAAGGACAAGATGGTTGTTATTGTAGTCTGCTACTTGCCACAGACAGCATGTGTGTACACATGCAGTAGATATGTGCATTTCTGTCTGTTGGGTTATCTCTGTCTCTGTTGCTCAAAAAAAAAAAAAAAAAAAAAAACGGTGAGAATTTTCACTATTCTGTTTTAAAAATGCAGGCGAAGTTTCTGAGAAATTGGCCTAGTCTGGAAGGCTCCAGTATGTGTCATCAGAGGTGTTTTCAGAGTCTGCTGATGAACAAATCTTATGTGTATGCATGGGTCAGATCTGAGATTTAAACATATAGCCATAAGAGACCACCCTTGTCATCAAAAATAATGATTATGCAATCGAGTACCAACTGTGGTGAGAATCATGTGACTAAAAGAGACAGAAAAGAAAATATGGAAATGCCTAAAAGCTGTTTTTTGTCAGTACAACGCCATAGCTATTGATGTAAGAACTTAATAACCAAAATTACTTATCCGATAGCAACGTCACAATTCTTTAGCCATTGGGTCAAGAAAAAGTGGTCCAATATGAAACTCGCCACTAAAAGATGTTTCACCAGCGCCGGCAACCCAAACTTGCGTACACGAACTCAGAGCTGTCGTGAGATTTGCTCGTATCCTACGCTCATGTCAAAATTGATAAATGCTGAGTCTTGCGTGGAAATGGTCGTACGCACAGATTTTCGTCGTACGATCGTTTGATAAATGAGGGCCATTGAGTTTTGAAAATAGCCCCGTCCCCTCTAACAGAAACATACCCAACCCAACGGCTGGGTTAAAAGAACAACCCAGCATATTTTAGGGTTTAACCCAATACATGGGTTAAAAAAAAAAAACCTAGATAGTAACCCAAAATGGGTTATACATTTCATAACCCAGCAGTTGGGTTAATGATATAACCCAGCATTGTTTAGAGTGTCCAGCTCCAGTCCTCAAGGGCCACAATCCTGCAGGTTTTCCATGTCTCCCTGCTCCAATACACCGGACTCAAATGATTTAGTCATTGTGCAGAGAAAGTAGGTCAAGCTGTGGTCGGACTTTGCTAAAGGCTATCTGTTAGCAACATGTGCATTTCAGACAGTGAGCTACGTTTATCAGACAAGACAGCGTTTAGAAAATAAATAAACGTACAGGTAATGACAAGGTTGTGGTCGCCTCCCTCAGTGTTGCTGCAGAAGTTTTCTTTTAAATCCATTTGTTTGAAAACCCAGACCTGACTGCTCAGCAGTTACTCAGCTCCACTCGCGCAGTTGAATCAGCGAGGGAGAGGGTGAGAGCGGAGGGTGGAATCACAGAGGAGGGGGGAGGCTGTTTGCTTGATAGTGTGCTCTTATTGGAGCAATTGAATTACGTAGAATGATAAGCCGCTGTCTGATTCAACCATTTTTGAACAAAGAAACAAAGCTGACAGACCATAAACAGGAACTTTGATTCTCACTCTGGACATTCACATGGCCTCATCAGTGCACAACAGATCATATTATACCCCCCAAACCCCAGAAAAGTGAAATTTGATGTCATGGCACCTTTAAAGAATATGCCCATTTTTTGTTAGAAGTACAAAAACTATAGGCCTGGCTGGGCCCTCCCTGACAGAGCCCTGAGCCCCCCCTGGGGGGCCCGCCCTCCAGTTTGAGAGCAACTGATTTAAAGCAACATATGGAATATATTATAGTCATTGTGTATTGTGTATAGTCACTCGTTACCCCCCCTCCGTCCACTGCCTGTGCTCCTGTCTGGTCCAGACAACACAATAAATCCGTTGCTATTTTAGTCAATGAGAAGCAGTCCACTACTCCGCCGGTGCTCCACTCCTCTCCAGCTCGTCCGCTCAGGTCCGTCGGCCTCCTCCAAAAATACGGATCATCTCTATTTTCTGGTCCGCTCCGATCTGCCCGACACCGTTTGGAGGAAGCTGCAAAGCTCAATGAGTGTAAACATCCAGGATATAAAAGTTCTTTTTGATATCTACTCCAGAAATAGTTGATTGATGTATATAACTGGTTGTGGACAGTGTACTTACCCATAATTGACGAGAAATGTATCAAAACCTGGCTTGAACGATGCAATGCTTCTTTTGGTTGTAAGTTGCAATGAATGTAAAGTTTGTTGTCACCGCTGTTTATCTACTCTATCTACCGCTTGAACTTGGAAATCTTGTGCATGCTCTTTTGCCTGCTTTGCGGCTGAACGGGGAGGGGGCTGGGGGTCAGTGTACGGGGATTTTTGCAGCTCGCCGGGAAGACGGACTGGAGTGCAGTGGACGGGAGGTGTTAGAGTGTTACTGACCAAACTAACCTTCATCTGCAGCACTCTAACTTTTCTGTTGTCTCCCTCTGCTCTTCATTACCAGGCTGCTGCTGACTTTGCTAAGGCCCACCTGCCAGAGGCTCTGCGCCAGCAGCTATTGACCTATGAACGGGAAAAGGAGCGAGACAGAGAAAAAGAAAAGGAGAAGGATGAAAAGAAAGAGAGAATCAGCCTCTCTTACCCCTCAATTCTGGAGCAGCAAATACTGACGGTGGATAGAGAAATGCTGGACAAGCTCTCTGCCACTTACAATGAAGCAGGTGTGTATCTGTTAAGCATCACAAATACTTGTGCTTCACTATCCAAGTTTCACAATGCAAAATGTACGTATATTTTTGCATGTTTGCTCATTTTGGGATGCTACTTTGTCTTTTTAGAAAGTACATGGGCTCATAAATTGGCCTTGATCTAAACGTGCACATAAACTATGTCAGCCTGAATGTGTGACCATGTGACTAGAAGGCACACAAATGGATTTAAGCCTTGAAAGCTGATCATTACCACAGACATAAGAAAGAAATAAATGTGTTAAATGATCCTTAAAATGCTGCATGCAATGCAGTATTTTCTCCTCTACTGTTTGACTTGACGGTTGTTGAATAGTGACTGTCAGCAGCCCAAGGCCTTGCTTATTCAGCTGTTTAAATACAAGTTGATCTTCACAAGGCTTGTAGTAATTATCTACGGAAGAAAGAGAACGGGGAAATACGAGAGAGAGAGTGATGGATGGAAAGTGTTAGGGGAAAGGTCAGAAAGAGGGAGATGAGGGGAAAGGGACAATTGTGTCAGTGAAACTTATACAGGAGAGAGAGAAAATAGGACCCGGTAAATGAGGGAAAACAATATCTAATACATGAGTAAAAAGGGGGTGATGGCAAAGGGGCATTTGACTGCACAGTGACGGGAAAGTAAAAGGAATTGTACACAAACTGCAGATACATGGAGGCCTCATTATTTAACTGACTCAGAGTTTTCTACTGGGTTCACGACATTCGAAATTTGACCAGGCTAAGAAAATATTTTAACTGCAGGCTTAATTGTTTTCTATGGCAACATTATTGGTTCATTAAACATTAGAGGAGAGGTTCTAAGTTAATTTCAAGGTTTAACTATGGAGTCAATTGTCCAGCCTCAAGAATGCAACATTCCTGTGAGAATGTCACTTTCCCTCTGGTGACCTGAAACTGACTCCCTTAGTTTAGTTGGTAAATACAGGAGAGACACCATCTCAGTGGGTATGGTCACATGTGCAGCAACAGTTTGATATTAACTCCATTAAGACTTTACACTAACAAGACAACATTAGGCCTATTTTCTTATTTTTAGACCAGTGAGGCCTTTTTGTAAGTGAGCAATTATCTAGTTAAGTGATGATGAATATACAAATCTTAGCGGCATCATGTAGACATTAACACACCTCAAACTCACTTTTACACTCTACCTAAGTGGTTGTGGCATCTTGTGACCTCACAAGCATTACAACAAATACTTAAGGCTCTGTCGTTGTCAGGTCTGGTCATTATGTTTGTCATTATTGTTTTGTTTTTCAAGAACTTTGTCTCAAGATCTGCCAACACAGATTCTGATATTCAGTAGTTCATTGTAGAAAAGATAAACCTTTGAGGATGTTTGTCCATGTTTTGATAAATGTGAATACAATTAAAAGTCAATGGGCACAACAGATTTCAGATGCGCAGGTGGACATAGTGTGAGCCTGAGTCATTAGTTGCATCATGTTCAGTAACATGTAAATAAGAATATAAGTTGAATAACCTTCCTGCAACTCAACCACACATCATAATGAGAATGTTGTTTTATTTAGATAGAGGTAAATATTTGGAATATTTATCTACGATAAGTGGAAAGATTTTGGTATGAAATGAGCTGTAGGTAAAATCACTTAATTTATTTCAGTTTGACATTGAAAAGCATCATTCTTAAAGAAGTTTTCTTCACAAACTCTTCCAGAACTTTCCTTAACTTTCCTTTCCTTTTTGTTTCTTTTCTCATTTAAGACTGTTTTTCAAATAAGAACAAAAAATCGTCTATGACAACATTTGATATAACATCACCAACAGAAATTGTCAAACAAAGGAACATCCAACCAAAGTTGTAATGCAAAGATACTGTATGCTTGAAAATGGAAGGAAAGAAAATGTGATTACCTCCCATTAGACTGTAAGTCTGAACAGTGTGTAGCTTTAACTGACATGTGATGGGGTAAAGTAACATGAAAGAGCCATTGAGGTCTTGCATCCTCCTGAGGATGATGGGTCATATGATACACTAAAAATGACTATTAAGATGTGCAGACTTGGAGCACCCAGTCTGGAGGCGACAGCTGATAATTACCTTTCAGGAAACAATGTCCTGCTGCTGCATTACCTTTTGTTGCTCTTAATCTCTTCATGCTTTTTTTTTTTTTTTTTAAGCATTAACCTCTACCTCTGGCATCCGCTTTCTGGCCACTGTTGCTCTCAAAACAGACGCCAAAAAAATCTCTCAACCTGATCCGTCTCTCTTTCCCCAAACTCCATGAACTATTGAGTTTATTCTGTAAATACACTTACATTATTTTGGCTTTCTATTCTGTATCAATGCATCTGCCATACTTCATTTATACAGGACAATAAATTTTGATTGCTTACCAAACTAATTGTTACATTTAAGCATCATTACAATGAGAAAACTTCTGTGTCATCTAGTGTAAGCATTAGACATTAAGAGATTGAATTTGCTGCAGTATTTATACAGGCTTTCTTGCCAGCGTCTCAGGGGGAATCTGCTGATGTGGTAAAAGTTGTGCATTCTTGTCCCAGAATCAAATTCAACAATCACGCCGTTTAGAGTGCAGCGCTCCCAGCTTTCTCTTGTAATCGGGACCTAAATTGAAGTGGCAACGGGCGTAGAGTGAGTTAGAATACAGAGATACACTCTCAATTCAGCTCTCTGTCCTCAGGACAACAACATATCTGGTTTATCCCCTGCTCATTCATCCCCCCGTTTATCAGCAAACATAAGGGCTTGCAAGAAAGACAGCAGAGATGGGACTTTGATGCAATGCCCAGGAGCTTAGAGTCTATTATGGAAACAGTCTCCTCGCTGCAGCATGATATTCTGTTAACCTTTATGTACTATTGTGGCAAATCTCAGCACATTTGAAGCAGTCATATGAACAGTCGGTACTTGTTGACTTGAGCTGACAGTTATACATGTGATTTTCCATTAAAGAGTTTGTCCTATGATAGAAGTACCATTCTTTCCGTACTGTCGAGCGTACCTGAACATAAGCCACACCCGCTAGAAAATGAGATGTGTTCATATACAGGCCGCACTCGTCCATAAGCCGTATGACACATTGTAAGTTGAGTTTTTTACACAAAGACTTTAAAACGGCTGACTGAATTGAACCACCGAAGCTCTCAACCAATTGAGATGTTTGGGCCAAAAGTACCAGCTTGTTGCAGAGAATTAACTGCATGTTTAGAGAATGATTTAGAAATAAAGGGGAGGGGGAAAAAAGAAATAAAGGGGTAATCTTGTGGACGTGCAGAAATCATTAGAAAAATTTACTACTTCTTTTTTTTATTATTATTTTTACAATGCAGGATATAACCACACTTTACAGTGTATTTATTTGGTAAGTCATGTCCCATTTTTGACAGGAAGGTGAGATAAAACTGTGAATGCAGACAGTCAGCAACATGAATGCACATGTACAACGCACATTTCAGCGTCAGACTTGCAGAACATTTCTAAAATAAAATGACAATATGGATAAAGCAAATGTTTCTGTGTCAATATTGCAACAAAGACCACTTTTATTACACCCAAGGAAATTTAAACACCATACACATGATGTAATGTATCCACATGACCATTCTCAAGACTCTTAAAGTGTCCCTTTGTCTTTGCTCGAATAGTTCATTTTAGCTTATTATTTTCATTTATATTTATTTGCTGCAATGAATGTTTTTCAGCTTTGCTTTGACTCCAACGTTTTCTGATGATTTCACAAAACACCATTTGTTCCATTACCCTGAAAGTAAGTGTTTGTTCAAATCAAGTATGTTTGCAGAAGTTTCTTTGAACTTTTGTGTGCGGCACGCTTTAGTCCACTTTGCGGTAGAGGAAAAAACCCTGTTTGATCTGAGGCGGCATCAGATATTTCCATCAGCCCTTTATGAAAACCAGTTATGTAAATGAAGTTGTATCAAACATTTATCTCCTTTGCATGCTAATTTGCTTTGCACTTTATTAATTTAAGTGAAATTACTAGTTAATTTTTATGTAAGTGTTCAAAGAGCACTTGCTTCAGTGGGGGGATGCATTTTTACTGAGGGATGCTTAAGCCTAATATAATGATATGAAAATGTTCAGTACTTTGAGCTGAAAGTAGTCGTATTAGAAGGGCTTTGATTTTTTTTTTTTTTTATCAATATCAGTCCTAATAGATCCGATCAGAACATTGTAATTTGTCTTCTGCTTTGTCTTATGCAAACATGTCTCCTTACCTTGTTCACTCATATCTCTTGCTCATGTCTGCTGTTCCTCCTCCATCCTAATTATGTCATTAAGGAATTAGGGGTCCTCCAAGATGGTGGAGGAGGTTTGATTTCCAGATCACAGAAGGACAGGAGGAGGCATAAGTGACCTATTGATGCACACACTTTTTGCTAGGCTTTGACAAATGGGAAAGCAATGGCAAATTACATCAGTGTAAATCTTGTTGGAGAGTTGGATAAGCCACTTGAATTCATAAAAAACCATAAACACGAAACAGATTTGACTTGTTCCCCACAACAGATCAATGACATTTATCTTGCATGTTGTACTACAGTTTATGAGTGTAGGGGTTTTTGGCTGCTCACTTAAATTTCTGATGCTTCAGGAGACTTTTTACAGCAGTTTAGGCTCTCTGCTTGACTGCCAGAGTCCCAAGTCTTTCATCGTGATCAAAGCTCAATCGTGATTATCTTTTTACGTTATTCAGTGTTGACTGGGGATTCAAAATCTTAAAATGCTGCTTAAAATTGTTTAAGCACTTTTTGTGCTTCTACAGCCAGTCAGTAGTGTTAGGAGAACAAAAATAGGGAGAATTTTGCTCTAAGACAAATATCGGATTGTGTTGTTAGAAAGAGCTGAGTTTAGAAGGCATCTCTAATCACCTCATCTTTAAATGAATGCAAATTTGTTAATGCTGTCTTAAATGGATGGGTATATTTCAAAACTGCAGGTGGATGGTTTGCATTGTGGATTATGTAGGCACCACTTATGACAAAGATGATGAAAATCAGATAAAAAAGACGCTTTTGTGCTGCAATAGAAATTGGTGGTGCTTTGTTTTTAAACCACTTCCTGATCCACAAGATTTTCAGTAGTGTCAATCTTTCAAAATTATGATAAACTCAAACTCACAACAAATCAGATTATTTAGTTTAATAGAAAAAAATATATATCCTTCCATTCTTTTAGTCATATAAATCATTGGATAAAACAAAAAGCCTTCAATCTACATACAAGCTTTTGCAGAACTACATATATTAAGAAAATTAAACCAACCCTGAACTGGACTCATTGCTAACTATTAGAAAGAATAAAGCCTGTAGATGACAAAAAGCATGGACTGTCTACAGGTTAAAGAGACCGACCAGTAATATGCCAGCTTAGTGTTGCCCAGACTTTATGCACCGGCTCAAAATGATGCACTTACTAAGAGTATACATGTCAGGAGGAGTGCGAGTCCAGCAGCCAAAGATGACAGCTCTCATGGGGAACAACTCTTTGTGGACTAATTGGCAAGAAAGTCTTTTATTTTATTTTATTCTAGAAAAGCTCTAACTTTGAAGTCAGAGGTTGCTAGTCATGACCTCATACTTTATTTTTCATATTAACTGCCATGTATTGAGAGCTGAGAGGTGTCCTGTCAGTTTGCAAACTCGGAACTTGCAGAATGATATAAACTGGAGTGGATGGCGAACGGGGCCGAGATGTTAATCTTATTGGAGTGTTGAAGGTTTGTCTGGCCAAGCGAAGCTGATAATTAGCATGGGCAAAGGAGTGCATGTGGGCTATGGTGCCATTTTAATGGGCAATTCTGAATGAATGCATGGCATGGTTGGGCTAATTGGGGAAGGGTGTGCTCGGAAAGTACCTCAGTCCATTATCTCCATCACCATGGGAACTAGATAAAGATAATTAGCTGGACAGCATGGCAGAGCGCTGCAGCAGCCATATGCGCGAGCAGCAGGATTAGGGGATGCACACAATGATGAAACTAAAAGAAAGATTTTCTTTTTTTAAGAACTGAGTTGTTAATTCACAATTGAGGCATCAGCATTCCCTTCAGTCAGTGTAGTCTTCCTTTTAGCTGTTTCTCTTGTCATTGCATATTTTTTCTAACCCATAGCTTCAATAAATATTGAATCTACTTTCATTATATCTCTGCCTTTCTTTCAGCTCCCCCGCCCTTCCTGTACTCTCACTTTCTTTCATCTTGATCCTCTGCAGCATGTTCCCTCATCTTGTTGCTCATAAAGCGACTGTATCAGGTCCAGGTCAGAGGAACTGACCCAGAAGGACCCATCACAGGAGCGATGGATTTAGTTTGTAAAAGTAAAATCCCTGAGACAAACTGTAATAGCTGGCCAACATCTCACCAAGATGTGAACCCAGCTAACTCTGAAATGTTAGTAGGTCATTCACATTCTTTTAAGTGGCATTCAAACTAGCTTTGTTTTAGCCTTTTTCCTTCCTCCTGGTGCATATTTTAACACCCAGATGCTGGGTGTGACTCTGCTGTGTCCTACTTTTCTCTTCTTTCTCTCTGTACATCATCGCTCTCTGTCTCTCTGTCCGGGTGGTCCCACCACGGGTGGTGGGACTCCCTGTTTTTTCTTTTCTTTTTATCCCTCTCTCCTTTGCTGCCTTCTCCCATTCCTCCGTTTGTCTTTACCCTGTGTGAGCAGATGGTCAACCAGGCAGATCTGTTCTTTCTCTGCAGGACTTTGGATCCCATACAATAGGCCTCAGATTCAGTTCTGCCTGGCTAGGAAGCTAAACAAAGAGAGGAAGAAAAAATAAGGCACGTGGGAGAGTGTTGTAAGAAGGAGAAGTTACTTCAAAGACTTTTTGCCTTGTTAGCACATGCTTTCATGTGCTGCTTTGTTTCCACAGTTTTACTTTATGCTGGAGAGGAGATTAAAAAGCTGTATTTTCCTGGCAATGTGCATTATGAAATATTTGCCTTTTTTTGATCTTTAATCATTTATGTTTTGATTTGAGCATCCCGTAGTTAAAGTGCTTTAGATTTGACATTAAGCTCCAGAAGATATTAGTTTTTCCAGCTATCATGTAATATTTAACAGAAATTGATTTAAAGCAATACAGGCGGGCATGAATCTCATGTCAGCATGTCAGTCGCTCCACCACTTTGGCACAGACAGAAATATCTCAGCAACTATTTGACTGACAGGCTTGAAATTTTGCAGACGTTCGTTCTTCCCTGAGGACGAATCCTAAGGACTCTGGTGATCTCCTGACATTTTCACTAACAACATTTGATGTTTGGAGAGAAATGTGTCAGCTGTGGGCTGCCAAGAATTTTCTGTGATTCTCTTGTATTTCTTTCCCCTTTTCTTTTCCCTCATTTTTCATTTGCCACATTTTCGCCTCCTTCTACTCCTGCTTCAGGCACTACATGTCTGGTAGCTCTGCTGTCTGATAAGGAGTTGACAGTGGCCAATGTTGGAGACTCTCGCGGAGTTTTGTGCGATAAAGACGGCAATGCCATTCCCCTATCGCATGACCACAAACCTTACCAGCTCAAGGAACGCAAGAGGATCAAGAAGGCTGGTGAGAAAACTGCAATTTTCAAGTACTTCTGAGCAAAAGAACACACAAAGCTTTAGTTAAAACTTGAGGGAACATCAGACACCAGATTGTTGTCATGAAAATGTAAAATAAGCCATCTCGTGATCAAAGCACAGAACCATTATAATGTTGTTTTTGTTGGGTTTTTTTCCCCACATCTTGTGTCTCAGCCTGACATCAAAACCTACTGTCTGATAGACAATCTGCTTCTAAAGCAGTGTGTTATCAGTTCCAGCCAGGCAGTGGAAATTATTTAAGGTGTATTTGTAGTCATAATTCTCACCCAAGCTCCATCTGCATACCGTGCTGAGTTTCACAGCAGATTGTAAAACTAGTCAGTCAGGAAACTGAAGCCCAACATCTCCATCTAATGGCTGACTTTAGTAATGAATCTATGTGCAAATGTGACTGTCAGCAGGTCAGGCACCTAAAGCTTAAGTAATCCAAACACAGTTGTTACACCAGTACACATGCAGACAGATGATGCAACCTGTAGTTGTATAAATGGATGTTAATAAGAGAAAATGTGCCGTCTCAAGACTTTTCAAAATTTCAGTGATGGATTAAATGGATGGTATTGATTTGAAATGTAATGTAAAAAAAAAGCCTGTTCTCAGTTGTTAGCATAAACAGTGTTAAAGAAGAATTGTGCTTTATATGATTGTCACTATCATCAAGCTCTCACAATGTGATATTAATTCAAAAGTTTAAAGCTGCTAACATCATGACTCAAATCACTAATAAAAAGTTGATCTTTGGGGGGGGAATCCCAAATTTGATCCTTTAGGCATCTTGAGACCTGAAGTATATATTAAATTAGCAGTTTGTTGAAGATTAGCTTTATATTAACTTGATCATTTTAATGAATCATATCCTTGGGTGGGACAGGTTTGTTTTTTCTTTTCTAGGCTTAAAATGCATCCATTGACATATTTTCAATCATTTATTATGGCTGTTTCTGCCTGCAGCTGTACAGAGATGTTCCATAGTGTCTGTTTGGTGTCTCAAGAGGATCTTTAATTGATTTTCTGCAGTTGAATAAACAGCCCTTACAGTAAAATGCAAACTCATAAAATGAAAGAAATTAAATGAACATGGATCATTTATTTTGTGAAGAAAAATAAATACATTCTGATGATACGCAGCAACGATGAACGGCTGAATTTTGTCCATCATAGTGTTTCAGGAAGACGTCCCTGTAAGGATTTTGGTTAACTTGATGCTTTTTATCGAGGAAAGTTGCATGTCACGGTTTTTTTCTCAGGCTGATATCAATATTTACAGTCATGGTTTGAACTTTGAAAAAAAAGGTCCAACTGATGTCCCTGTTGAGGAGGATGCTGTGGCCAAAGATGGAAGTCTGCACCCTATCCTCTCACTTCCAGTAGAATTCCCTGCTTGCAAGTTTGTGGAAGTCACAGAGGCCACACAGCTGTACTTGCAGGATGTGACATGAACTGAAATGTATCCAACAAAAACAGCTCAATTTTTAAGCCCAGCATTGAGCACAGAGTAGGTTAACGAAAGGAAAAAAAAATGTCAGTGGTTATGATCCTTAATTTGGACTCTGATGTGATCTCTTAGTTTTGGTGTTAATTTAGAAAAAAAAAAAAAAAAAACATAATGCCAATTTTTTCCTTTTTAGTGTCAATTTGACTTTTCTTTACTCTTCTCAACTGTAACCTTTTATTTGTCATAATTCTTCTTTTACCGTCTTCTCTCCGTTGACATCCACAATTTATCCTCCCCCCCCCCGCCTTTATCCACAGGTGGCTTCATCAGTTTCAATGGCTCATGGCGTGTCCAGGGCATCTTGGCTATGTCCCGTTCCCTGGGCGATTACCCTCTGAAAAACCTCAACGTGGTCGTTCCCGATCCTGACATCATGTCCTTTGACCTGAACAAGCTGCAGCCCGAGTTCATGATCCTGGCATCAGATGGCTTGTGGGACACCTTCAGCAACGAGGAGGCTGTTCGCTTCATCAGGGAGCGACTGGACGAGCCGCACTTTGGCGCCAAGAGCATCGTCCTCCAGTCCTTCTACCGTGGTTGCCCTGACAACATCACAGTAATGGTGGTGAAGTTTAAAGGGAAAACCAATGAAAAGTAGTCATCTACCCTCAGATTGCATATATGTTATGTTTTTATTCAAATAAGAATAGGGTTAAAGTGAAAGATTTTTTTTCTGTGAGAACTATTTCTATCAGAGACGTTCACAGCTGTTCCCCTTCATCAAACTTCACCTCCTCTTTACTTTTACTGCAATGAAAATGTCTTTCACTTAAATTTGGCCAAACCTTTGAGACTCCATAATGTGAGGTGGGTTGCTGTTATGCAATAAACAGCTTTTGTTTTGTGCAGCCGTGGATGGGCCCATGAGTCTGCGCATGCATGCAAGAGTGTATGCGCGCGCATGTGTGTTTTGAGAATGAATGAGAGGCGAAATGGTGACTGATTTCACTTCATGCTGAAGTTGCACACAAGTCTCATATTTACAGGGAAGTGGTCATCAGTGATGGCGGATATGTGATGTCTTGGTCGTTCAGTTCATTCATTGTCTAAGAGCATCAAACTCACTCTGTGTGTCCACATTATCAACAAAGTGATGTGCTGAAAAGTCAGTGCTTAAACATTGTGGCAACTTATTTTTTCTCGTATGTGTATAAATCGTCAAAGTAAATTTACCTTTATTCGCCAACAAAAATGTTAACGAAGCCTGAGCTCCTCATATTACTGCTCTTACTGTACAGCAATAGAATTAACTGCATTTTTATACCACATTTGCTGCACGGGAAAATCTGGATGCAAGAATGGATGATTCACTTTTTGTTGCGGTTCCCTTTGTTTTTAAATATTTTTTTAGTATAGCTGTTGTCTTCATTTGAGATGATTATTGATAATTTCTTTTCCAGTAAAAACTCATGCCTCTTTTGTTTATACCTTTTAAAGACTTTTAGAGCTGACAGGTTGACCTGCCACTCTGTTCGAACCCAGCTTATCAAGATCTGTGTGACTAATATTAATGTAAAATGTAACTGTAGTTTATCAGCGTGTAATAAAGTGACTATAACGTTTAACATATTGAGTGATAATGTAATGACATCTGACTATGACTGACTGCAAATAATGAGTTTATAAGATTTCATTTCTGAAACGATTTAAAATGATCAAATAGAATATTTGATCATGATAAATGGCAGTTATATAAATTTATTCAGACATTCGTATCCCCATGTTGGATTTAAAACACTTATACAAAAAACAAACAAACAAAAAAACACCATGATGTTGATATGCTATTTTTCTCTATAGGTTTTCTTATGTTATCATTAATCTCTCAGCCATTGACAGTATAATCTGCTTAAACTGAAAGTTAACTATTGATATGATGACTAAGAGAAAAGTCCCTCGTCCTAATTCATATCACATTTGTTTTTCTCTAGACTGGGAGTCAAAATAGAACAAACCTTTTAATGAGTTATTGTTGCCTTATGTTTTTTCTGCTGCCAAATCTACTGATGTAATGCAGTCAATCACACTACACACGGTGCACAACATCAGGGTTGAACTTTAAACAAAATGTAGAGAAACATAATAGAAATGTCTCCAGGAGGCTATAAGATGAATGTATATGCTCTCTCCCATGATGACACACACACTCACACACAGTTCGACATGCATCCGTTCCTGAATTGACTTCAGAGCTGTACACCAGATGAAACTGTTTGTGCTTATATTTTTTTTTTCCAGATTTTATTCCTTTGTAATGTACCTTACAGAATGTTTGTGGCATTTGTAATTGTTTTTGTTTACCTAATAAACTGTAAATTTAAAAAAAGGCTAATTTTAAGATGTAAATCACAATGGCATTGGTAATATTAAAATGAGAAGTGATTAAATTAATTTTGTTTTGTTTTCCTTTGAAAAAAAAAAGGTTACACAGAAACAACTCTAAGAAAATCAAAATGTTTCAAATAAAAAGAGTGAGGAAAAAGCTTAAGGTAAAATCTCTGCCTGGAATAGATTATGGCCACTACAAATACTTTTTTCTGTTTTGCATTTGTTAGGTTTTGTTGTGTTTAAGGAGATTAATGTGCAAAAACGCCATATAAGAGCACTGAGGCTTCCTGAAGATGACGTATAGTTCCTCTCTCATACATATATATATATATATATATATATATATATATATATATATATATATATTTTTTTTCTTTTTTTTTTTTTTTTTTTTTAAAGGAAACTGATTATTTCTTTTCAGGGGTTTCTGGAAGCTGCTCTCTCAGCAAACAGTCCGGTTTCAAGATAAAGTCCCATTAATCCATCAGCAGGTGCGACCAAAATAGCTATGCTGTCTACTGTTAGAAACCCAGCCAAGAACAAAAAACAACCTTCCCCTTGTTCCAAACTTGGACTTCCTGGCTGCGAGTGTGGAAGATGATCTGAAACAGGTGTGATGAGACGCAACTGACCGCTACGGTGGCCGAGAGCGATAAGTAACTTAAGCGGAATTCACGTGATATAAACGGGATTTCTACAAGCCTTAACGGGACATATAAGCATAAAATAACTATCGAAATTCCCGACGACGTTAATAAAGTAGCAGCAAACAGTGTTGAAAAGTTGAGCAGCCAACTGTATTTGTGAATGCAGCTCTACAAGTGGTGCTGGGCGCGTTCAGACTCTACTGGTGATATGAGATATTAGACAGCAGGAAAAAAAGAGGACACAGCTCATTTTCTACCTCTTCTGGTTCCTCTTCACTTTTTACGAAAAAGAAAGAATTGGTTAGGCTGTGGCTCAGAAACAACCCAGGAACCGACCCACTTGCAGAGTCACTTTGGATATAAATAGCATTACCGAAAGCAACGCAGGGAGAGAAGGAATTCTTTGACAGCATAGGAGGCGGGGGCATTTGTTCCTCTTTATGAGACCAGACACCGAAGCTCACACAACACAGGAGAAGCTACCGGGTACGGAAATCATCATTCATACGAAGACACAAGAAGAAACAACCACACTTCTCTGGATACAGACTCTCGCGTTGCACACTTGAGACATGGGTATCCGAGGAGCCAAGCCTCAGAAACAAGCGCAGGTCCTGATGCTGGGCCTGGATGGCTCAGGAAAGTCCACTCTGCTCTACAAACTCAAGTACAATGAGAGCGTGAAGACCGTGCCGACTGTGGGATTTAACGTGGAGGCGTTGGAGACAGACAGAAGAAGCCCAGGCCTTACTGTGTGGGATGTTGGAGGTCAGAGGAAGATGAGGCCTAACTGGAAGTATCTTTATCCTGACACGGCTGGACTGGTGTTTGTGGTGGACAGCTGGGATGAAAATCGGATGGACGAGGCCAGAAAGGAACTGCATCGGGTAATTCATTAATGTTAACATGCATTATTTCAACAACAAATACATGGATTCTTAAATTTAATTTAATTAAATTTTTTTGTGGAAAAACAGTCATATAGGCTAAACAATGAGTCAAAGCAGAGAATTTGTTTCTTCAAAACACCTTTTAGCAAAACTCAAATGCTTTTAACATAGTTATTTGTTATTTTTATATTAAAAACAGATCTCAGCCTTCATCAGGATTGCATTTAATATTTATTTCTTGTTATTAATGATACATTTTCTAATTATAATTGTTAGACAGTTGCAACAGTGTTGTCTCACCAACCATAAGCTTTGTGCACCAGTTATAGATAATAGGTTAATGGTAGGTTATTAACTGTTGAAATAGACACAAAAATTATGAATTTCTTTACTTTTCTTTTAAACCCTATAATGTTTGATATTCTAGTTTGTACCATTAATAAGCTCTAAAATGTAATGATAAAGTATTGTAAACATCTAACGTGATGACTAAGTTCATATTCAAAGTTTTATCTTGCTGTCATGATGAAAATGTTTCTCATGTTTTTTGCTCAAATTTCTAGGTCCTGAGAAACAAGAGTCTCAGAGACATTCCCCTTGTGATTCTGGCCAACAAACAGGACCTTCCACAGGCTTTAAGCCCAGAGGCACTGTGTCTGAAACTGGACTTGCAGAGAGTGTGTGACGGCAGGGCTTGGTTCATCCAGCCATGTTCAGCCACCACTGGGATGGGACTAGAAGAAGGTTTCAGGAGAATGCTTTATCTGATGAAGACTCCTTTCAGACGGACTGAGGAGGATATCAAAGTTAAAATGAGGTCAAAAGGCTTCAGCCTTACCACAGTGAAAAAAGTCTTGCTTTGTGGGAGTTGATGGATTATTATGTTATTTTATTGATGCCATGTTTATGAGTCCGCCACACCTTCATGCGCAGTTCATCTGCAGAATCTAACTGAAGCATCCGTGAAGTAAAAAACATGACACGAACACAAAAGTTAGAATGATGCGTGTGGTACAACTTCTCAGGAAGTGTGGGGGGAACAGAGTGTCTTCAGCTGGTGATAATAAACCACAAGGATATTGTGGAGTTTGATTCTCAGTGTAGTTTTGAGAAGACAATCACGCAGCCTCCATGTTTGACTATTCAAACACTTTTCAGTCTGTACATAGAAACTGATCTTTTTTTTTATGTAAACATTACCATTACAAATTGAAATGTTTTCCAATTTTCATTGTTCGCAATAATGCAAGACAATATATAAGTTGTATATTCATTTGAAATAAAACAGAGAGTATGTGTTAAGGATATGTTAAATTGGAACAATTATCCCCACAAACTCAAATATGTTTAACCTCATAAGACTTGACCTTCAATTCTGTATGGATTATTCATTTTTCCTGGCTGTTTTGAATGAGTAGAAACCGTTTATCTTTGACAAGAAAGTGGTTTCTGAGAAGAAGAAAAAAGTGTCCTCGTATAGGGATCATGGGTTTATTTGATGAGTCACATTAATCAATTCATACACTGTATGGTTATGGTTATGGTACCAGGCTAAACAGCTGTTGTCATCTTTGAGCATGTGCATCATAATGATGGTGCTGAACTTCACATTTATTTATTTATTTGTTTATATTTCTTATAACATGTGCAATAAGCCAAGTAAAGTGTGTGAAATAAGTTAATAAAGTCTAAATCAAAACAGAGTGATACACAGTAAGAAGCTCTAACACTTTCTTCAGAAAGTCATCAAAATTACAAGTAAAATTAAACATAATGTAGAGCAATTACATGTAGGTTTAAAATCCATTCAACCTTTTTCAAGAATGCAAAGATTTAATTCCAGAAATTCTATATGGTTATTTGACATTTTAACGTAAATAGCTGAATTTAGGATGGAGAGTAGTTGGAGCGGGGTTCAAGTACAAAGAAAAATGTTTCCAAGTCTTGTGTTTTTTGCTGCAAGAACAGGTTATTGGAGATAGAACAGTTGAATGAAATCAATTTAGGCTTGAATAGCTTTAAAGTCTGGAGCTCTAAATATCAATTGCCACAAAACCTGTTTGGTGTAATTTTCTATTTTGGGCAGGTGGTAATACAGCCTTTATTCTACATATTCACTGTATGTAGGTTTAAATATTTACCACTTCTAAAGGTACACCTATTGGATTGCTTGTTAACGCAAATAACTAATCAGTCCATTACATGGCAGCAACTCACTGCTTTTAGTCATGTAGACATGCTCAAGACAACTTGGTGAAGGTCAAACTGAGTATCAGAATGAGGAAGAAAAGGGATGTTCGTGACTTTGAATGTGGCATGGTCAGTGCTGGTCTCAGTATTAAAGAAACTGCTGATCAGGGATTTTCATGCACAACCATCTCCAGGGTCTGAAAAGAAAATATCCTGTTTATGTCAAAATGGGGAGACTGGTTTGAAATGATAGTAAGACAGCAGTAACTCAAATAACTACTCATTACAACCAAAATATGCAGAATACCGTCTCTGAACACAACACGCCCAACCTTGAATCAGAAAGCTGCCACTCCTGTCAGTTAAGAACAGGAAACCAAGCGTACTCAGACTCAAAACTGGGAGAATATAAGACTGGAAAAACACTGCTATATCTGATGAATCTTGATTTCAGCTGTGTGGCATCTAGATGGCTGGCTTAGAATTCACAAAGAATTTTGCATGAAATCTTGCCTGAAATAGACATGAAAACTTGCTGACAGTGTCCATTTTTTTTCATGACTACAGTCTACTCTGATGGCTACTTTCAGCAGAATAATATGTCAGGTCACAAAGTTCACATAATTTCAATTGACTTCTTAAACATGACAGTGAGTTCATGGTACTCCAATGGCCTCCACAGCATGCTCCACAGTCACCAGATGCCCATCCAATAAAGCACAGGAAAGTTTAATCATGGATGTGCAATTGACAAATCTGCAGCAAGTGTGCAATAAATCCTGTCAGTTGACCAAAATATCTGAGGAATGTTTCCAACACCTTGTTGAATCGCCATTATGGAATAGATGAACTCAGTTCCAGCAAGGTGGACCTAATGAAGTGACTGGTAATTGGTGTATGCATGCATGTATAATGAATGAATGAATAAATAAATACATTTCTGTTAAATTTTACAATTAAATAAGAATAAAGCGCCAGAAATTAAACAGAAATATTCAACAAAGTAATTCACATGTTGGCGTGTTGTATTATTCATACACATGGATATGAATATATAATGACTAACTATGTGTTTACGTTATGTGGCGTTCCCTTCACAGACGTTAGCAGTGAAACCAATGAGAGTGAGGGGGATTTCCCCACCCTTCCTCTACGCCAGAGCGAGGCTGCCCTCCACCACCGGCATTCCCAGTATGCACCGCGGACAGAGCAGCGAAAAATAGTCCGCTAACGAAAGGCTAGAGAAAAGGGAACCAGAAAAGGGCAGCTCACAAGCTAAATCAACGGGTTCAACTGTATTTAACAAAACCAGATTTGCTAACATGGCTGATAATGAGAAACTCGACAACCAGCGGCTGAAGAATTTCAAGAATAAGGGCCGAGATTTGGAGGTAAAAGTTGTGCAGATTGGTGTCTTCTCTTTTGCTCGGTGCCGCCGCCGCTGCTGTGCTCACGGCCAGCCTTGCCTCTCGGCTCCCCTGTGACGTCGTTTCTAATTTCCACCATCGGGAACTTCACAGCTAGAGCCCAGCCAAGGCCCTCACAGAACAGCCGTCGTTGATGGCTGGCCTTGGCAGGGCGGTTTCCCGCTGGGTCCTGCTGGTTTCTTTACACCATGAGACCGCGCTGGTTATAAAACATGTCAGAAAAGCCTCCGCTGGATGTGCTTTGCTAGCTTGCTGCTAGCCAGGCCCGTGGGGGACATGCTAGCTCAGTTGAAGCATATCACCCCCGATTCGCTGTCGCTCGATGTGAATTGTAGCCATCTGTCATAAAGAATCTATATTTCACTATCATATTGTACTTTGGAAATGCTAACTTGATTGCCAGGCCAATGTGCGGGAAAGTATACGTTATTTTAATACTGCAGTTGGCTAACAAGCGTGCTAGCTTAGCTAACTGGTGCTGGTGGCTGCAGTTCCACCCATCCCCCGTCTTTATAATCAAAAACAATGGCGGAAACCAGTTAGCCTCATAGCTGACCAGTTACTTACATCTTAAGTCTTAACATTAACTAACATTTTCGTTGTCTGCATTTAAACATTACGGTTGTTTGGTAAACGATATTCAGTTAATTAACCTGATCAAATAGATCAAAGCCACACGTTTGCTAACGTCGGATCAATAAGTCACCAGGTGATTTACTGTCAGCCCAGCAGGTCAGTGTTTCGTGCATACTCGCTAGTATCGATATTGGTTACAGGCGGGCTTGCTTAAGGTGTTTATACGCAGGGCACAGTCATACATCCTGTTTGACAAGTCGCTTCTGAGGCGAGGTAGGCCTCGAGAGTAGTGTCGCTTTTGAGCCCGTTTTAAGTTCTAATAGTGGAGGCTCGTCAGTGAACACGCCCTCACTTTCATCAAGCGCTGGCTGTTAAACTACATTTTATCTTTTTAACTAATGATACAGAAATATGTCTAAAATGTATGTTCAAGTACCACTCTGATATGCACATAACCTTATGATGACAAAATTGAGCTCCATGTAGGTTCAGTTTAGATTGAAATTTCTTCGGGGAGGCGGTCAGCTTGTGCTGTATAGCTGCAAGGTGTCTCACCGTGTTATAGCAACACATGTAGACTTAGAAACACTGATGTCTCTTAAGTGGGCTGCCCTGTGAGCTCAAAATAACTTGGGTAAAATGTAATTATGAGTGATTTTATTCTTAAACACAATAGCAGACCCTGTTTTGAAACAGTGTTGAGAAATACAGCTTGCTAGTTTATAGAAATTATTATGGTGAAATGGAATAAGAATTAGACTGAAATTTACATTTGTGAATCAGGTAGAACAATGAATACAATTTACAATGTCTTCTGACTTTTTTTTTTTCTTATGTTGTTCCATGTAATTACAATACATTTAACTAAAGATGAGTTCCCAAGTGTTTTCAATCACAGGGTGCTTCCAGCTCCCAGGGATGGGGGAATGCTGATATTTTGGCCTGACATTCAGATGTTTGGGCTAAGATTTAAGTAACATTTTTGTTTTCTGCATTTAAACATTACATATTTTTGGGAAACTATATGCAGTTAGTTAACTTGATCAAATAGATAAAGTATTATGCTGCTCCACTCGTGAGTGCACATCTGCAACAAAATGAAGAAAACTGGAAAAAAAAATTGCATAGACACACACTCACATAAGACATTTGTGTGTTAGTAAATGAAATCTTAAATTCTTCCTTGGCATCTTATATGTTATTGGCATTGTCAGCAAAAGGTTATTTGCTTGTATTTTACTCAAACTTATGAATTTAGTCAGATCTTAAGTTCAATGTCCAGTGTTGTTGTTTTTTTTTAAACATCAGTTTCTAAAGGTGTCCCTCGAAAACGAGATGTTACATCTCAAGGGGCTATCCTTTCAATAAATTTCAATAAATTTCAAATTTCATTGGCAGATACATCAGAGATAACCTTAAGTGCAGCTACAAAATTGCATGAATCTGAGAATATGTGAATAGGCTTTTTGTAGAGGCATATGAAGTGGTCCGACAGTGTCATCTGTTGAGTCAGATTTGCTTTGAGTTGAGTGTCTTTAGTTTGTTGTACAACAGACTGCTTGCATAAATTTGCCTCTGATCAGATATGAAGCCAAATTTGATTTGATATTAATAGCTTTTTACTTTTGGTTGAGAAGTTCAGATTAAAATTTATTTTATTAAAATGTTCATGTCCCATCTTTCCCACAGACTATGAGAAGACAGAGGACTGAAGTAGTGGTTGAACTCAGAAAGGTAATTTCGCCGTTCCCATTTTCTTTTTTATCTGACAACCTGATGAGTTTGAGCTGCAGACTATTCTGCCCTATTCCGTCCATGTAATCTACAACATAATGAGCTAAAAACAAAAATTCTAAGTTGTCTACGTAATCATGAAAATGTGAGATTATGTATAATTGTCTATGCTCATTCAACCACAGAACAAAAGAGATGAACATCTTCTGAAGAGGAGAAATGTGCCCCATGAGGACATCTGTGAGGACTCTGATGTTGATGGGGATTTCAGATCGGTATGTTTGTTTACCGCCCTTAACTTGTTTTTGAAAATCTAGCTGAGACATTTTTAAGTTTATGTTTTAATGGCAGAGTATTGTAGCTCTGGTAGGATATTGTTGAAGCAGTGAAAATGTCTTCTGTGATGATTTGTCCAAGATATCTTGCACATTGTGTTGCATCACACTGATTAAACACCACACTGGTTTAGTTTGGCATTTTGTCCATGTGATGCTGCTTCCTTAGCTCACATTGCCAGGTCCACTCTTTTTTTTTTTTCCTTCGATGGTGCATGAGCAGGTTCAAAATGATGAAGAATGGTGAAGGAGTATTCCTCATAAATGGCGGGAAATGCTTTTATTGAGGTTAGGAGGTGTCGCTTAAAAACAATCATGATCTGTTCAAGGTTCATTGTGTCATTAATCGTTGACAAAGATAAGTGTGCCAGAGAGAGAAAAAAATTACCGGCAAGCATAATTGCTGATAATTGTGCAACCTGAAAAGAAACAGTAAATTACTTCATTTGTCGATTTATTTCTGCTTTGTTATTTTGCATCCAAACGACTGTGTTGTTTGTGTAAACAGCACGATCAAGGTGAGCTTGTACGCCCCTTACGCCTCTGGATCTGGGTGGGGGGTCTGGTGTTTGCAGCAGCCAGTAAAATGTTTAATGGTGTGCAAACTCCACCTACTCAGCATGCTGGTTGTTATGTGCAGGTGTGTGAGCGATGAAGGACCCAATTTGTGCCAGAGGAGAGGGGCAGGATTCTGAATAAACCTTCAGTTTGTCCTGCTGTTCACTGATTGATGCTCATTTTCCTGTTCATTTTTTTAAAGTATTGATTCCAGTATAAGCAAGATGCTATATTATCTATTATTTATGTTGTATGAATGAAACATAACTAAAATAGATTTTTATCTTTAGTTTTGAATCCCTCTCAAATATAGGTGCCTCTAGCATTGGCACACATTGAGCACATATCAATGCAACATGTTTTAGACCAACAACGCTAACAGGAAATATATCGAAGTATCCCACTTTCACCAAACTTCCCTTGGTTTAGAGATGTTGGAGGATTAAAGTGGCCATTCAGCTATTTTGGAGATTGAATCACTGGAGCTACTTCAGTGTTGAGAGGGCTGACTCGAATAGGCTGCTTAGCAGTATATCAGCGGCGGCATGCTGCTCTGACGCAGAGAAAGACATTAGAGAGGCTTTTGTAGAAAGTGTGCAGGCTATGCTAGTTTAAATACTTCAAATCAATGGCTGCTGTATGAGTGTGCTCAATCAGGATATAATATGACAAATTATGTTGCCAAGGCAACACCTATATATTCTCCATTTTCTCTTTCTATTTGTACAAAATAAAAAATGGACTCTCATGACCTTTTTTTTTTTTTTTTTTTTTTTTTTTTTTTTTTAAATGCTTGATTTGCTTCTTTCTTTTAGTCATGTTTGCCAAGTCCTTACTTCTCCAGCTTTTGTTTTTGCTGTTCATGATGAGCTCAGTTTTATTATCTCAAGGTTACAGTTGTTTCTTTAATCATCCTCCACAGTCATGGAATGAAAATATGCAAGTGTAAATCACCTAAAAGTATACTTATTTACATACAGGGATGCTTGAAATTTTTCCCCCCTTGTCTTGACTTATTGCAGAAGTCTACATCCACCCCTACTGTTTGACTGTGCACAGGCAGTCGGGAGTAATCAATGGCTTTTTAGAGAGATCCTCCAATTTAACCTGAAGTCCACAGCCAATTGGTATATGAACTGATTGTAAGGGTCTCCTCCAAAGATGGACTATTTTGGGTTCTGTTGAGGGCATTGGGTGAGGTTGTCTGTTGGTAATATGGCTCTCATGCGCATCTTCTGAGTGTTGCAACACAACACCTTTGCACTTCATGTGAGCTTCAAGTTGTGCTTCAGGTTTATTTATCTTGTTGGTGTTTCTCATTTCATATCCTGCCTTAACCAGTCCTCTCTTGCACTGAACTCACTTTTTTTTTTGTCATAACAAACAAAAGATATGCACTTTTTTTTTTTTTTTTACATGTGATAGACATTTTAGAAAAATAAAATGGTTTGAAATAGTCTTTTTTTTTATTAAATCTGTCACATGAAGTTTCTCGTACACTCACGCACTCCTTTACTTTACAGCAAAACACCTCTCTTGAAGCAATAGTACAAGTAAGTAAAATCTTTACCTCTTTCATTAACACAGTTGTGTAAGAATTCTGTTAATTCCCTTCATTATTCATCAATATGCTTGTATTGATATGTCATTAAATTAATTCAGATGAACATTAATATGAAATTTTCTGGAATTGATCATGAAAACATAATTATGTGTGCTTAATTTGAGTGTTGTTTTTATTTGTAGAATGCCACCAGTGATAACCAGGGTGTCCAGCTGAGTGCCGTTCAGGCTGCCAGGTAAGGAAATGCACACGCTGCTTTGGAGCAGTTGTTAAATATTATTATCAATTTTCAGAATTTTAATTTAAATGCAGCTGTTGTGCAAAAATATCAACTGTTGATCAAATAAACTCAAATTTGTGAAATGGGAAAAATCTCCCAAAGTGCAAAAAATGCTTTAAAAGAAAGTCCAAAAACAATCTGTAAAGTAAAAAACAAACGGAAAATGCAGAATGCTGGAGCAATATAGACTTCACAAAGATGAACACATTGATGCAATTCAGAGATTTACACAAAGAGAGAGGAGTAAAAGTGAATAACATCAGTGTCTGTAGTTGAAACCCTGCATTTGATTTGAAGCCAAATGTTACAAATCAAATACACTTAAATGGCCATTTAGTGACTGTTGGGCATTGATCGTATCTGTGTATGTAAATTCACATATCAGCCTCTTTATTAGGTACACCTTGCTAGTTCCAGGTTGGACCCACTTTTTTCCTTCAGAACTGCCTTAATTCTTGGTGGCATCAAGTTACAAGGTGTTGGAAACCTTCAGAGGTTTAGGTTCATTTGGTTCATTGACATGTCCGCATCACTTTTTAAGTGCAGAGTTGTCAGATGCACATCCTCAATTTCTACCGCATCCTACACATGCTCTTTTGGATTGAGATCTGGTGACTGTGGAGGCAATTGTAGTACAGTAAACTAACTGTCACGTTCAAGAAACCAGTTTGGGGTGATTTTGAGCTTTGTGACATGGTGCATTAAGGCCCTTTCAGATAGAACGCAGCAAGCGCAGGCGGACGGCGGCAAACCCATTCATTGTGTATGTGGTACCGCCGAGGCAGCGTGTTCGGCGATGCTGCAGAGCTCCGCAGCGCGCAAGGTGGGCGCATGCCGCCGCGGTGGCGCCGATGCCGCTGCGCTCGAATTGAACATTTTTTATTTCGGGCACTGTGACGACATCCTAGCTCGTCCAATAGGAGGGGCCAGTTCGGGGAAAAAAGTGGTTCTTGTTCAGCCTGAAGTAAACCTGGAAGAGGTCTCTGTGAAAGAATGCAGCTCCTGGATGAACCTGAACTCCCCCAAGTTCTGCCTTGTTATCAGGATCAGGTGGACCTCCACCCCTTTTATCTGCTGCTGATCTCCTCCTCCTCCTCAGGAGAAAAGCTCTTTGCTGCGACGATGAGAGGTACATTTCTCACAGCGAAGTGTGCCGGGGAGAAAACACTTCCTGGTCTGTCGCTTAGCAACGCGTGCCTGACGTGCTCGCTGCCACTGTGCTCCTTCGCCAACTCTGCGCCCTACCCCGCGGTGAACACAGCGAAAAACGCGTTCTATCTGAAAAGGCCTTTATCCTGCTGGAAGCAGTGGTCATAAAGGGATGGACATTGTCAGTAAAAATACTCAGACTTCAGTACTCAGAAATCTATACTAATCAGACCAGGCAACATTTTTCTCTTCAATTTTCTTATTTCAATGAGACCATGGGAATTGTAGTTTGTTTCCTGTTCTTAGCTGATAGCAGTGGCACCTGGTGTGGTCCTCTGCTGCTGTAGCCCATCTGCTTCAAGGTTGAGACTGTTGTGTGTTCAGAGTAGGGATGCACAATATAATTGGCCCCTATTGGTATCGGGCTTAAAACTGAGTATCGGACATCGGCCACCCCACCGATATTTAACTGATCAGCCTGCTGTTTCTTCCTCTTCTTCAAAAACTTAAAAAATATTTTCATATGCTGATATCATATTGACATTTAAAAACGCGGTATCAATCTATTTTAACGGAATCTTGCAATATTTCATCCTTTTGTTACAAAATCTTGCTAGAATTCACAAAAATTTTACGATATTTTCATATGATTATATAATAACATTTAAGAACGCTGTATCGATCTATTATCGCAATATTTCATCGGTCTGTTACGAAATCACGCGAGAATTAACAACATATGAGATTTTGTAACAGAACTATGAAATCTCGCAAGATTTCATAAGTAAAATAGATTGATACTGCGTTTTTAAATATTGATTTGATTTTGGCATATGAAAATATCACAATATTTCAGTGTGTCAATATTTTTTCCCATCCCTATTTTCAAAAGGGTCAAAAACGGATAACAAAACTGCTATTTTCAATGACTGCTTATTTTTTTCAGCTTTAATATTGGTATCACTGTTGGTTATCGGTCACATGAGTTTCAAAATATCGGCATATCGGATATCGGACAAAATTCCAATGTCGTGCATCCTCAGCTTAGAGATGCTATTCCGCATATCTTAGTTGTAATGGGCTATATGCACAGCTCCACTACATCCTGATCTTTAGAAGGCACCTTTGTTTCCTGTCTGTCATCACTGGAGGAACTGATTACTCCAGGTGTGTCTGACCTCAGTAAATGGTCAGACACACCTGGATGAACATGACATTTTGGTCCAGACAACCGCTGCTCACTGGATACAACCCCACCCCCGTCTACTATGTGAGAAAATCCTAGTAGATCAACACTTGAAGTAATTTCTTTCCAATTCTGTTTTTTGGTTTGAACTTTAGAAAGTCTTTAGCAAGTGGTCTTGGGCATGTCTACATGACTAAATGCATTGAGTTCCTACCACGTTATTTGTTTTGACAAGCAAATAAACAGGTGCACCTCAATAAAGTGGCTTATGAGTGTATATTCTGGTGTTTAAGGTGTCCAAGACACAACTAACTCTTGGTTCAAAAGCAATTTTTTGAAAAACAAAGAATCTTGAAATAGAAGACATTACACATTAAAGTCTTAAAACTACCGTCTCTTTTCATGACTCTGTCCATGCATTTAACACGATTTTATTTACATGCTTCTGATTTTGCATGGCTGTGCTTTGCCTCAGAAGGTTCTCTGGTTGCGATTGATTGCCTCTTGCAAAATAGCTTCAGTGTTGCAATTTCAGGGCCTGACTGTTTTCCCAACTCTGTTCGACAGCTGTGATTTAGAGCAAGTCAGCCTCGTCTAATTAATGGGCATTGTTAAATGGCCATGCTGCTCAGGCGTGCTGCCCTTTTGAAAATTGTCAGGTGCTGCAGTGGGCTGCCAAATTCATGAAAAATGTTCACATTCCTGGAATGTTCTGTCTTTTTCTGTCTTTTTTTTTTTTCCACAACAGTTGATCATGTTAGTTATCATTGCAAATGTGCCTGTGAAGTTTAGCCTTACAGGTGCTATAGAAGATGTTTCGGCATTTCAGAAAGCAGAGATAGTTAGCGAGTTTTTGAATAATTTGCATGACCAACCTCCTAGATTCACAACTCCCGCCCCTGACCACAGAAACATGTGCATGAGCCACTCCATGTTTAGCAGACAGCAGGTACAGATTCTCCATCATGTCATAAACACAAGTAAAACAGAATGTCGCTGTCTGAACGTTGCTAACTGATAGCAGAATGATTGTTAGCTACCTGCTGTATACCTCAGACAATGTGCAGCTTCCGGTATGTAGTATTACTCTCACCAATCAATCACTCTCATTGATCAGTCTTGCCTATTACCGGTTGAATTGACCTTCAATCACTCTAACTACGGTAGTAAAGGTGATTGATGAGCCAATAGACAAATGAAAAATGAAAGGAATGCAGAGATGATTGGCAGATGTTTTTTCAGTCCCAATACTTTCACGGCTGAGGTATAATAATATTTATATATTTAAAGTTTTTAATTGATCATAGCGTATGGGGTCGTAAACCCAATTTTATTGAATATTCCAAAAATTGTTAAAAGAAACATCTTCTATAATGCCTTAAGTTGGTTGAAGTCTCCCTTCATTACTAGCCATTGGAATTGTGACTGGCTTAGGTTGTGTCACCACTTTGCACTCTGCTTGCTGTTTCCCTGTGTGCACTTGGTGGTAAAGTCAGTGTGTGTGTAATGTTCTTTTGTTTTCTTTTTTGTTTCTGTAGGAAGTTGTTGTCCAGTGACCGTAATCCCCCCATAGATGACCTGATTAAGTCTGGGATCCTTCCTATACTGGTTCACTGCCTGGACAGAGATGACAAGTAAGCAAGATGTAATTCTGTTTTTCTGTGTGGAGCAATAAATTGTGCTTTTTTTTTATATGTGATAATCCCTATATCACATCCAGTCTTCAAAGTATTGCCAGTAAGCCAGCAGGATTTTGGCCCTTCCTACATCTGAATAGTGCTGCTATTATGTAAATGTGTTCTAGTTTTCACCTTCAAGGAATAGAATGACTCATCTTGTTCTTGCTGTTAAACACCTTACCCAGTCACACTCTCAAACATCTCCTCCCATCACTCACATCTTTTTCTACAGCCCGTCTCTCCAGTTTGAGGCAGCCTGGGCTCTAACCAACATTGCGTCGGGTACCTCAGAGCAGACCCAAGCTGTGGTCCAGTCCAGTAAGTTCTGCTGTGAAACACACACACAGTTTCACTGTCTTGGTTTTGTTTTGTGTTTTGTTACTATCACAGTGAAAGCTACCTAAGAGCTTTCTTAGGCTGCATTTCCGTAAGAGCAAGAGGCTCCAGTAGTATGTGACAAGTTGCTTAGAAATTGATATTAATGCAACCAAATATTCTCATCCATTTGTATTTATGCAATCTTCAAAACAATTAGGAAACGGAAAATGCTTTAAAAATCACTAATTGACATCTCCAACTGTACCCCACAGTTGTGCTGATTGCTGTATTAGTTTGTTTTCACATTAATTTCACTTGGTTCAATCAAGTTTTTTTCACAGAAGTGAAAGAAAAAACCCTTAATTTGTATACAAGAACGACAAATGGAGACACCTGTTATACATACATATATATATATATATATATATATATATATATATATATATATATATATATATATATAGTTTGCTTCCTAAATTTTAATCTGGAACATTTGAATTCTGTTCTATTTGCTTATTGTCAAATTGTTGTTGGTTATTTTCTCTCTCAACATGATTGACTGCTCAGTATTAACACTTTCTCATGAATTCCTGAACACATTGATAGTTTGATTTGCTAGCACAGAATGGCAGCCTTTGAGCCAAGCTGGAGCATAGCAGAATAGAAATACTTGTATAAGTGGACTTGAGGATTAAGTCTTGTGACTAGCGATCACTGTCTATATTGACTTTCAAAGCTAACCGTAGATTGTGCTTTTAGTTTTGAATTGTTGGAGGACATGAACTTAATCAGTATTGAGGTTAAGGATAATGATATCATCTTATATCTTCTAAAGATCTTGTTTTGGGGGTGTTTACTTTATATATGCTGCATTTTTTTATTTAATTATTTTTTTTGTATAGATGCTGTGCCCCTGTTCTTGAGGCTGCTTCACTCTCCTCACCAAAATGTGTGTGAACAGGCGGTCTGGGCTCTTGGCAACATCATAGGTGAGTAACTGCTGATGTAATATAGTGGTCTATTACTCAGTAGGATCGTTAATTAGTGTAATTACTTGCCATTTTGAGATAACTGGTGTCAAATGATTATCTTGCAGACCAGAGCTATTAGAAGGAAATAAAAAAACAAAAAAAAAAACCAGGAGTAAACAACAAACTATATGTGCTTTGTGTTATGTGCAGGTGATGGTCCACAGTGCAGAGACTATGTGATCAGCTTGGGTGTTGTCAAACCCCTGCTTTCATTCATTAGTCCCTCCATCCCCATCACCTTCCTCCGCAATGTCACCTGGGTCATGGTCAATCTGTGCCGTCACAAGGACCCTCCACCCCCGATGGAGACGATCCAGGAGGTGAGAATACACTGATCTAAATCAATAAAAGGCGGGCAAATGTATCTTAAATAAGGATTTGGCTGTAACTGCTTGAAGTTATACGCAGTTGCGGTTAAAGGATCTTGTTGGACTTTTCTTTGTTTCCATTGCTGATTTCTACACCTTGAAGTTTTTTGTTTTTGTCTAAACTGTTTTCTCAGATCCTGCCAGCTCTCTGCGTGTTGATCCACCACACTGATGTCAGCGTGAGTACACTGGTTTTTGCATTGAAACGATGCATTTCAAAAGTGTTAAACAGAAATGAAAATGTATTTAACTGAACCCTCCTTGTGTTTTGGTGTTTCCAGATCTTGGTGGACACAGTGTGGGCTCTGTCCTACCTGACAGATGCCGGGAATGAGCAGATCCAAATGGTCATAGATTCTGGCATCGTCCCGCATCTGGTACCTCTGCTCAGTCACCAGGAAGTCAAAGTTCAGGTATAAGAAGGAGACTGATGCCATTTGTTTGTTTTTGTTTTGTTTGTTTATTTCTGGCACTTGTAACACAAAAACCCACATACATTTTGACATGGCAATTTCACACAACAGAATAAATGCAGGCATAAAAATAAAACAAAAAGAAGGAAGAGACAAGAAATGGGGAAGAAAAAACATAAAAAAACATTTTTGATACTCGGAACGGGAGTGGGGAAAAAGGAAACTTATGAAATCACACCCCACATCCTGGCAGTATCTTGTCATAAGTGACATTTGAGTGCTCACTCCTGTTTGGTATTTTGTCTGACGAAGGGCAGGAGCCTGAAACGTCACGCATTAAATCTTTCCCTGGTGTGCGGCTCTCTATTCTTCTAGTTTGCTCTCTATTTTGCATCCAGCAGCCAGTTCATTCTTCTGGAATGTGCATGAGACTATTGTCTATTACGTGCTCACTCCTATTTCTCAAAATGCAAACCAAGACAATGATCAAAAGTGGCCTTCACCAGATCACAATAAACTTGTATAATATTTAGATTTTTCTCAAAATATGAAAGAGAAGTACAGTAACCAAAATATGTAAAAAAAAAAAAAAAATTACAAACAACAATCTCCATTTGCAGTGGTGTATCCATTGGTAACAGTGAGCTATTACTCTACATTTAATTTAAAAAATGACATACCAGTGACGGTAAGAAAATGACGATAATGGTAAAGAATGACTCCATTTTTTTACTGTGACCAGACCTATGTTTGTATAACAGTTTAAATCTGTGGATATTTGTGCATTGCATGTATTGAATAGGATTAATCCATCCTGAATCTGTAATAATTACTTCAATGCATCTTTACAACCAGCCACGTCTCAACAGTGCAGTCGTCACGATGTTTATCATCAATAAACCTTGTTAGGGAAACTTTAGCAAAAGCTTCATTCAATTTGTATTATTGTCTCTAAAATTGTCTCATACAACTTCTCATGAGTTTTGGTTTTGTCGTTTCTTCTCCGCTCCAGACTGCGGCACTGAGGGCTGTTGGGAACATCGTGACCGGCACAGATGAACAAACGCAGGTGGTGCTCAACTGCGATGCTCTCAGCCACTTCCCAGCACTCCTCACTCACCCTAAGGAGAAAATCAACAAGGTGACATCCCTCTTCTTTTTATGGACTACATGAAAACACTACAAGGGGGGTCTGGAAGTGATGAAATCTGAGACATGGTGCAAGTGTGATTCTGTGTGAAAGATAAAAGAGGGATTAGGTAGCTTATGGTAGGAGTCCACAACATGAAGAATCGTGAGGAAGAAGACGATGAAGAAGACGTGAGACCAGCTGTTTGCAAATGGTGATATAGTTTAGGGGTGGGGTTGTCTAAGTATGTGTGTGATTGAGTGTATGATACCATGGGTTGGTGGATAGAAGGGTGCTGAAATATCTGTGCTGATATCGGAGTGCATCTGAGACCAGTCATAAAAACACGAGGCCTTTGTTGTGACTGGCCGATGATTAGAGCCTCAAATAACCCTCTCCCCACCCACACTGCTCTGTCTCGACCAGAGGTCAACACACTGTGTCCACCTCTGGATTCTGATCCAGCTCAGGTGCAAAAACCTTTAGGGAAAACCCCTGCTTGCTCTGCTTGAGATGAAACACTGAAAACTTTGAGGAACAACAGTCCTGTGTGTTCGCACCATTTATGTGCCCGTGCTCTCTGTCCTGCAGGAGGCAGTGTGGTTCTTGTCCAACATTACAGCAGGTAACCAGCAACAGGTGCAAGCTGTCATTGATGCCAAGCTGGTCCCCATGATCATCCACCTGCTTGACAAGGTTTGCCTGTTTATTGTTTTTGTGAAGAGTAGTAAGAAAAAAAAAGTGTTGCTTACATCAAATGCATGTGTTTTAGGGTGACTTTGGCACTCAGAAGGAAGCAGCCTGGGCCATTAGTAACCTGACAATAAGTGGGAGAAAAGATCAGGTAAAAAAATGTCCACATTTTTACTTGTTCATGTTAACCTGCTGTGCCTGATGTGGGTTTTTAAACATTTTTAACCACAGTTTGTTTAAAAATGAGACCTGGTGTGAAGAAGTGGTTAATTTTCTTAAAAAAGGGATAGATGCACAAACGATTGGCATAATTTCATTTTTAAAAGAAAAAAATCGCGCAGACATTTCTAACCAGCAAAACATCTGCTTATCATTTTTTAAATGCCTGAATGCAAGCAAAATAATTGATAATGTCAGTCAGTTCTATTTTTCTAACATGACTGTGTTGTCCACAGGTGGCACACCTCATTGAAAAGCAGGTGATCCCTCCATTCTGTAACCTGCTCACAGTGAAGGACGCTCAAGTCGTGCAGGTTGTTCTCGACGGCCTCAGCAATATCCTCAAGATGGCCGATGATGAAGCCGAAACTATTGCTAATCTGATTGAGGAATGTGGAGGTAGGTTCCACCTCTACCACCAAGCTTTTATCACAGTGACCTCACATACTTATGTGTGTTTGATTTCTGGTCTTTTTGTCCCATAGGTTTGGAAAAAGTGGAGCAGTTGCAGAATCATGAGAACGAAGACATCTACAAATTGGCATACGAAATTATTGATCAGTACTTTTCATCTGATGATGTAAGTTGTACTTATTATACATATATCTTCGATCAAGCTCCTTTCCATTACTTAATTTATTTAGATTTAACTGTCAAAAGGGGCCACTTTTTTTTTTAATTTTTTTTTTTTTACTGACAATATGAAGTGTATTTGTTCTTTTCTAATAGTCATAGTTTCTGATATTACAGTAGCATTTTTATCCTTTTAAAACTGATATTACAGTAGCATTTTATATCCTTTTAAAACTGTCACAGGTCCTACTTGTACGCATTTAATTTAAATCACTGTCAAAGATTGGGCTGTATGATGTAATTCTTCCATACAACGGCTGACTCATGATGCCTTTAACACCATCAGCGTTTGATGTACAACCCTGTCTACTGCTCATTGTTAATGCTCAATTGCTCTGTCTGTCATCCAGATTGATGAAGACACCAGCCTGGTCCCAGAGACCATCCAGGGCGGAACGTACGGCTTTAACTCAGCCAACGTGCCAGCTGAGGGATTCCAGTTCTAGACGTCATCTGGGGTATTCTGGAGTTTTGTTCATGATGCAGCACTCTGTTCAACATAAACAAATTAAGAGAGAGAGAGCGAAAGAGAGCGAGTGTGAGAAATTCGATCCATTGTGCTTGGCTCGTGGGATCCATGGCTGCATCTTATCTGAGAGAAAAATATGTGGATTTCATTTGGCATTCCAGGGGAACCAGCCCAAATGAAGTTTGAGATGGCGAGTGGATGCGAGTGAGAATGAGTGGCTACATGTTGCAAAAAAGCAAAACATCTACATCGAATGCGTTGAGTGACATGCCGACATAACTTCTGTGTTATTGGAGCTGTCGTCTTCGGAAAACTACTTCAAATGACAACAACAAAAAACTCGATGTCTGCCCAGAGAGAACCAAGGACATTCAAAAATAAGAAATCAAGAGATCTTGATATATTACAACAAGATGCAGATATGAAAATAACTTTGATTATGAACTGAGATGAACCACAAACCATCACAATTCTGCGGTCCTCCGACTAGAGAGGGCGCCACCCTCAATGAGCCCCTCCCCCAATCGGCCACGCTATCAGACATGTGTGTGAATGGACCCATTGTGTATGAATGTCTGGACTCAGTGCTGAGGAGCCAGGTTCATCTCCTCCAACGAGACGTCCCGATGGGGCACCATCCTCTCCCCCCCGGTGGGTAGGGCCAGGAGTCCGACTGCGCGTGTCGCATGTGCGAGAGAATGGACGGATGAGTTGTGTGTGCTTGGCTGCGTGCGTGACTGGGAGTGTGCAAGGCTGGGTGAGAACGCATGCAGAGACGGGAAAAGATACAAAAAACATCTGAAGAGAAACAAAAATTGAGAAACGCAACAACACATTAAGAGAAAAGGTTTCAGGAAAGAAATTCTGCCTTTGAAAGAGGCTGATCCTCTTATACCTGAAAGGAAGAACTTTGGATATGGAGATGAAACAAAATCGTCATCATAAGGATTATTCTTTTTGTTTTGAATTATTGTTAAGTTAGTATTAATTGACACTGGACAATGTTAATGGCAGGTGTGCAGCAGCAGTGCATTGAATTAAGATGCTTTTTGGCTTTTCTTTTTGCCTCCAGTGTGTTTTTTATTTTTTTTATTTTCAGCTATTAGTTTCACTGCTTCTGTAAAGGTGAATGATGACGATCATATTCCATCCTTCCACCTGAACCCTAACCTGAACACCAGACATGGGCTTGATGCTGTGAAATTCTGTCATCACTATTATCAACCAAATGACATGTTCCTCTTGTAACTCCTCATTTATTTACTTTCATTTTACAGCAAAATCAGTGCTTTGCAGTTTTGTTGCCATAGCTTTGATTATCACCGAGGAAGAAGAGAACGGCCGCCATGTCGTGTAGGATTGTGAATCATAACCTTTGCATGTACTAAACTATAGCACAGTTATTTTTTTTAGGGTATTTTAGTTTCCTTAGGCTGTGGATACAGTGTAATTTTCATTTTAAGTAAAACTGTGCTTAAATGTTACATGTTTACCCTTCCCTTACTCCTCACTATTGTCTGATTTGCTAAATAATCTATGGTTTTGCACATGTACTGCAAAGTGAGGCCTGAAGTTTTTCTAAAGGTGTTGGTGGGTTTCATAGGTTTTGACCTGCCAACAGCCTCTACATTATGCATCACTCAACCACAGTCTTTGTTGTCTTTCTAGAGTGATCCAATGATGCTTTTTAGTGATACTTGAGAAAATAATGACTTTATTTCAGGAGAAGCAGTAATGAATCTGCTAATGTATCAGCTTGACTTGAGAGGGGGTTGAACCTCCCTTCTCTCATTGTAAAAGGTATCCCACATGTCAGGCTGGAGTTATTTTAAATGGGTTTTCCTGAATAATAAATAAACCCATGAACAAGTTTGCTGTAACGTAAGTATCTTGCAGAATCCTCAGCCCCACATCCCTCCTTCCTCAACCAGCTAAGTGTACAAGCTTACCCTCTTTAATTTTTTTTTTTTTTTTTAACTTCAAACACTGTAGTAATAATTACACATTGTGAGCATAAACCTTCTGTTGAACATAGGGGTATTTTTTGTTTTGTTTTTGCAGCATTCCTTGTTAGCAAACGTGGTTTCAAATATAAAATAGCGACCTGGAAGAGGGGGAAGCGGTTTGCCTAACAGCCGTTTTGGGAGATGGGCTACAGGACAGGTTGTCTTCGAGAAAATAAATAGTGAAACCCAAACACTGTGACTGTGTGTGTGCTTTGTTGCGAAAATGCTGTCTGATTAAGCCTCTTGGGGTTCTAGTTTTATTTTCTTTTTTTCTCTTGATATCCAAATACTTTAGTTTCTGTCGATATTTCATCTTGTGTTCAAATTTTGAGAAGCCGCGGTCTTATTGGCTAAAAAGTGGCCGTTTGTCCGCATGCGCACTATGAAAAGTAAGTAAAAACGTTGCATTGATAAACTATTGGAAATGTCAACTTTTGGACTGTCAGTGACGAGCAACTTCCAAACCGTCTAGATGTCCTGGACGTGGCGTTGTAGTAAGAAATAATTTTTTTTTAAGAAAATTTTGGGATAGGGGGTTTAAAAGAAAGAGAGTAATAAAGGGAGGGAGAGAGGGGGGGGGGAGGGGGGAAGGGGAGGGGAAGGGACCTGGAACGGGACCGAAGGAGGAGAAGCTGAGGAAATGGGGCGTGTGGCGTAGGTCAATATAGCTAATCACCGCCCCAGTAGTACGTAATCTTGGGTGTAATTTACAAAAAAGGATAAATCACACTTTATTTCAACACAATCTACACAGTGACGATGCAAACCATTGTTTCAGATTATTTCTGAAACAGATTATGACTAAACATGCTGATGTGATCACATAAATGACAGTTATCGCATTTGTGGATGGAACTTTGGACTTTACGTAATGTTACTGAGGAAATTTGGGAGAAGAACCAAGAAATGAAGGCTGTGCCGAGGTGAGTCTTCGGTCGTGTTTACGCCCAATAGTCCGCAAGACTTTATTTAATTAGGAAGTTTGTTCCATTGGGGTTTGCAATTCAGCCGGTTGCTTTGACAGCACGTCAAACGCGCTGAACCGCTGGGAACACGTTCCCTCCCTGCTCGCCTCAGGAGATGCTGCATTGATAAATACATTACCAAAATAAACGAGGGAAAAGACCCGCGCAATAGTAAATTCAGTGCAATTTCCGTTTAATTTTTTCTGCATCCTGGGTCGGTCAGGTCTTGGTGACTCGAGAGTATCGTTTTATTTATTCATTCATCAAATCGTGTACAGCACAGCAGCGATGTTCCATTATTTTTTGTAACTTACATTGAATTGTAAATCAGTTTTTAAAGTATCCTTTTGCATGTACTGTAACATTAGCTATAATGAAAATTTGCCTTACGAGCCAGATGGAAGATGAGTTCTGCTGGATATCTGTTCACACATGGTGGTTATAAATGGTAGACTTTTTTTTTTTTTTTTTTTTTTAAATATACAAACAAAAGAGCAAAGTAATGATGTAATATTTCTGAACAACCACAAAGCTAAAATATGTATCAAGCTTCAAAGTGAGCTATTTAATGGTCAAAAATCAATTTCTCTGTTGACAATTTTCCAAAGCTGATCAGTCTGGTTGTTTTTAACTTCCAGTCATATGTGTTTATTTTGCTGAACAGGTGCATTGTTGAGCTTCAATCATCCTGCTGGGCTACAGTACCAGATCTTCTCTGAAAGACTTCCTGAGCCTGGTCTCTGGTCACCATCATGGAAAACCTAGAAGACGACATGATGCTGTTCTATTTTTCTGACTCATGTTCAATTGGACCATCAGGAGCTCGGAGGAGGCATCTGTTCCCAAGGTGATCTGCTGCACCTGCTGTGGAAACCAAAATTGAACTAGTGTGGTCAAACAGAGGCCTGGGACACATGGCACTGGCTGCAGCATACCCCTGCTGTAGTGCTGCTATTGTTGAACTAAATTGGAGGGGTGTGATGGTTTCTCTTTCTCTTGTCTTCAGTCTATGAGTCTGTCTGAGCAGTGACCTCTTCATGTGTCCAGGATGTTAACGTCTAACTGGGAGCTGTTGTGAAGGAATGAAGCTTTTCAGTGGCTGGCTGCTTTATTTAAAGCCGTCTTGGTGAAAGAACCCAAACTGGAATACAAAACTTTCAAACTTTAAATGGGGATGGTCTCACTTCCTGTTTCTAGTGAGGGAAAGTCAATCCACTCTCCAATGTTGCATAAACTGCTATTATGATTTTGTATGACTAAGTCCAGGTAAAAAAAAAACAAAAAAAACAAAAAAAACAAATTCAGTTCATGCACAGAGGTTCATTCTGATTTAGTCTTACATGTTGACATGGAGGTCAAATGGACCACGGCCTAATCTGTTTATAAGTAACACTTGTAGTCACTCTGGAAATCCAGACAATTAAAGGGAAAACCAAATAAATGAGCATGACCTTAGGTACATACTGTATAATAAAACAAGCAGAAATGGGGTGATTCCAACAAACAGCTTTCAGTTGATCTTTTTCTTTTTTTTTTTTTTTGTAAATAATCTGGAAGGTCTTACAAAAAGTTGTTCACCTTGTGGTCTCACTTCATACATCTGGTATTTTGTAACAAGATAAAGTGAAAAGAACTATGCTCAAGAGCTGCTCTGAAAAAAAAAACAGAAAAATTTGGTAGCTAAATGATATGACCGTGATTTAACTTTTACAAAAGTAATGCACACCAGTAGACATTAGAATTATTCCTTACCTAGGGTAAACGATTGTTTCTAGAGTGGGTGTAGAATGAGTGTAAATACATATTCTGACAGTTCTGAGACTGAAACACTTGTTTGAAAAGGCTCCATTCACAAAAACCCCACCAAAATTGCCGACAGTTGCCAACATAACACAGAGCTGCTTTTGCTTCCAGACTAAGCCCAGCCCACCAAAAATGTCACCGTTTGTAAACGTTGAAACCTATACTCAAATATTTAGCGAGGTTAGTAAAATTAAGACATTTATTATAAAATGTTTACTCTGTGGGACCATGGTATATATGGATTAAACAACTCTGATCTGTGCATTATACAGTTTTAATGCACTTCATGGAGGAAAACCACTCCTCTGCGCGTCATGTTCTAGACTCTGTGCAGTGCATTAAAACTGCAGAATACATGGCTCCTAATTGTTTAATCCATACTTATCTACTCCACCGAACACCCAAGACAAATCCGTTATAATACAAGACAATCAGTGAAAATGCCTGTGTTACAAATAAAACTAGAAAAGCACTTGGAGTGCAGACCTCTGCTAGGCAGCCCATTTTCCCTTTACAAAATTCCTGGATCCAGAAACTGATCTGCAGCACCACCTTATGCGAAATGTAGTGGATAATGCAGTTGACAGCTGATGGAAGTGGTAAAAAAAAAAAACTATGGAAATATAACATGGCATTTATTGACACAGGCACTGCTGCGTACACACTGCCTACCCTGCCAGAAAGCTTAACGTTGTATTTGATCTAAACTAGAAGAATAGAAATCTGCACACCAGTGAATGCTCCTCAGAAAGATTTAATGTGTGATGTTTTGGGCTCCTGCCCTTCGTCAGGCAAAAACATTTTGTCTGACGAAAGGCAGGAACCCGAAACGTCAACGCATTAAATCTTTTCTGAGTAGCATTCACTGGTGTGCAGATCCCTATTCTTCTAGTTTGTACACTATTTTGCATCCAGCACCCAGTTCATTCTTCTGGGATGTGCGTGAGACTGTTGTCTATTACCTTTGGTGTATCTGATATAACCACATCGTTTTATCATCATGTATTAGGAGACAGATTAGGATGAAGACACAGATGAGCTCAGTCCTCGCCACCTGCTGGCGAGAAGTGGGCCTGTCTAGCAATGATTAAGATTCTTTTAAAAATTCCTGTATCCAAACGATGATCTGGATCAGCACCAAAATGATCATTTGTTACCCGCCATAATACACACAATTCGTAATTTTGAGTTATTTTGCAAACAGGCAAACCAACCATAACCCCCACCCCCTGGTAGAGGTAACTAGCCTTGTATTGCATTGGTAAAGTATCAGCAGCTACAGTTTTACTGCCTGTATTTGGCAGCAATGTTTTATTATCTGCTAATATGTCCACAAAAGAAATTGATTACACTATTCAGTCATATGGCCATTTGTGAAAGGCATGAGTATATGTTGGATTTGTTTCATCTATTTGTTTCATTTTTTGTAAAGTCCCAAGAACCGCATGCCGCCAATCTCTACAAAAAAAATTGGTACACTCATTTTAGTATAACTGCATTTAAACCAGTTATCTGCACAAAAATTTACAATGTGTGCTGCCAGTCAAATTCTGAACTCACCCATGTAACCATTTCCAGTCTGCACCCAAGTCCCACCCCCTGGAGAGAGAAAGTGCTTTTTTTCAGACTCTGGGGTCTTGATCATCAATGATTAAGGCGAGAGATTTAAAAGTCCTTCACAACATGCCAAACCCTTCCATGATACCACAGTAAAAAACATCAAATGTTACCATGGTGAATATGAGTCCAATGGCATGCAAACAGGAAGTCCCTTTAAATGACACCAAATAGGTTGATCACCACCAAACTTGGCACAGATGAGACAGGCATGCCTTAAACTGTTTTACATAATTTCATGACTTCATATCCCTGCCTCCAAAAGCAGGAAGTAACTTATTTTAAAGCCTTAATGACTTGCATGCCTTAAAAACCTCTGAGTGAATACACAGTGACAGACACAGTACATGGGCTGCAGCAGCGCCAAAGGTGCAAGGGCATTAAATACCACTTATGGCTTTAAATTTTATTTGTAACATTATTCTATTAGCAGGGGCATTGTTAATTGTTAAGAATGTCTCTAATGACAGGCTAACTGGTTCCTATTGACGTGCTAGCCAGTGTCAGCGACCTCCTGCAACTAGAATAACGGGATGAAATATGTTGTAACTGTCCCCAGTGATAAATAGCACCCTGGCTAACTCGAAAATGAGGCCCCATGTCAAAAGTCCCAAACTACCCCTTTAAGCATATGTACATACAAGAAATCTTAAGCTTTTTTCACTCAATGTTCAATAAAAACTTCTAGAAAAGATTTATTTAGATAAGAATAGCAGCATTCAAAGGGTAGTCTAAAACTATTTACATGGTGTGAGAAGGAAGTTAAAGACAGATTATTTTTAGCTTTAAGCAGTGATGGCGTCATGTTCCTTAAAGACAATGGTCTTGGGGTTGATTCCCACACTCTTCGTTGTGTTGTGCGTTTTGTAAATGCCGATGAGACGATCAGCAATTTCAAACATGTTGTTCCTCAAGGAGATGATGATGAACTGAGCGTTCTTTGTTTGCTCCTGCAGGAATGAGAGAGGAAAAGAAACGAATAAGGACTCATTTGCAAAGATTTGATTCCTTGTTGAGTATTGCTGTAGCTGACACAAGGTAAAAATGTAAAAATCATGAGAACATTCATGTGAACATAGTCCAGACTCCACCCTTCTAAAAATCCTTGACAAAACTGTTGCAAACTCAATTTCTAAATCAATTTGTTCAACAACTGTGTGACTGTTTTTTTTTTTTTTACTTAAAGGTTCTCAGAGACACCTCTCAGTTCATTTTTAAGGGTCTCATTTACATGAGACAGAATTTTTGCATATAAAATTATGAGGCGGCCACCTCAGCCTAATGTCATGCTGTCCACATGTTTCAAAACTGACGACAGAAAAACTTATTTTCTGATAGGCGTTGTGGTGGATGGATGTCATTTTAACTGCATTCGCAGCATTGTGCCCATGTAGTGGCAGCAAGGAAGTTGCTGCCAAAGAGGAAGAATAGAACTGTGAAATTTCCTTTTCTTTCTTTCTGATTTTCTTTTAGTGTTGCCAACTTAGTGACTTTATTGCTACGTTCAGCAAATTTTCAGGCCCCTTTAGTGACTTTGTTTTTTTTTTTTAAAGCTCTCTCTCTCTCGTGGTATTAAACACTTTTGGAGACCAATATGAAAGCATGTTTACTCTGCTTTAACAGAGGGGTGCTCCCGCAGGCCCTTCCCTCTTTTAATAACAGAGGCTAGGTCGTCACGCAGCAGCCATCTCTGCTCCCACTCTGCTGCAGTCAGAGTAGAAAACATGCTGGACCAGACTGAACAAGACTGGAAATACATTAAAATGAATTTTCACTTATTTTACTGGCAGATTAGCTGTCGTATGACATTTTAAATGATTTAGTTATTATATAATGTGTCATTTCCACTGTCATGCTGTAATTAATAGGAAGATTACCTGTTACAGAATGATTTTAAGGTTGTTGAGGACATCAGCACCCTGGCATTCATATTCAAAGAAGTTGCTTGTCTCATTTCTCACAGCATAGAGGTCAGTCTATTTCTTATAATGGTTAAGGTGAATTTGTAGATAGTTTACTATGCAGTCATACTAGCCTGTAACTTTGTTTGATTTTTTTTTTCTCAAAGAACAACAAAACGATGCTTTTAAATATAAAGCGTCCCAAATTTTCTTCCAGGGGAGCATAGCCCTGGACCCCTGGAGAGTTTTTTTTTTTTTTTAACACTTCCCACCTTTCTCCACCCCTAACCTGTTTTAATGTCTACATTTACTCAATTATATATTGGACTCCTAAAACACAAAATGCATCGTTTGTAAAGTGTTTGATCAAGCCAGTACATGCACGTGTGCATGAACAGGATGTTACCACCTCTGCCTTAAATTTGAACCAGAAAAACCCTGAGAGATACTTGGAAAGGGGTTCTGCTCAGCTAGGAGAGCACCATTCAGTCTTATCACAAGCACTCAATGTAGAGAAACAAGTGGACTGGTATCCCACCACATTACCAAACTGCTGTACTAAACATTTAATCCATAAGTCCACACTTACATATATGTAACAGGCCACGATGGAGACGTTCTTGAAATCAAGAGCTGCATCTATCTCGTCCATAAAGTAGAGCGGTGTAGGCTTGTAGTGGTGCAGAGCGAACACCAGAGCCAGGGAGCTGAGGGTCTTCTCTCCTCCTGACAGGTTAAAGATCTTTTTCCAGCTTTTCTTTGGAGGACGAACGCTAAAAGCAGAATAAATAAATGGAGGGTCAACTGATAATAGTAATAAAATTTAAAAAAAAAGAGTGTAAGGGAAAGGAATTCCCTAATCAGTTGTGGCAGAATGTGTTTAACGTTGGACAGGATAAGTTTCTTTAACAAATAAATAATGAGCCATGACATGCAGGTAGGAAAGTTGTCAAGGATATTGGGGGGGGGGGTTACAAGTAGCCAATGAGACACCGTTTAGCGTTTTAAAAATGACTGGCAAAGCAACAAAAACTACCAGACCCTTTAATTTCTCTTTTCTTCAGCCTTTACCTGAACATGATACCCTCAGAGAATGGGTCCAAACTGTCGACAAGCTCCAGCTCTGCATCACCACCCAGCGTAAGCATCTGGTAGTTTTCCTTCAGCTTGTTTGTGATCATGTTGAATCCAGTCATGAACTCGTTGAGCCGCTGTTTGCGCAGGTCCTCGTAGCCACGTTTAAATTTGTCTCTCTCTGTCGTAATCTCATCCAGCTGGGCAACACGCTGCAGGTACAGCTCTTCCTGTAAACACACACACACAAAAAAAAAAAAAAAAAAACAGTGACATGGTTAGTGTTCTTAATCTCTTTTAAAAAATATTCTTGCTGGCATTTAAGATATTACATACATACATATATATATATATATATATATATATATATATATAATATATATATATATATATATAAAATATATATATATATATATATATATATATATATATATATATATATATATATATATATACATATATATATATATATATATATATATATATATATATATATATATATATATATATATATATATATATATATATATGTGTGTGTGTGTATACATACACACACACACATATATGCACATACTCATTTATTCACTCATAAATTTCCAGAGTCATGAACAAAATTTTAACACTGCAAATAGAAGTTCAATGACTTGCATTTCGCGTTGAAGCAGGGACCAAGAAGAAACAGGACCAAATGACAAGAAGTAGAAAGTAGGCTTTGTATTGAAAACTGCATTTGAAATAAAACAAATCACCTCATCAAAAGTTTATATACACAGGTACAACCCAAAAAATTTGAATATTCTGAAAAAGTTCATGTATTTCTGTAATTCAACTTAAAAGGTGCAATTTACATATTGTATAGACAAATAATATGTGAATCAATATATTTCAAGCTTCTTTTTGTTTGAATGTTGCTGATTAGAAGTTGCAGCTTAAGAAAACCTCAAATTCAAAAACTCAATTAGAATACTGCATAAAATCAATCAGAGAAGGGTTTTAAATACAAAAATATCTTGCATCTGTACGTAGTACTTGGTGGGGGCCACTTTAATGACTGCCTTAACCCGGCGTGGCATGGATGCTACCAGCTTGTGGCATATCTCAGGTGTTATGGAAGACCAGCATGCTTCAATCACAGCACTGAGCTCTTCTCTATAGTTTGGTCTATTCCTGTTAAGCTCTTTCTTGACAATGCCCCACAGATTTTCAATGGGGTTCAGGTCAGGTGAGTTTGCGGGCCAATCAAGCAAGGTAATCCCATGGTTGTTGAACCAGGATTTTGTAGTTTTGGCAGTGTGGGCAGGTGCCAAGTCCTGCTGGAAGATGAAGTCTGCATCCCCATACAGCTGATCCACTGAAGCAAGCATGAAGTGCTCCAAAATGTCTTGGTAGACGGCTGCATTTATGCTGGACTTAATGAAGCACAGAGGACCAACATCAGCAGCTGACATGGATCCCCAGGTCATCACAGACTGGGGAAACTTAACACTGGACTTCGTGCATCTTCTATCTAGCGCCTCTCCGGTCTTCCTCCAGACTCTGGGACCTTTGTTTCCAAATGAGATGCAAAACTTGCTCTCATCAGAAAAGAGGACTTTTGACCACTGGGCGTTGCTTGCTGTTGAGGAGTGGCTTGACAACAAGAATTCGACATTTGAAGCCCATGTCCAGCATCCACCTGCGTGTTGTTTCTCTTGAAGCAGTAACTCCAGCTTCAGTCCATTCCTTATGAAGTCCCCCACACTTTTGAAAGGCCCTTTCCTGACCATCTTCTCCAGGCTGCTGTCAGCCCTCCGGCTTGTACACCGTTCCTCTTCCACCTTCCACTTAACTGTCCATTAATGTGCTTTGAGACAGCTCTGAGAACATCCAGTTTCTTTTGCTATCACTTTTTGTGCCTTTCCCACCTTGTGCAGGGAGTCAATTATGGTTTTCTGCACAACGGTCAGATCAGCAGTCTTCCCCATGGTTGTGATTTTTTCTAAACCAAGACAGACTTTTTAAAGGCTCAGGGCACTTTTGCAGATGTTTTGGATTACTTATCTGATTAGACTGTGACACCGAGCCTACAATACTGGAGCTTTTCACAGTATTCTAATTTTTTAGTTTTTTATTTAAAGGTGTTCTTAAGCTGCAACTTCTAAACAAACAAAAGCTTGAAATATATTGATTCACATATTGTTTGTCTATACAATATGTAAATTGCACCTTTTAAGTTGAATTACAGAAATACGAGAATTTTTTCAGGATATTCTAATTTTTTGGGTAGTACCTGTATAAATCTTAGAGGAAACCCTGTAGAGGTAACATACTACAATTATAATCGTAGTGTGACAATTTCTGCATTTACAAATCACAAAGCTAGGATTAAGACAGAAAAATGTGGCAACACAGGAAACTCACAAACTGAATTTGTCCTCAAGTAAAGGTGGATGTGAGTGATTACTTTCCTAGCATGTCAGGTGGCTGCCTCATTAATTACCTTGTACAGAGGCTAGGATGAAATATACCAAATTATATTTCTGCATACCTTCTTCCTGTACTCAGCAATGGCTCCAAGGTTGGGCTTCATCTGACCACACTGGATCTCTAATGTGCTCACTTTGTTGATAATGATGTTGGGATCTGAGATCGCTTCAAGGTCAGCAGGAGTAAGTGTACAAAGTTCCTCTGCTGGCTGGCCCTCAATGGTATGAAGGGACAACTTGGCGGCCTGTACAATACAAACAATTATTCTCATTCTGATTCATATATAAACACGTTTGCTGTAGATTATTATTGTGCAGACAATGCTTATCTTTTACGGTATCCTTTTGAATGTATCATATGATAAAACAAAGCTGATGAAATACAAAATGACTCAAAACTTGCATATTACTAGTTCTCACCATTTCAGCTGGGATTAAAGATTAAGAACCGTTCCCCTCACTGGACTGTTACTGTCTGAGCTTTAAAATTGAAATGAAATGGTCAACCAACCTAACTTTATTTACCAGACTGAGTCCTGGTCTTATCAATAATTATATACCAAACGTGAAAAATATAAGCATATAAAAAAAAAAAAAAGAAGCAGTGAACTTTTATGTTTTTAGGACAAGAGCGCCGCCATCTTGCAGTACCTCTAAGCTCTGACATCAGCGGGTTGATATGCACTCTGACTTCGCATTAAATCAATAGGAATAACCAGCTACACTGCACTATAATTAACAAGCTGGAATACAGTTTAGAAGATTAATATGATGGAGAGCGAGAGGAAGCTGGAAGGCCAGTCCAGCATCCAGATCCTGATATGAAGCACTCAGAGCAGCTTGAGGCTTTAGTCTGCAGACCTCTAGCTTACCAGACTCCAAGTCTCCTGATCATTTTCCTAATTTTCTCTAGAAAATTCTCACCTCATGATCTTGAGTCGCCAGCATCGGGCAGGACCAGTTTCTGGTTTAGCTGAAGGTTGTGAACTGTTCTGTCTTCAGCCTAAACTTTGGAAAACTTACTTTTAGACCCAGGAGGAATACAGTAGTGGTCCCCTTTTTGTCTTTTCTTCTCCTTTGGCTCACCAGTCTCTGTCATTCACACTGTTATCTTTCTAATTGTGGACTGGACCAGAGGATTCTCATTCAGGACCGCAGCACAAACCAACCCGGTGATGTCAGAGCTTAGAGTACTGCAACATGGCGGCGCCCTTGTCCTAAAAACATAAAACTTTGCTACGTTTTTCTTTTATATGCTTATATTTTTCACATTTGGTATATAATTATTGATAAGACCAGGACTCAATCTAGTAAATAAAGTTAGGTTGGTTGACCGTTTCATTTCCACTTTAAACCCTTAATTTGTTTGCTCCATGCATCTTACCAACAAAACCTTGTGCTTGAAAAGACCCAACTTGAATTCATGACAACTTGCCCCATCACTCACCTCTTCCTGCCAGTATTTAATCTTGCTATTGTGTTTCGTGATGATGGCATCTATTTGCTCAATAGAGAGGCGGACATTGAGTGACTGCTCTTGCAGTGCATGTTCCTGCTGCTGCAGGAGCTTTATCTCCTTCGACACAGTCTGATACTGCTCCTGCACCTCAGGCAGTGCAGCCTGGAAAACAAGAAATACATTTATTGTTAATTAAAATCTATTTAAATGTGGCAAGTCTCAGTGGGTCACATATGGTCATGAAAGATAATATTCAAGAAAATAAATAAATAAAAATTCACTTTAGCATATACAAAGAATTTGCCAAATATCAGTCACACATTTTTATGCTTCTTTTTAAATGGTGACAAGCAAGGCAACAATACTTTTAAAATGAAGCAAATGTGTTTACTAGGTTTGTGAGACAATATCGATACACCGATATATTGCGATATTTTGTGTTGCAATATAATATTGATATCAAAAAGCACTGTATTGATATTTTTACTAACAAAATCTCACAAGATCTCTTTGCTCTGTTACAAAACACAGCAAGATTTTGTTGTTCCATTAGCACTGACAGAAAAGCCAGAAAAGCCTAGCATTCCTTTAAGAGCGACATGACTACAACACCTTTGCCTTTAAAATCTTATTGCTTTGGTGAAATGAAGTGCATCTTCACGTTTTTAAGTGAATGAATCATACCAGATGCCCCATTCTTTACACAGCATTATACACTATGCTGTAAACACATTATCGCAATACATCGTCTTGCTTATAGTATCACAATGCATCATATCGCTGCTCCTGTATAGTGATACATATTGTATTGCCACATCTTTGCCAATACACACCCCTAGTGTTCACTACCATTTTCAGTTTTCATGGTAACATGAAATCAGTACTTTGAAATGTACAGATCTAAAATATCCATATACAGAAAAACAACAAACAAACTGTAGATAAGATCAATAAAAACATGCCAACCTCAGCTTCCTGACAGGCTTTCATGATCTCTCCAGCCTCATCTTCCAACTTCTTCAGCTTTTCAGTGAGTTCAGCCATTAACTTCTCATTCTCCTCCAGCTCACCCTGCACACGCGTGACACTCTCTTCACACTTCTTCAAGTTGCTGAAGAGGAAACAAACAAACAAAAAAAAAAACACTCAGATATCAGCTTCTATCAATGTTGTAGGTCATTTTGTCAGAGGTTAGAGCGGTGTAGGTCAACTGTGTTATGGCAGCACTCAGATCAATACATAGAAGAATGGAGAAATAAAATTCACACACATACAGTATGCATACCTCCTATGGAAATATTTCCTTGCAAATTAAATATCTGACAAAAACTGAAAAGCCCCTCTATCTTTCATTGGACAAAAAAAGAAAGGAACTCTCCTAAACATGCTGCTGGTTCATCAACATTAGTTCCGACTACAGCGGGCACTTCTAAAAACCAGTAAAAACATGCCTCATGCTTTATATTGAAAAATGCACATCCAAATAGTTCTACCTGACCTATTTTTCCATTTCTGCTATCAGGTGATCGTATGAGCCGTGGATAAAACAGTGATTTGACGCGGCTCATAAATACTCCTTGTTAAACAAGATTAGCAGCAATCTCTTCACTGCAGCACTGAGACCCTCAATCACCTTAATATGGCATGCCTGTTAAGGCTTCCAACGTATCCATAAACACAGGTCAGTGACAACAGTTGAAATGAGCCTTGCAAACATAAAATTTTAATTTACATTAACAAAAAGTGGAGTTTATGCGAAAGATGCTTACAATTGCTGTGGTTAGACACTGCATCATCTGCAGCTCCAAGAAGAGCACATTTTAATGATGGTGGACATTCATCTGTCAGTGATAGCTTTTTGACTTTCAGAAATGTTTCAGAGTCCTACTTTATGTTTGACAGTGTTGGTGGTTTGCAGGATGGCCAGTCAGGCTGAATAAACCACACTACATGTAGCCTAGCCACTGTTGGCTAGCCTAGCCACTGTTAACATCCATTTCGATGTTATTTAATCTTTAAATTACACATAATTAAGTGCGTGACCTTTTGACTGACATGCGGCAGACCGGAAGCCCGGCCTGCCGACTGGCGGCTCCTAGTTAGCGCCATGTTTGCTCTCAGTAAGGTCTCAGTATGTAGCAGAGTAGCTCAATGGAGGTTTTTAGTCAGATAATTGCGATTCTAAGCGTGTCTTACCTTTACCCTGCCACTTAGGGGGCTAATCTTCATTAGCTCCTGTTAGTGTAGAGTTAGCTGGGTTAGCATTTAGCCCTGAGTACGTCTGCTGTCAATCATTTGCCTCACGGCTCGAAGCGGCCTTGCCTTTGCCCATTTTAGTATTTTAGGGAGTGATGACACACGCGACATGGCAAGATGGCGATGGTGGGACACACCCAACTGGCTTCATTTTTAGCTCTTCAGAAGCCAACAGGTGACGTAGCGGAAGGTTCGTCCCTCTCTATTAATGGTCTATGGTTTAAACACTACCAATCATACAGGAAGTATTGATACCTTTACCATGTCACATCATCTCTTCCAAATTAAGAACTTGGTGCAGCAACTTTCTTAACAAGAGCCTATTTAGTGAGAAGATGAAAGTAAAAGAAACGACACAGCCACGAGCAAGACATTGTTTATTTCAACAACCCCTCTTAAATGCATCTGTGGTCACAGCAGTGCCTATTGCTTAAACTTAGATGTATAGCATTTATTCAAACACGAATGCTGTTATCCTACACCCCAACTCCCACTACAAGTGCATCAGTGTATTAATAATCTAGTTGAATAGGAGAGTAGATAATCCTTATGTAAGACGAGTTAAATATGCAGATAGATGTTAACACTGCTTTATAAAAAGTTATTCCCTTACCGATCAGCTGTCTTTATGGCCACTTTGGCTTTGGTAATGGTGGAGGAGCAGTCATCTAATTCCTTGTTGACCTTGTCAAGCTTGTCCTGCTGAGCCTTTAGTTTGTGGCTATTGATGTCTACAATCAGGGTGTGGAGCCTTTTAACCTCATTTTCCACCTTCCCAGCCTTACTAGACGCTGACTCGTAGTCTGAACAAGGGAAAGTTTGGAAAGACAAAGCACATCACCCATTAGAATATTAAGATATTAAACAATCTAGGAATGTCACATTTACTTAATTTCACAATTAATCACAGTATTAAAATGCCACAATTAATTAATAGTAAAGATCCCTCAATATTATCACTTTCCATAAAAGATTACATCCAAAACCTTAATCAGTGCAACTTCTGCACTGAACAAAAACTGTTACACCACATCTGTGTCGCCGCTCGTCTTACTTTGTTTTTGTTTCATTCAAATTGCAGAAGGTGGGTTAGAGTGGAAAGATATGGCAGAGGAAGAGTTACTCTTTCAAAACAAATGGATTAAGTAATTCTTTGCTGGACATTTTGAGGTGTTGGTAGGGGAAAAAAAAAAACAAGAAAACAAAACAAAAAAAAAATCAATGGCTTACAAGCCTGTAAAAGATGACAAAATTGAAGAGAAAGGAGGTTACACTGAATACATTTCATCACCTGCATGATAATCACCAGCTTTTTACACAAGATAAATAAGAGAAATGTGCAGTAGTTTTGTAAATGATGTTAAAGGTTGAATATGGAATACGGACAGAACAGCGACATCACGTGTGTCTAGGTTGTAGTTTCAACGGCAGAAAAACAGCTCCAGCCGCTTTTCTAGGAAATGTTGTACTTTCATACTGTACCCCCCCAAACGACGTGGAGGTTTTTTTTTTTTCCAAATATACTTTTAATAAAAATGTTACATATTCAACCTTTAATGTTTACATAAAGTAACACCAGCATTAAATGTTGATACCTTTAAATTGTCAGTGTACAAAAAGGCCATAGAAGCAACAGTTTTAAATTACAGATATATGGTCTTGTTTATTCATTTACCCTGTTATGGTATTATTTGTATTAAAAAAGCAGTTATTCTGCTTAAGGGCAGCTGAAAGTCAAAAGCAAGCTAGATGCTTTTCTCCCCCGTGTTTTGAAATTCTCCACTCAGTTTTAAGAGAGCATTTTCTTTTATAATGTAGTTTACAAAAAGAAGTCTCCCAAGTCCAGGTGGCAGTGCTGTTGCCTTTGTAATTTGTTTTCCATGAAAGAAAAAGAGGGAGGCAGAGCCTTTGGCCATCAGGCCCCTCTCTTGTGGAAGCAGCAACCAGTTTAGGTTTAGGAGGCAGACACCCTCTCTACCTTCAAGATCAGCCTTAAAAACTTCCTTTTTGATAAATCTTATAGTTGGGGGTGGTTAGCCATTCTTTAGTTATGCTGCCATGGGCTTAGACTGCTGAGGGGCGTCCATGATGCACTGGGTTCTTCCTTTCCCTCCCATTGCTGCCTTTTTCCCATGTATAAACTTGTGACGGCATTGCCATCATTAAGTTGTATTTTCCCTCTATCAGCAGGTCTGGCTCATAAAATTTGCAGTACCTGTTGCTCTCTCTTTCTGTCCTCTCCACCCAAGCCAACCGAGGTAGATGGCTAGCTTACCCCCCCCCCCCCCCCGTTAAAAGGGGGTTTTCCTTTCCACTGTCATCCACTACTCTGTGCTTGCTCAGGATGGGGGACTGGACTGGGTCAAGTCAAGATTCAATCCAATCTGTTGGTTTCCTTGGCTAGGCCATTACGAATTGGCTTGAACTAATCCGTCTGTGATATGCCCCGATTTGATATTGTTGTGAATTGGTGCTATAAAGCTGAACTGAACTGAATTCAAGTTAATATGCAGTATTTATTATTTGCTTACAGAACAGAAGAGATTTTGTTGGAACAGGACTTCCAGGTTACTTTACTTTATTCTTATATCATTTCATTATATTGGAATTAAAATAGAAATAAATAAAACTTTTATATGGAATGTTCATTTGATTTTTAGACATTCAGTGTTGTGAAATTTACATATAATAATTGTAAAATGATTTGACAATAATTGCACCAGGAAAATCTATAATTGTGGCATTCCTAAAAGAACCAGTATTTACAGAAGCTCCCACCTTTTTTGAAGGCCTCCAGGCTTTTCTCCATCTGCTTCTGCTTGGCCTTGTCAGGGGCAGCTGCCAGCACATTGGCTTCAAGCTCCTTCATTTGAAGTTTCAAATGAGTTTCCTGGTCAGCAAGACTCTGTAGGAAGACAGGAAAAAATAAAACACATATAAATTAAATTCAGCAACATTAACTAAAAGAGAGCTTGAGGTATTTTAACATTTTACAGTTGCACAATAGTATGCATTATTATTTAGATATTCAATGCAATTAATAAGTGAGACAGAACACAGTGAATGAGATGACATACAGCCATGCTTTTGGTGTATTTTTCCAGCGTGTTCTTCATTTCTCTGAGTAGTGGCTGGAGACGCTGGATATTCTCCTCTAGCTGCAGCTTTCTTTCTTGGCAGCCTTGAAGCTTTGACACTTTCTCATTGAGTTTGCTTTCCATACGATCAAGCTGTGCGAAACACACAAACATTAATGAGTGAATGAAATAAAATAATGTTTTGTACATTTGTGATAGAGATACCCATTTATTCAGCATTGCACAACTGGACACTGGAGTGAGGAGTAAAGTCTTTTTGTACAAGTTTTTGTTGGAAGTGTCTTTCTGTTAGTCCATCAAATTTTAGTTTGCAAACAAGACATTCAAAGGATTAACAGTCTGGAGGGTAAATTTGATCAAAATAACTTTTATTATGAATGACATTCTGTTGTCAAATGTAGCTGATTCTGTGTGTATTCTGTTGAAAAAAAAACAACAATAATAATAAAGGATCCTTACACAAGCACAGCAAATGGTGTCCACATGATTCCTACAAAAAGCTTTATGTTCTTCTAACAAGGTTCCTTCACATTTTTACAAGTTAAATTTAAGACTTTAAGGCTACTTAGAACAGAATTTAACGCCCATTTCATAGCCACACTGGCAAAAACATAGATCCCTCTACAATTACAAATGTAAAGTAAAAAAAGATAGATTGAAGCAGAAAAAAAAGAAAAAAAGATAAATTGAGGGGGGGGGGGGGGGCGGGAAAAAAATTCATCTTTGCTGTCATTTTCCCAAATTACAGAAATCCATCATAGTGTAATTTAAGACCTACCATATGCATTTTAAGACCTTTTAAGTACTTTCTAAAGTATTAAATGCAGTTTTGTAAATTTAAGACTTAAAGGGACTTGAGGCAAGATTAAGAAATGAAACTCGCGACTGGCGCTTCAGGTTAACTGCAGCCAAGAGCCAAGCCATCACGGGAGCGTGCACAAACTGAAGCTATAATGTTGTTTACTACGCTTTTTCTTCATAGTTACACTTTTTAGTGGTCTTTCAGTTGATCTGGATCATTTGCTGACGGCAGAAGAATCCATAACTATCGCTTACAGTGTTCGAATTTACCACGACCGTCTTCTTCCTGTATCAAAATTGCGGATGTAGCGTCATTTGATGTCACGTCCGCAGGCAGTGCGGAAAATTCGGCCACCGAATTCCAGCGCATTTTGCCGAACACAGCCTGTTCAAGGCAACAGAGAGAGACGTGGGTGGAAACGCTTTTTTTTTTTTTTTTTTTTTTTTTTTTTTGGTATTTAGCGCTTTGTCACCCATCAGTATTAAAAAAATGGACATGCATGTTTGTTTTGTTTTTTTTTAAATTCCTGCCTCTAGTCCCTTTAAGACTTTTTAAAAGGCCTCCTTCCACTGAAAACCCGTTTAACTTGCTCCTTCTGTAATACGGAGGGTTTCCCCTTGTTTACTTACACATGCTGACTTGCTAGCGTCGGCTGTGCTTTCTCATCAGAGAAACAATACGAAGAAAAGAGCGAATCAGGAACAGCCTTGCACTTCTATGTCACATTGCAAATAGCGTATCCCACGTGGGGTTTCTATCTGTCCATTGGAAGGCAGGTAACCCTCCACTACACACTAGAAGTGAAGACAGCACGACTGTAGCTTCGGAGTTGAGAAGCTAATTAGCTAGCTGTTTGTTAGCATGGCGGAACAAACTTGTTTGTCGGCTCTATTTCCTGTCTGTAACGAAATAAGAGCGGGGGGCGGAGCTTCCTTCATACACTGATGGGAGACAGCCAATCAGACGGAAATTCATGAGAAGGACCCGGGAAAGCCTGCTGTTGGACCACAAGCCTCTCTTCTAGTATACAAATACAGCTGGATACAAAGCAACCAGAAGGTTTTCTTTTAAACAGAAACGATGCAGAATGCATTCAATAATAATGGAGAACACAGAAATATTAATGAAATGACCATGGAAGTACAACTTTAAGACCCCATGGGCTGGGAACCCTGTCTAAATCAGGACCAATTTTTTGGCAACCATGTAACTAAAATCCCTTTTCCACTAGCACAAGTCAGCTCAACTCAGCTCCATTCAACTTGGCTTAGTAGCTTTTCAATTACAATCTATTACACCGATCACAAGTGGGCGGAGTAAGAGTGAAGCTGCGGCGACATATTAGATTGTGCGACGCAAACGAAGCAGCAACAGTTCACACTAGCTACCAGTAGGTGGCTGTAACGCACCTCATAAATTGCTTGCTAGCCGCCAGTAAAAACAAGAAGGGTCTATCTGCGGCCCGCGTGTCGTCGAGTAACTTACTCGACGACACGCCCACCAGGCCAATGAGAGCACGGTAAAATCTAGCCCTACCCCTGACCCTTCCCCTAAACCTAACCAGATCCACCCACAATGCGACACGCCCACTGGGTTGTAAGCCGCAGATAGATACACTTGGTAAAAACAGCAATAGAACAAGGAAGATGAGAGGCATGGACGAGATTGTTACTTTCCACTGGCTAGACAAGAGTTTGAATAGCTCAGTTGATGGAGCTTAAGGTTTTTGATCCAACAGACCAGAGTTCAAGTCCCTGTTCAGGCAAACAGTTTTCTTATTTTCTCAACGATTTTGTTGAGAATCTGAAATCACTCCCCCACTAGCTCATATCTATCCATCCATCCATCTTCTTTTCTAGGTGTTCTATATAACTTTAACGGACATTTATCCATCTACCCATTTACACAGGCACATACACACACACACATTATATTATATATATATACATACACACACACACACATAAATATATACATACACACACACATAAATATATACTACACATATATATATATATATATATATATATATATATATATATATATTAGGGATGCACCGATTGTGAAAGTCTGGGCCGATACCGATGTTTAACATAACAACTTGGCCGATGTTTTCTATTTTTATTTATTACTTCCTTTGTGCCACAGAAATTTACAAGTCTTTCAGCTCCTCATCAGTCTATCCTTGAATGAGCACAAATTCAATCAGACCAATTTATGAAACAGAAACAACCTTTAATGTCACTTTGTGGTTGACATTAGTTATAACAAGCTCTTTTCTGAAAACTTTTTAAAAACCTGGGACTGATAATCACTAAAAAGAATGCTTCAGTATATTGCCCAACAAAATTGAGTGGTTTTAGCCTAATAAACAAAAACATACTCAATGAGAAGATTATTTGTGTATTTGCATGTACTGCAAATTGCGTAACGCTGATCTTTTTCTGAAACGGTAAAATATTGCCACACGACCGCCGCCATCTTCGTTTCTCTACTGAGGAAAGTGCGTGGATGCCTTCTACCAGTATCTCCCCCCACCCGCCCAAAAAAAGAGGGGAAAAAGAGTTTTTCTTAAGAACAGTGTTGATGACACATGTAAATCATATATATATATATATATATATATATATATATATATATATATATATAGGCTATATAATAATCGGCCACTGCCATCGGCAAATGTAATTTCTATTGGCCGATGGCCGATGGCAATTAACAAGGCAAACATCGGCCGATACCGATGTCCAGCCGATGCATCGGTGCATCCCTAATATATATATATATATATATATATATATATATATATACATGTGTGTGTAATCTCAACAAGATCGCGAAAGGAACAAAAAAAAGAATACTGACTGCCTGAGCTAGGACTTGAACCCTGGACCCTTGGAGTAAAAAGCTAACACTGCGAACTGAGCTATCTGGTTTCTGTCAGGAAACACCATCCTCGTCCGTGTCTCTAATCTCACTTCTCATCATCTTCTTCCTCTGTGGCTGTTTTTACGGCTGCCAAACAATTTATGAGATCCGTTACCGCCACCTACTGCTCGGGAGTGCGAACCGTCGCTCTTTTAATGACGTCACTCTTTGACTCTGACATCTGATTGGCTAACCCCTTGGCCAATAGGTGGCATGCAGTGAGATGACGTCAGACATAGCTCGTCTCAGCACGCTCAGAATCTTTGGCAGAGTAGGTACAGAAAATGTCGCACTTCAGCATGGAAAACCCCCAGTAGAAAAGCCCACAAACCAAGGCGAGGTGAAGAGAGTTGAGCAGAAAAGTGATAGTGGAAAAGGAGCATATGTCAGTTTTGAAGACTGGGGGAGTATTAATGTTTTCTGTTTTAAAATTTCAAGATATCGAATAAAACTTTAGTACTGATATGTGTACTTTGTACTCACTTCCACTTGGGAAACCTCAGTGCCAATAGAAGAGCCCATTCTGCCTTTTAATACTCTTCCTCCTCCAGTCATGGTTCCTGTGAAACAAATTCCATACCAAAGAAAGATTAAAATAAAGATAACATTCACTGCTACGAATTGTGAGCTAGAAAAGCAAACAAAAAGTAGTCAACTAGACAGAGAAGACAATTAACCAACCAGCCATCTCTATTATCTGTCCCTTCAGGGTGACCACTCTCCAGCGTTTGTCTTTCTGGAAAGCCATTCTTGTTGCCTGCTCCATGTCTTGGGCGATGAGAGTGTCTCTTAAAGCAAAATAAAAAGCTGGTCGCACATTTTTATCATTCACTCGCACCATATCAAAGAGGCGAGGGCTGTCCTCTGGAGTGCGAATGGGAGCCATGCTCTTCTCCCACACCTTCATCTGCAAGAATTAAAAGCATACCACAGGGTAAGGAAACTTTTTTACAAAAAAGTTACAAAATCCCAACCTAACACCCTCTAAACTTGAGGTTTCCAAAGGGCATAATTTTATACCTTGTCAAGACCAATGAAAGTTGCAACTCCAATGTTCTGTTCTTTGAGGAATGTGACGCATTTCTGAGCTGTGTCAATAGTATCCACCACAATGTTGTCCAAAGCACCACAACATGAGGAAATGGCCACATCATACTTCTCATCTATGGCTCCAAGATCGCCCTACAAGAACAGAAAGACCTTAATATAGTCATTCTAGATTAGAAGCTACTAAAGACTGTAGATGTGCATTTGAGACAACTCTTATTTCAAATGTAAAATAATGAAACAAGCTTGTTCCAGTAGAATTTCAAAAGTTATTGCAGTAGGTAAAAATCGCGTTTCTTTTCTTTTTTTTTTTTTACCAATCTTCCATAGATGCCAGGAATTTTGCCACTCTTCTTAAGTTGCATTAGAGCATCCAGAACCTTTCCTCGACTGCGATTGGATGACAAAGAACTTTTGGCTTCATCCACTTTCTGCCTCAATTCCCTCACAACTTCTTTAGTCTCATTGTCCATCTTCACTAGCTGCTCTAGCTCTTCCTGGTCCTACAAAGGGGAAGAGCAGTTAAAACGAAAGCTTACACAACTCACACCATCGATACGTACAATGAGGACAAACACAAATGATTTGTCTCAACAACAATGACACTTGGTTTTACCTTCTTGAGTTCCTTCTCTTTCTGCGGTATTTGGACCTCCAGGTCTTTGATGGCGACACGGCGCTCCTGCAACGTATCTGATGTTGTCTGAAGTGTCTGTTTGGCTGTGTTCAGTTGTGTCAGAGCCGTTTTGTGACGGCTAAGGTAGATGTCAAGCTCAGACTGAGAGAGGTCCATACGAGAACGAGTCTCATTTACAGTCTTGCTGAGTTCCATGAGCTCCTTCTCTTTTTTCTGGAGTGAAAAAAAGAGAGAGAGAGAGAAAAAAAGGAAAAATACAAATAAAATATTAATAATCTGACACTTAATTTAAATGGAAACAATTGCCAAAGGTAAACCATAGAAAGTTAAATTAAGGGCGCATTCACAAAGCTTGTTTTGATTCGAATCAGAGTCCGTTTGCTGAAAGTCCACTTCGTTAGGGGAGTTGTGAATGCGCAAACGGACTCTGATCCGGAACAAACAGCCGGACTCGGTCCCCCTGCAAACGCAGGTCTCGGTCCGATTCAAGTGAACCAAAGACAGGAAGTGGACTACAAATTGCATTGGCATTGTGGGTCAAACGTTGGACGTGGGTAAATGCTACGACAACAAACACTCGTGTGGGACTGCACTGGCTCGTGGTCAGACGTGGAGTTACGAGAAAGTAAAAGCTTTAATCAATATTTGATCTGATGAAAGCATATCCAGCTCCTTGCACAAAAATAATGTTGTTTTGAGGAGGGAACATATGTTGTGAGAACCTTCTTGTACGTGCGTCTTGTGCTCGCCTACGGTGAATCCAAAAGCAGCGCCACCTGAGATTCTCATTTTTGGCTCGTTTGGCCAAAGTGCAACGTGAATGCGATCTCGGTCCGGAAGACCACCCCCGCCCCCAACCGAACAGAGTCCCCAAATGGACCGAGACTCGCGGACTATGCTTTCTGAATGCGCCCTAACACAAAAATGATAATGAATACCAACCTCTTTGTCCTGTTGTAAGCCACTGGTCTCTTCCTTCAGACTCTCCATCACTTTCTTAAGTTTTTCTTCTTCTTTCACCTTCTGTTCCTCCATGTCTTCCTTGCGGGCTGTTGCCTCAGAGATGGCCTTTTCACTGCTGGCTGGTATACTGCGCACTTCCTCCAGCTAACAAATAAGCCCCCCAAAATAAGTAAATAAACAAATAAATAACTTTCAAAAACACCAGAAATGTTTCCAACTCAGGATTCTAAGCAACAAGTTACAGATGTCATGTTCATCTTAAAAGTGCAAGTCATTGATTCATGATACTACCATCGCACAGCAAAATCCCTTCACTTCTAAACCCATTACAACTTGATGCAACATAAATATACATGCATGCTTATTTATAGCAGATGCAGGGCTAAATTTAGACAATGATTTTTATAAAGAGATCAGAAGACATGAGGTGCAAAGGTGTGGATTTATTTATCCATTTGCCAGTAATAGTTTGAAGCTGTACTGTGCATTCCAAAGTAGGGCAAATGACAAATGTAATTAACTATGAACAAATTCAGGTCTGAGCAAGACCTGGCTCAAACTGGCCCAATACACTGCTGTTTGGCAGTGCTCAAACAAGGCAAGGATTAGTATATATGTGTGTACACTTTATGTTTTCTAGGGTTAACTGTGGGTGAAATGTGAATGTGGCTGCTGGGAGTGTTACACAAGCCAGGCCATAGTTGACTATCACACAGCAGAACACTGCTCCCCAGAGGTCTGCCTGCCTCTGCCCAGCTCTCCCTCTAACCAAGATGTTTCCAGCGCGCAGCCATTGTAGGTGGAGCAGATAATGTTTTAGTCTGAGTGAAATAAGATATCATTGTTAGGAGACAAATCTTGTTTGAACGAGCCAGTTTGTTAATAAATATGTAAGAAACAGAAACGTCCGGGGGGGGGGGGGGGGGGGGGGGGGGATGATAGTGAAACAGAGCACACCACTGGCAATAGACTTGTGTGTTACTTCACAGCCCTCTAGTGGCTACTTCAGGACTGATAGCCCTTCCTGTCATAAACGTTGATTTACATACTTGCTTTGGATATCATTTTATTCAGTGAATTGTATATTCTTTTAGAAGACATACAGCAACTTATTTCCGACCAAAAGAAGAAAATGTAAATAAATAGATAAATAAGGTCTATGCATATTTTGATACATACTTATTATCTCTGTCACATAGGGAATCCTGTCTAAGACCAATATTAGTCAGTGACAATATATATATATATATATATATAAATATATATATACACACACACACACACACATATATATATATTTCTTGTTTCAAGACAGGAAATTTAATTGCTCTATACTTTCAATGAAACAATAACTATCTGTCATTTTTTAATCAGTGTATTAGTAGGTAGAATTTCTACTTAAAATGACACTTTTTAATAATTAATTTCCGTTATGCATAAAACCTGAAATATTCTGAAATTTTCACATTTAAAAAAATCCAAAAACTTATTACCGGCATTTATATTCTTAAATAAAAAAGATGACAGCCATCGGTGTAATTGGGCTGTTTACACTTATAAATATTAAGACTGAAAAGAGGTGGATGATTGGAGGAAAAAGATTCTAGTAAATCTGTCTGCAATGGAAATACATAAAGGAACAGATAAATGTTAGAATGCTGTTTCTACATGATAGAAACGCTTGATTTTTTTAAGCCAGCAGAAAAGCCACAAATCACCATTTCTTATGTTTTACATCAACAACAAAAATATTTTTCTTGCCCATCTTTCTCTGTCGGCCACAGCCAAAATAAACAAAGTTACACTAAAGCTAATACCACTGGTGCTTTAAGTGCTGTATGTTCTAACGGATGTATGGTGTGAATTTATGTATAGAGGGCATAAATTATGATCTTCTGACAGATTATGCGTGTAAACGGTAAGCTCACAATGACATTGCCAGTGTGACAATTTTTTCTACTGTAAAGCAACAAACAGTAATGCTAACTTATATGAAGCCAGTAAGCTGTGTGTAGAAGTCAACTCCAACAAACCTTTTTCTGGTCCTTTTCAAGCTGCTTCTGCAATGTCTTGTTCTTGCTCTTGGAGTGTTTAATCTTCTCACGCACTTCAACATCCTGCAGGTCCAGCTGGGTGAACTTCTGCTTCTGGGTCTCAATGTACTTGTTGATTTTATTTTGTTTCCTGGTGGAGGAAAAGCATTTTACGGGTAAAGTTTCAGTCTATTGGAAGTGTTTTTTTTTTTTTAATACTATATTAACCAAGAATCTGAAAACAAATTGATATACAAATAACAGAACTAAGAGTGCAGTTTCACTAAACAAAGTAAATGATCCATGTTATAACTCAGACAGTTTCATTTTAAATGTTTCATCACTGATCAAAGCCAAAGAATTTTTCAACTACAACATGTAAGGTAGTGTAAATTTTGTTAAATGCAAAATAAGAAAGTTACTTAAATGTTTATCAAATTTTAACTTTAAAAAAATACTTTTGCATATTTTCAGAAATAAATTTCCCTGTGAAAACACATTAAGACACACAAAACAATATTTTGGAATTAGCTAATCTGGCAACCAACAAACCAAGCACATTACCTAAGTTACAAGAGACAATTCAGAGAAAAAGAAAAAAATTCTTACTTTTCTACATTTTGCAGCTCTGCATTCATTTTTTCCATCTCCTGTGATAACTTTGCATTTTTTTCAGTGAGTTCCTTGGTTTCCTCCAAGATCTTCTGCTTTTCTTGCTCTTTATCCACCACACGTTTATGCAGATCATGACTAATAGTCAGACAGTTCATAAAAAAAAGTTAATGAAAGGATTAAAAAATAAATTAACATGAGAGTTAGGTTTAACAGCTAACCAGCTTGTCATCTTTCTAGACCTTCTGTATTGGGTTTACATTTATATTTGTAAGTTTCCAGGTAAATATGGGACTGATGCACTCACACATTATACTGATAGAGCTGACTCTTGTTTTTGAAGATATTGTTCTCCAGTGTGAGGAACTCAACAGCTTTGTTCTTTTCTCCCTCCAAAGCATTCTTCTCCTTTTCTACTAGCTTGACTCGGTTCAGCTAGGACAGTGAAAACATTTAAGTATTTAACATTCACATACACACCTATAATTATGACAGAAAACTCGCAAACCACTGTGAAAATTCAATCATATTAAATTAAGACACAAATAAATAAATAAAGATGAGTAACTTTAACTATCTGAGGTGTAAAACTATTGTCACCTTTTCTCCTCTCTGCTCATTGAGTAGCTCAATGCGACAAGCCAGGGTTAGGATAGGCTCCTTGAGACGACAAGAACCAATGATGTCCTCCAGGTACTCCAGCATCCCCTCATCATGCTCCGTTTGACCTTTAGGCTTCATCATGGCAATCTGCTCCACCTCACCCTGTGTCAAGTCCAAAAAGCATATTTGCATAAATATGCATTACTTCTTCACACCTAAAGCTTGTAATAAAACTTTTTTTTAAAAAATTCACCAAAAAAGTAACATCAATACTAGTACAAATAAATAATTCTTCTTTTTAAAATGTGCATGTTTTTACTGTTAAAATAAGTGCAAAGACAAATTCATAATTCTAAACATACAACTAATATTTGACTGATACACACATTGCAACAAACACTGACTCTACCAAAAAAATTTGTTCAGGGAGTTTCCCTCCAAGAACAGACTTTTTGATCTTACTCAGAAAACCTCAGAACAAAATGTAAATGAATCAAATTTCTATGAAAATAAAATGCTTATTATGGGAGAGAAAATATTTGTGACAATGACATACATTACACATGCTTCATGCAGAACACGAATATTGATGCAAAAGTAATCGGCTCGCTGCCTGCCAACAATCACAGCTCATGTTGAATAGAAACTGCCATATTTTTAAGTGCTTTAAAAACAAATCGTGTTTGTACCATGAAACTCAGCTTCTTGCAACTACATTGGAGTTGAATTTCGTAACACTGCGAATGGTCTACTTAGTACCAAGTTAGGGACAGCTTTTCAGTGTAATAATATGTGAACATCTGTTTAGTTTTATTTATCTGAATAGGCTGGAAAAGATTAATAATATTGCAAGGGGAGATTTTTCGAGTCAAGAGCCAATTAATTAGATTTATTATAAAATTGTAGTACATCTTAAATTAGGTTTCATTTATATGAAAGGAAAGGGCATTCCTTGTAATACTTTTATATACAGAACAGAAAAAAAAGAGAAGCCTGTAGAAAAAAGGGGTAGAGAAATCCCACGTCATCTCCTGCTCTGACCAGTGCACAAAATAGACACTTCCCCTTTGCCAAAAGCCTGGAAAAGTGACCTTGGAGAACAAGCTCAAGTCTCTTCCCATAGTCATGCAGCCGTGTCTAAGGCTAGGACATCCAAGAAGAATGAAATTTAACATGCACACAAAAAAATGCAAAACTGAGATAGATACAATCTGAAAACCCCCAATATTCCCAAAAAAAAGAAAAAGAGAGAAAAATTATGTACAAGTTGGAAAACGAAAGTGTAATCAACAGTTTTACTCTACTCTGATACAAGTCATCCCCCCATATGCCATGAGTTAATCAGTATTAATGGTTTGGTCAGATGTAATATACTTAGAGGAACAGTAGAATGTAACAAGTGAACTAGTTCAAACAAAACAGAAGAAAATATACGTATAAAAACAGCAATCCATTTAATGAGAAAAATAATTTTTAACATATGAATACAAAATAATCACAGTTGAGGCAAATAAAAGGAAAAAAAAAAAAAAAGAGAAGAAAATTTAACCAATATGAAAGTCATGGTAATGGAGGGTGTTTGATCCAGCCACACTGAAGCAGCACTGCCAATATTGGGGTTGGGGTTTATTCTCACACGCCAATATTTACGTGCTGCTAAAGCGTGGCAGGTACATGGAAAAAAGGGAAGGGAGGTCCAATCTGTCCCCACTGGTTTGATTACCCACACACATTCCCCCACTACAATATATGTTTGAATTGGTCAACTACTTATATGAAAGTCCATATACGGGTAAAACTGCATCTTTTCCTTAAAATTCTAAAGCAGCAAATAATGGTTCGCACCTTTTCCACATTGTTTCAAACCATGATGCGCTGCTATAGCAGTCTAAGGGTTGGCAGAGGGAACATCCTCTCTTTCCAATTCCAGTGCAACAGGTTATTTCCCATACAAACAGATGACTAATAGGTATATTAAACATTTTACTCAAAAAAAGAATAGGAAATTAGTAGAAAACAAAAAACAGGAAATCTTTGACAGAATGGGATGGCAACAGGAGTTAAAAACCAAGGGAAAATTTTTTTAAAAATGGTATATGTATAAGAGGAAATTATGAGAAAAACAAAAACCTGCAATTACCTGCAAGATCAGAAATCTGTTGTGGTCTAGGTCAATACCATGGCTTCGGAGCAAAGCCCCCACTTCTTTGAATGTGGCTTTCTTGCCATTGATATAGTAGGCTGAGGAATTGTCTTTGTTGGCAGTCCTGGAAACATAGAACTTGCTGTTGGGGATGACTTCGTAGTCATCTCCTTCCTGACTCAGAGGGGGGAGGGGCAGAGGACATAGAGCAGCTTAGAACAGAACAGATTCAAACAGCTCAACACATAAAACTGTAATAACCATAATACCCACAAACTCACCCAGAAGGGTCAGAGGAAAACATACCAGATTAAAAACAATTAGGAATAAGACTTGCTTAAAAAGTACATAACAGAGCCAGGGCAGCCACAGTGCTATATTTAAATAAATAAATAATTAAATAGATTCATATTCAGGAGTGTATTTTAACACTTTTATAGAATCCTAGAAACATGTCAAACACAATGGTGAGGGTAAGAAAATACATTGCAAATGGGCAGTTAGTTAAAAATAAATAAATAAATAAAAAACCTTCAGAAACCATTCTGAGTTAATGTTGTGTACACCACATCTGAAAACATTTTTATTTTAGGTTTCAGAAACAATCCCTTGTAAAGCTGACAGACTACACAATATTTTGCAGTTAGTTAGACCACTGATTTTAATTTACATTATACTAATAAAGCAAACAGAAAGGCTTTAGCAGCAGTTACAGTAAAATCTTCTCACACCCCCTCTGGCACAGTGAAAATATAAACATATTTATTAGCATAAAATATAGATCAATTTGTTTTTACCAGCTGATGTAGTTGACCATTTTTTTTCCCCTTTGAGAACACTACGAGTCTCCTTTTTCACTGTACTGTTAAAGTGAAGTCAAATAATTTACTAATTAATTTTAAAAAAATATATAAAAATAAAATTCAAATAGAGGGACAATTTCTGGCATAATATGAACTGAATGTGGCATGTGTGGGTGTTAGCTGTAACTTTCATGACTGTTCTGAGTCTGTGTTTAGTCACTGCTGTGATAACTGAGTAGGAATATTATAGCATTAGGATGGTAGAAATAATACATTATAAAAAAAAAAAAAATTCCTTTAACAAAAAAATATTTATGACCTCGCATTTCAGTTTGGACAGCAGATTAACTGTGAAAGTGAATGTTGTTTGTATTTGTGTGAAAGAGATTTAGATGTATATACCTTATCAATAATCTTTTGAAAATGCACCTCCACAGTACAGCTTTGCACATCTTTGTGTTTATCAGAACTGTGAATCAGCACTGAAAGTTTTTTTGATCTGATCTTTTGAGCTCTGTATCCAAACACAAAGAGCATTGAATCTATCACATTGGACTTCCCACTTCCATTTGGACCAATGATGCAGGAAAAGCGCTGAGAAAGGTAAAAGAGAAGATGAGAAAAAAATAAAATAAAAACACAATCATATGAAAATACACATCTGCATCAAAACACTACATTTTCTTTAGATTTAAAGCTTTTGTGACGTCCTTGTAAAGTATGTATGTAATAGTGAATGTATTACATTCGAGTGTAGTTCAGGTTCAATAAATAAAAAAAAACTGAAAAATTGGTGATCAGAAAAAAATGTAAAAGGACACAAGTTTTTAAAAAAAATCTTTAAAAAATAAAACTTGGGGGGTGGGGGCTGTAAGTGTACCACTACATCACCACAAGCTGCGAGATACTCACTAAATCAAAATGGAGGAGTATGACTTCTTTCCACTTTGAATTTTTTTCTAGTCAACAAATGCTCTAACATAGGACTAAATGTCTCTTTTTTTATTTTGTATGCCTTCCACTACAGAAGATGGAATATTTGCAGTTAAACTGTATAAAATTAAGAGAAAAAAAGTTTTAACACACTGTCAGTGATAGCAAATCTCATCTTAGAACAATACACCTATTAACCATTTCCCAGACAGACATTAATTTCATACTTATGATTGGTCGTACCTTGTGAAAAGGCCCCAGAATCTGCTCGCCTGCATACGATTTAAAGTTGCGATTAACTAAATGTGTGATCATCAGGCGAGGAGCGCCCGGTTCATTGGTCATTGCTGGGGGCGGGGGTGGAGGGATGCTACCGAGAATCTCCTCCAAACTTCGATTGTCAACCGCCTCGGCAGCTTCCCCCTGAGATGAATCTGTGGCACAAAAAATTCAACTTTATTCTTCTGTGCGAGTGGTTTCAGGTGGGGGACAGTGGTGCATGGGGGAGGGGTGGAGGAGCACAAAAAAAAAAGAAAGAAAGAAAAACAAACAAACAAACAACATAGGCAAGTCACGGTGAAACAACGACTCCAGAGAAAGTTGACAGGCGATATTTTCCTTTGTTCTAAACACTACAGCCAACCCAAAGGAAAAAAACAGAAAGACTATGTTAGCTTTTGAACGAACCCACATTATTACACAAACGCTCTCCATGAGAAGCGTTGATACGCAAGAGTAGATGCGCCACAGTCACTACGTCGATGATAAATAAAGTGTATATCTCGATCACCAATGTCACATTTTCACTCTTACCAAACAGCAGTAAAAACTCCAGACAAGAAAAATTTTGTTTTGAGGTGACAATGAATAACCATAAAACGAATATGCTGCCATCACACCAAGCCACAACGACCTGTTCAAAATCTATTGTGCTCACATAAGCATAAACAAGCTAAGGAGTCGATGTTTCTGAATCAAATTCTAGCAGCTAAACACCGAATGAAGCATTTGAACACATCCTAATGACTACAAACATAAACCACTGCCTATGCATGCCTTAAAAAGTAGCACAAAAGTGATTTAATAATGAAGTTATAAGCATTAAGTCAAATACAGTTTTGATCTACAACACAAAACACTTTATGACTCGAAATAAATTACCTCGTCTGAAGAAATGATCCAGCGAAAAAGTACATTCGACGATATCAAAATCATTCCAAAAATGATTTTATTGATGACTGGCACTTTAGAAAAAAACGTATCAGCCATTGTAACTACGTGTTCAGATTTAAGCAGAAAAAAAGAAAAGAGGGGGGAAAAAAAGCTTTACAGCTGTGCCAATTGGCCTCTACCAACACAGCAATACACGCAAAGCCATTGGAGTGAACAACTTATTTAGATTCACAGACACCAAAACACCCTTTGTTACTTGCCAGTTGTCGGCGGTGCCTCCTCTTGTCCATTAGAGTTGGTTTCTTGAGGGGGTACATCCAGCTCGTCTTCGGAGTCATCCCGAGGCTGCGACCCTTTCCCTTTTGGCTTGGCGGAGGCAGCTGAGCTCTTTGCAGTTTTAGATGGCATGATTTGAAATCTGAAGGGGTCATTGGTAAAACAGGAATATCCATGAGTGGTTTTTGTGCCTGTCAATCTCTCAGCTGCACTTATAGTCGGTCACACGCAGCTACTCTGTCAGGCTTTTATCATTACCGTAGTCAGATCTTACTGCCGCCCATCTAACTGCTAATTGGCATACATACATATATATATAGAGAGAGATAGATATATAGATATACATATACATATACCAGAGTAGTTGTTTAAACGGCAGTTGAAATGAAAGCATTAGAGTTTCTGATCTGAATAGTGATTTTTCAAGCAAACATAACCAGAATACAATTCTCCGTTACAAAAATAGGGAACACAGATGTTATTTTAACATTAAACGCAAATATCAGCACAAAATTAATGACTTCATTCCGCGACAGAAACGTTTTGCTAATCACCTGCGTCTGTTATAGGCATTTTATTAGCACTTCACATACTTAAACAGCCTTTAACCATCGTAAGAAAGGCACAAAAAAATGAAAAAGTCAACGTCACGAACTGGAAAACATAATTCAGTTAATATGCAAATTTCTCTCCATTTCGCGTTGTCTGTGTTGCATGACCGATATTAAGAGTGCTGCTAAACAGGCTCAAATGGAGGTCTCAAACTGACAGCAATACTAACTTTCAATCCCCCAAACTTTTATGTTGGGGGCGGAGGTATGAACGGGGCAACCTAACTCGCTAGGCAAGCAGATTCAAAGAACTAATGAAACTCCACCATTATACTGGATTAACGTTTAAGTAACACGTTTCCAAGTAACTTGGTCGCGCTAGCTTTGTCAGCGGCCAACTACACGTAGCACCTACGTTGCCACGAATTTTTTTTTCCTTTCTTTTTTTTGGGGGAGGGGGGGGCATTGCTAATAGTACCGTTAAGTTAGCTACAGTAGCCAACTATAACGCAAATATCACAGTATAGCATATGCTAATGTAACTGCTAACTTTGACTCGCGCAGTTTATGGTGCAAACGTAATTGACTCAATACTATAAAATTAACTGTATTCGAATTACACGATTCTTTGCGTGGATAAAAGAAAAAGTTAAACGTTACGGTTAGAGGCGCGTCTATAAATTTTGCGTCGGAGGCAATATTTGGCCGAAAAGTAACTAAATCATAATAATCGGTGCTAAGTTGAACATCGGCACGCTCACTGCCCATCCTTCCTTATGTTGAAACTTATTTCAATGTTTGTTTAACGTTCCGTTTCGCTTGGGAACTAAAGCTACGAATTTCAGCAAATAGACGGAACCCATTCCTAACTCTTCGTTAGAATATCTCTGTACCTCCTAAAACATGCACACGGTCCGTCAAAAATCTTCTGCTCTGATCCAATACACAGTTTCGAAAAAGTGTCAGTAAATCCAAAATCCCTCAAAAATAATCCACAAAATTCAGCCCTGTGCCATTCCGAGTTCCTTTCCTACTTCAAAACTCTATCTTGTAAATGGCGCCTAAACTGCGCCGTCGAACCAAATTCGTTACAAACTGACGCAAGGCATCATGGACCGTTCAAAGGGCAAGGGAAAAAAACACGAAATTCAAAAAAGGGGACGAAGCCAACTCCGCCTCAGTCCACACCTACGTTTTACATGCAACGACAAGGAAGTGGAAAAATAAAACAGTTACAAAACTTTGCCTTTGTAAGGTAAATCTTTATAAGACAATGCAAAATCACAAGCCTAATGCTTTCTAGTATGTTTGAAATGGTTGCTTGGCTACAGTAGAACGGAGTCCTGCCCCATTAAATCGTATATATTGAAGGACGATGATCAGATATAATAGACCAGTGATTAATGTGAGGGTATAGTTTTTTTAAGGAGTATTATTAAATTTCAATCTAGCAGATGTTTTTCGAATTTACAGATATTTAAAAACGTCCGTTGTTAAGAAGGCGAGAGTGGCAATTCTCGCGATAACTCACTTTCCAACATCTTTTACCAGCTTAAAGGGCTACCATAAGTTAGCTTATATACGTAAGGTAAAAATGCTGAATAGTAATGGATGGAACTGCTTAGCGGTGTATTGACTTTTCCTTTTACAATAAATGACACGCTGCCTGCATTGTCACTGGCTGTCTCACAGTAAAGTCAGCAACGACATAATGATGCCCATGCTAACCAAAAGACGGTTAGTATTGAAGTTTCAGGCGAGACTCGGGGAAATCTGAGGAGTCACGTTAGCAACAGTGTCAGGTACCGTAGCAACTGCAGACGCTTGTTTCATTTACTGTGAAAGCTATCGGAGCAAACCAACGATTTTGTTGTATGCGGTAAGTTTAATGGGTTTACTGGCGGAGCTTTTATCGTGACCCTGTTTATATGTTAGGTGGATGTGTCATCTTTTTGTAAATCAGTGGTAAATTACTTTGTTTAATTGACTCTTTCTCGTTTAGGTTACAACAGAGGAAACATTCACAATGAGACTGAAAACGTCGCTGCTCAAGGAACCAAAACATATCCTTTTTGTGTTGCTCACCTTAAACTATATCGGGTTTTCTGTCAACAGAAATGTTTTAAATAACAACGTCAAAGCATTGGCTCCTGTCTTTACTGTTGTCAACTTGACTAAACGAAGTAATAAAACAATAGTGCATGGTTGCATTTTGATGATTGGTTGATTTAACCAGTGGAAACCACAGGCTGTCTCATAATCCCTCTGCAAATCCATTGTCTAAATAAAAGTTTTCATACAACAAATATAAATTGTTACTAACAAAAGTTATGCATGAAACATTCTTGAAAAAAATAACTATATGATAGTTTTGTACATTTGACTTAAATTGTATATTACCATTCTAGATAGATAATATGAAAATATGGATTCAGTGTGTTCAACTTAATATATCAAGAACACAGAGTTTTATATGCCGCGATGCAAGGTTGTTAGTTGTTTAAAGGGATAGTAGTAAAAACAAAGATTACAGAGCTGTGTTCTTTATTTTTTATTGGTGTTTTGGGGGTCATCAGCTCATTTGTTAAAATCATTCCATGTTAGAAATAAAGATGGGTTTTTTAAAAAAAAAAAATCACAGCTTGCATGAGATTTTGATGTCTCAGAATTTTTTTCAATGTGGTGTGACTGTACACTGGTTTTTCTTAAGACATCAGATACTAAAAAGGTTTGGAAACCATAATGTGATGCGTATTAGTGTTTGTATTTTAAAAAGTTTATGTTGATCATTGTGCAAAATATTCATTGTAAAACCACACTAAAGGGGTCAAACAAATGTGGCAAAGTACAGGGGAGGAGATTTATCTTTACAATAAAGAGTAGAGTGTTACAATAAAAAGTTGTGGAGTAGAAATAAAGTAGGATGGAATGAAATATCCATGTAAACTACAGAAGTACAGACACAAAGCACTTGACTTGATGTATGCTTGGCTATTGGAACTTGAACTTATCAAATTTAGAATCTGTCTGAAGATATTGTAAAAGCAGTTGAGATAATATTAACTTTCCATAATTCTTTTCCTTAACAGCATATCACATAAGGAACTTGTGAGTTGTGTGGGTTGGACCTCAGCAGATGAATTGTACTCATGCAGCGAGGACCATCAGATCCTTAAGTGGAATCTGCTCACCAGTGAAACCAGTCTTGTTGTCAAACTGCCAGAGGACATTTACCCCGTTGACTTACACTGGTTCCCCAAGACTGTTGGTGGCAAAAAACAGAGCCAAGCAGACATTTTTGTCCTCACCAGCACTGATGGCAAGTTTTTATACTATACCAAATACAGCCAGCAGGCTACAGAGCTTCATTTTCTAATAATCACTGTCAGTTTGAACAGCTGCATGGCAGCATTTTCCTTATTTCTGAAGGGCTCGGAGTACAATTCAGGATTTATATTCAAGGGAAATCATCTTCACCAGATAGATCAATATGCAGCAAAACTTATCTTATTTCAAATTCAGTAATAACTTTGAGTTAAAAGCATGGTGATTTTTCAGTTTCAAGATTTTTATATTTACTTCAGGACTAGTTTTCACAAGGCATCCAGTTTCAGATTAGAAAAGCTGGATTTATGTTCTGAGTTTGTGTATTCTTATTACTAAAGTGGTGCTAAAATCTGTGTGACACGTATCTGCATGGCTTCTCACGTCTCCTCTTCATCTTATATTAGATATAAACACAGTGTGTGGATGCGCTGCTGTGGCAGGCAATGTGTGGTCACACAAGTCTAATGGCAGTGTTGGGTTGCATAAACACAGCCACAAACTGAAGCAGCAATTTTCTCTGGCAGACCTGGGACGAGGGAAAAACTCTGTTAGGATTCACTTTTGCAACTTTATTCTGCTTCTTGTCTCATTACAGTTGCACAAATATTAGTTGCTACTGATACTGCCTATAACACGAGAAGAGAAATACAAGCCTGATAATCATGGTTGCAATTGTTGTATTTTAAAATTTTTTTTAGTTATTGTATGCACCACAGTTGTCGAAGATTCTTAGTGATATTTGACATTTTCTCTTGGATGCGTTTAATGTATTGCTTTTTAAATGCTGTTTTCTATCAAAACGAAACACGGAACATATAGTTAATAAGTGCACTTTATTATTTTGGGATCTTTAATATTTCCCTGTTGTTAAAAGGGATAATTATATGGCTAATATGCAGTATTTGCCATTCTACCAGAAAAGGTATTGTGTGAAATGGATGTAGACTTGGCGTTGAAGGCCAGATTAATCATGGAGGATAATACTGGCCCTTTTTCTGATTAACACAATCTGGAGTTTCTCCTCAAACCATACATGAATAAAGCTGGGGAAAAAAATAGAAGAAAATATAATATGTTGTTGTAAGGGATAATAAGAAAACATTTTCAGATCACAGGCATACAAATGGTCTTACAAAAGTACTTCACACACTTTGGACCATCGATAAGAGTGCAGTCAACTAGAGAGGATTTGAAAGTTTTGTTTTTCATTTGAACACACTCGTCAATACAGCTGTACATGCTTGTTTTACTGACTACCTGCTGGATCAGTAACATGCACTTTTGTTGGGATGTCCAAATTTAGAAACGGGAGAGAGCGGCAGCAGGCTGATTTGCAGTTATAGGCTGCCAGAAATTACATGGAACATTCTGAATTTTTAATACACACTGCCACAAAGTATATGTTAGTCTAGTGTCTTCAATAACTGTCTCCATGCCTGATCGCCCTTTCTTGTCTAGAAAATTGAAAATTGCTTCAATTCAAACTACAGAAATGCTTTAGATCAGTCTTTTGCTTGAAGCTTTGCAATTTAGTGGATTGGAGAAATGCAGGTTTGATGATGATAAAGTCTATATTTTTTGTCTCTTGTTTGGCTTTTTTGTGTTTTTTTTCCTCTTTCTATAGGGAAGTTTCACCTGGTGTCCAAGATGGGACGTATTGAGAAAAGTGTTGAGGCACACAAAGGAGCCGTTTTGGCTGGAAGATGGAACTATGACGGAACTGCTCTCATCACAGGTTAAGATTACAAAGACACAGTGACATTGCCATTTGACAAATACATAATTGATCAGCCCTCTCTCTCTATTTTTTTTTTTTACTAAGTCATTCATTTAATGAACTTGGTTATCTATGAGGTCCAAATCATTTTTATCTCAAATTTCTTAGCTGGAGAGGATGGACAGATCAAGATCTGGTCAAAAAGTGGGATGCTTCGCTCAACACTCGCCAACCAAGGTAATGCAAAAAAAAAAAAAAAAAAAAAAACATCTTGAGGGAATGTGGGAATATGAGGACAAAGACATTTTAATCTTTTGACAACTGTAACAGTTGAAACCCCAGCCTACTGAACACAGTCAGTAAACACAACAGTAAAAAGTGTACACATACATAGACAGTTCTTCCTTATTTATTTATTTGACCTTTTGATCTTTTTTTTCCAAAAGTGACCATTTTAACATTAAAAAAGAGCAGGAATGCAGGGCCCAAATGGCACCATTTCATTCATGTACAGCTATATTTTTCTCCATTTTCACACATACAGTAAAAGCAAAAATTCTCAGAGATGTTCTCAAGGAGTTGGATGTAAGAATGCAAATGTCTCTAGCAGTTGTGCCTGCGTCGTAGAAACACTTGGTCAGCAACCCAAGAAGTAAGAAGATCAGTGGATTGTGTGTACAAAGCATCAGATTTCTGAAAAATGTAAAGAAACAGAGGATTCATGCAGAAAAAAATCTGCTGTTTTACACACTTTCTACGGATCGGTGCGTGCATCTATAACACACACACACACACATATATATATATATATATATATATATATATATATATATATATATATATATATATATATTTATATATATATGTGCGTATATGTGTGTGTGTTATAGATGCACGCACCGGTCCGATACACGGATCAGATATCAGCTCCGATACTGACTGATTTGCTGGATCGGATATCAGATGAATGAAACCGATCCAGCATTCTGATCCAGTCATTTGTTGTTTTTTTAATAACATCATACACAGTGATACAGTTACAGTGATCTAGTCACTTCATTTCTATGTTTGCAACGCCGGTATCATCATCGCGCAGAGCAGAGAAGTGTTATTATTAATTTCTTTTTGTTGCTAATGTACTCTTTATTTGTTGACAGATAATATTAAGTACATTTATATCTGTGTTAATTGGTTACCTTTTTTTTTTACCAAGGTTAAATGTTTATGGTTAAATTTTTGCAAAATTGTTAAAGAAAAACTGAAATATTGCATGGTCAAAAGTATTCAGACCCTTTGAAGTGGCACTTACGTTTAACTCATATGCTGTCCATTTTTTCTTATCCTCCTTGAGATGGTTCTACTCCTTCATTGGGGTCCAGCTGTGTTTGATTAAACTGATTGGACTTGATTAGGAAAGGCACACACCTGGCTATATAAGACCTTACAGCTTACAGTGCACGTCAGTGCAAATGAGAATCATGAGGTCGAAGGAACTGTCCAAAGAGCTCAGAGACAGAATTGTGGCAAGGCACAGATCTGGCCAAGGTTACAAAAGAATTTCTGCAGCACTAAAGGTTCCTAAGAGCACCGTGGCCTCCATAGTCCTTACATGGAAGAAGTTTGGGACGAAAAGAACTCTTCCTAGACCCGGCCGTCCAGCCAAACTGAACAATCACGGGAGAAGAGCCTTGATGAGAGAGGTAAAGAAGAACCCAAAGATCACTGTGGCTGAGCTCCAGAGATGCAATAGCGAGATGGGAGAAAGTTCCACAAAGTCAACTATCACTGCAGCCCCCCACCAGTCAGAGCTTTATGGCAGAGTGGCCCGATGGAAGCCTCTCCTCAGTGCAAGACATATGAAAGCCCACATACAGTTTGCCAAAAAACACATGAAGGACTCCCAGACTGTGAGAAATAAGATTCTCTGGTCTGATGAGACCAAGATCGAACTTTTTGGAGTTAATTCTAAGCAGTATGTGTGGTGAAAACCAGGCACTGCTCATCACCTGCCCAATACAATCCCAACAGTGAAACATGGTGGTGGCAGCATCATGCTATGGAGGTGTTTTTTCAGATGCAGGAACAGGACGACTGGTTGCAACTGAAGGAAACATGAATGCGGCCAAGTACAGAGAGATCCTGGAAGAAAACCTCTTCCAGAGTGCTCAGGACCTCAGTCTGGGCCGAAGGTTCACCTTCCAACAAGACAATGACCCTCAGCACACAGCTAAAATAACAAAGGAGTGGCTTCAGAACAACTCTGACCATTCTTGACTGGCCCAGCCAGAGCCCTGACTTAAACCCAATTGAGCATCTCTGTAGAGACCTGAAAATGGCTGTCCACCAATGTTCACCAATGTTCAATGGTCATTGCTGCACCACACAACACAAAAAGCTGTTCTGTGTTCTAAACACAGAACTGACGCTGCGTTTCCTCTACAGTTCTACAGTGCGACTCCTGGAACAGACCTCTGTTACATCATCACTGCCACAACAACCTGCTGTCACTCAGCAGACTTTATCCGTGATTCCACCGTGACGCCCAAATAAAATGTTTTTGTGAGGCTCCAACTCACCAACAGGCACCTCCACTTCAGTCTCTGCAAAATTATGTTATATTCTATTTTCGTTCGCCAGGATTAAGCTTTGAATGCCTCAGATCAGCTGGCTCATTTACTGTATATGCAGAAACATCCATTAGGTGTTTTGCATTGACCATTTATGGAAGAATGTGGGCGTTTAGGGGGCGGAATATGAGCCAAATTTACCTGCGCAAACTTCCAGGAAGAGTGTGATTTATAAAGGGGAAATTGCTTGAATTTGTGCGTATGCACGGTTTTATAAATCTGAATATTTTTTGGCGTATGCAAACTTTAGGTTTTGGGTGCAAGTACACTTTTAGTGAGGATCTTACACACAGTTTTATAAATGAGGCCCCCTGAGAGGATCTGTTAGGAAGAATGGCAGAAGAACCCCAAATCCAGGTGTGAAAAACCTTTTCTCGGCTGTACTAGCTCAAAAGGGTGTTTCCACTCGGTACTGAGCAAAGGCTATGAATACCTGTGACCATGTAATGTTTCAGTTTTTCTTTTTTATTTAAATTTTCAAAAAAGTCTACATTTCTGTTTTTCTGTCAAGATGGGATGCTGAGTGTACAGTAATGAGAAATAAAATTAACTTTTTGATTTTGGTAAATGGCAGCAATGAAACAAAGAGTAAAAAGTTTAAAGTGGTCAGAATACTTTCTGTACCCACTATACATGTATGTATATAGTGGGTATAGCTCTATACTATATATATATATATATATATATATATATATATATATATATATATATATATATATATATATATATATATATACTGTATATATTTATATACAGTATATATATATATGTATACACATACACACACACACACAAAATGATGATCAGTCAGCATTAGTTTAACATTCTTGACTTGCTCGACCCAGTGATGTCCAGATTGTACATATTGCATCGTGTTGCATCCTTTGTGCGCTACAGAGATAGCGCATAGATAGCTCTATATTTTCCAGCTGTGAGCATGCATCTCCAGCAGGGTCCATCACTGTGAAATGCATCCCTTTTAACAACAACTGTATAGGAAGTCAGGACCCAGTCCACACATTTTCTACCGTAAATGTGCGAAAATTGCTTTAGTGACATGACACCAGCTGACCTGCTCATCTCACTACATCACACAGTATGTAACTGCATGTGGAGCAGTCTACTCCTTTAGATGCTTTTCTACACTTTGCATCATTGTATACTTCTTTTTCTCTCTTTGATTTTATAGAATGTGCAAACGCAGACACACAAGACTGAACAACCTGTAATTTTTTTCTTTTGTGTTGAAGTTGCAAGATGAGTTAGATTTACAGTCAAGGAAAAAAAAACAAAAAAACAACATACGTTTGTTCTTCTTCTTTTCTGTATGGCTCTGTAGCTGTATAGCGCTGTATGTATGTGTATGATTTGGGCCTATGAGGATGTAATTGTGCTCAGTTGAAGAAAAGCTGAGTGAGTGTTCCAGTTCTATGGTTTTCCTTCATTAAAAGTGCCATAAACTTTCAAAGCTTTATAGTGGAGTTTTATGAAAGGCCATAAGAAATTACTCCTAATGCTATGCTATTCTCCCCAGCATTCACAGATGGCTTATTTATTAATTGATTCATTGTGCAGTTTGACCTATTAAACTTTTTTTTTTCTCAGAGTTTTGAGACAGAAAGAAGTGGATAAAAATGGCGTGCCCCTGATGAAAGACAAGGACTGTAGAAAAGCAGAGCAAGGGAACAGAGTTTTTCTGTGGTTTGTGAAAGGGTAATGAGTTGTAGGATGGTGGGATCATCAAAAAAATCAGTAGGTTTGTAAGTCACCTGGACTTAGAAGCAAGCATTGCTTTTTAAATACACACCACATGGCAGCCAGATTACTGCAGGTGTTGCTTCACTTCAAAACCTCCAACTAACCACACACACACACACTCACAAGATTGCTGTTCTTTTTAAGTACTATGACCCATTTTAAGAGTGAGCTCTAGGAAGAGGTTGGAACTGAGCGAGAGGGAGGAAAAAGGAACTTGTCTCAGCTCCTCTCATCGCCTTCGTCAGATTTAGATCATGTGACCAGTTGGCATTTGTGAGAAACCACATGCACCTGGAGTGAGGTTAAATGTCAGGCCCCCTCCCCTGCACACGCGTGTAGCCACAACTCAGCTTAAACACACACTTTCATTCTTGTATTACCATCTTAATGGGGACACCAGCAACATAATGGATTCCTCAGCCCTTTTTTCAAACCTTGATAATTTCAGCTGAATGCCAAACAACAGTACTAACTCCAAATAGATATACCTTACCCTAAAATCAAGTTTATTTTCAACATTAAACCACATTAACTTAACTGGTTAATTCTGTGGGATTCTGTATTATGGTCCTCACAAAGTAGTCAAACCCCCCTCAGCTATAGAAAAACAAGCTCACAAACACACATACTCTCCTTCTAACATGTACATGTCTGCATACACGTGTGCTTTTGTAGAAGTTATACTGATTTCTCAGCTGGTTTTCCTGTAAGCTAAGAACAGTTACATGGGCTGAATCTGAGGTCTCAGAGGGAATGTGATACCTTCTGAGTGGAGAAATTAGTTCTGCTATAGCTGTTGTTCACACAAAGCTCTAGATTGTCAGGGATAGAAGGCAGAGCGTCTCTGTAATACTGCATCAGAAAGTTATAAGTCCACATATGCTGAAGCACAATACACTGCTCTACATCTGTGCTTAACATGTGGTTATGTGTATCTCTATTTCTGTGCATCTTCCAGGGTCTCCTGTTTATTCTGTGGCTTGGGGCCCAGACTCAGACAGAATCCTCTACACATCAGGAAGCCAGCTAATCATCAAGCCTCTGCAACCAAGCGCCAAAGTCTTACAGGTGCATAGCTTCCTTGTCACTAAAAGCGATAGATGGATGAAGGAAATAGAGAATCCACTCTGGTAACACACATAGTTCACTCTAATGTGCACACAGACACATACAGGTACTACCCAAAAAATTAGAATATTCGGAAAAAAATTCTCGTATTTCTGTAATTCAACTTAAAAGGTGCAATTTACATATTGTTTAGACAAATAATATGTGAATCAATACATTTCAAGCTTTTATTTGTTTGGATATTGCTGATTAGAAGTTGCAGCTTAAGAAAACCTCTAAATCAAAAACTAAAAAAATTAGAATACTGTGAAAAGCTCCAGTATTGTAGGCTCAGAGTGTCACAGTCTAATCAGATAAGTAATCCAAAACATCTGCAAAAGTGCCCTGAGCCTTTAAAAAGTCCCTGTCTTGGTTTAGAAAAATTCACAACCATGGGGAAGACTGCTGATCTGACCGTTGTGCAGAAAACCACAATTGACTCCCTGCACAAGGTGGGAAAGGCACAAAAAGTGATAGCAAAAGAAACTGGATGTTCTCAGAGCTGTCTCAAAGCACATTAAGTGGAAGGAAGAAGTGTGGAAGAAAACTGTGTACAAGCCCGGAGGGCTGACAGCAGCCTGGAGAAGATGGTCAGGAAAGGGCCTTTCAAAAGTGTGGGGGACTTCATAAGGAATGGACTGAGGCTGGAGTTACTGCTTCAAGAGAAACAACACACAGGTGGATGCTGGACATGGGCTTCAAATGTCGAATTCCTGTTGTCAAGCCACTCCTCAACAGCAAGCAACGCCCAGTGGTCAAAAGTCCTCTTTTCTGATGAGAGCAAGTTGTGCATCTCATTTGGAAACAAAGGTCCCAGAGTCTGGAGGAAGACCGGAGAGGCGCTAGATAGAAGATGCATGAAGTCCAGTGTTAAGTTTCCCCAGTCTGTGATGACCTGGGGATCAGGTCATCACAGACGTGTCAGCTGCTGATGTTGGTCCTCCGTGCTTCATCAAGTCCAGCATAAATGCAGCCATCTACCAGGACATTTTGGAGCACTTCATGCTTGCTTCAGTGGATCAGCTGTATGGGGATGCAGACGTCATCTTCCAGCATGACTTGGCACCTGCCCACACTGCCAAAACTACAAAATCCTGGTCAACAACATGGGATTACCTTGCTTGATTGGCCGAAACTCAACTGACCTGAACCCATGAAAATCTGGGGGATTGAGAAAATAAAGGAATAGCAAATATAGAGAAGAGGCGGTATGAGGAGGTCCCCCAAACATATCCACAACGCCATGCCACTGCCGGGTTAAGGCAGTCATTAAAGTGGCCCCCCCCAGTAGGTAATAAGGAAGGAAGAATTTTATTAGGGAGGCGATATTTTTGTATTTAAAACCCTTCTCTGATTGATATTCTAATTTTTTGAGTTTTTGAATTTGAAGGTTTCTTAAGCTGCAACATCTAATCAGCAACATCCAAACAAATAAAATATATATAATGAAATATAATGATTCACATATAGGGATGTAACGATCTGAAAATTTAAGATCACAATTATTGTGACCAAAATGATCACGATTATCATTTTTATCACGGTATTATAAAAATACCCCCCAGCATCTTTAAAAATGACTGGTTAATAAACAGATTTACTTTTGCAGCGCTTTTCTCTACAAACTGGACTAGGGATGTAACGATATGAAAATTTCATATCACGGTTTTTGTGACCAAAAGGTCATTGGTCGCGGTTATGATTTTTATTGCGTACCGTACCGTCCGTCTTCTTCCGCCTTCCGAGTCGGGGCGCGGGGGCAGCTGCCTAAGCAGGAAGCCCAGACTTCCCTCACCCCGGCCACAGCCGCCAGCTCTTCCGGGGGATCCCGAGGCGTTCCCAGGCCGGCCGGGAGCGTAGTCCCTCCAGCGTGTCCTGGGTCTCCCCAGGGTCTGGTCCCGGTGGGCGTGCCTGGAACACCTCACCAGGGAGGCGTCCAGGAGGCATCCTGACCAGATGCCCGAGCCACCTCATCTGGCTCCTCTCTATACGGAGAAGCAGCGGTTCTACTTTGAGACCCTCCCGGATGACTGAGCTCCTCACCCTATCTCTAAGGGAGAGCCCGGCCACCCTGCGGAGGAAACTCATTTCGGCCGTTGTACCCGCGATCTCGTTCTTTCGGTCTGACCCAGCTCATGGCCATAGGTGGGTGGGAACGTAGATGGACCGGTAAATCGGAGGTTTGCCTTCTGGCTCAGCTCCTTCTTCACCACGACGGACCGATGCAGAGTCCGCATCACTGCAGACGCCGCACCGATCCGTCTGTCCATCTCCCGCTCCATTTTTCCCTCACTCGTGAACAAGACCCCGAGATACTTAAACTCCTCCACCTGGGGCAGGACCTCACTCCCGACCCGGGAGAGGACATTCACCCTTTCCGGGCGAGGACCAGGTCTCGGATTTGGAGGTGCTGATTCTCATCCCGGCCGCGTCACACTCGGCTGCACGTCGCCCCAGCGAGAGCTGGAATCACGGCCGATGACGCCAGCAGAACCACGCATCTGCAAACGGCAGAGACCCGATCCTGAGGCCACCAAACCGGATACCCTCAACACCGATTTTTATTGCGGTATTATAGAAATACCCCTCAGCATATTTAAAATATCAAAAATGGATCTAAAGTTCTACTTTGTCCTTTTATAAAGGAGGAAAAATCTCAAGATAACTGTCCACGTGGGTGCCTTTGTTGCCTTCTGCCATGTTTTCATAAGTTAAACATTGCAAACTGCAGCTACAACTGCTTTTCCAGCCAATGAGCAGCATCACTGGGACTTTTTCAAAGTGCGGTAATCAGTCACGGTTTTAATGATAATTAAAATTTGAAACGGTATTATTAATCGTTAAGAATTTTATCACGTTTAACCATTTTACCGGTAATCGTTACATTCCTGTTCACATATTATTTGATTATACAATATGGAAATTGCACCTTTTAAGTTGAATTATGGAAATACATGAACTTTTTTAGGATATTCTAATTTTTTGGGTAGTACCTGTAGTGATGCATAGTGAAGAATGATGTGTTTTGATCTCAGGAGCAGTACTTACCAAGAACATCTGAGCCAAACTTTTCTTTTTTTTTTAAGATTTCCATAAAATGACAAGCTATCCACGATTTTCCTGGCACAGCATCCGGGTTGTGGACGTGGCCAAATATTATGGGCGAAACATCCGGTTTTAGCGGAAGTACCTTTAGAGCTGGGGTATTAACATTACGACCTCATATTTTAAAGGTTAACTAGCTTGTGGCTAGGTGCTTTTCTTAAAGGAGTGATGACATAGCAGTAAAAACTAGTTTATGTTGTTGGCATTACTGCATATGTAAATACTCCGAAGAAAAAAAACTGCATTTTTTACAGCGGAGTATTGTTTTGAAACGCCAGACCTCACTTCTTCAGTAATACAGTTGGGTCCGGTGATGATATGGAGCTTTACCCGGAGACCACGTTGACTTCATTTTGATTGGCTACACCTTATTTGGCTATGGCCTTATTTGGAGAATATAGGTCAAGCTGCAGTCGGACTTTGCTAAAGGCTAACTGCTAGCAACATGGGCAGTTCAGACAGTGAGCTACGTTTATCAGACAAGACAGCATTTAGAAAATAAATAAACTTACAGGTAATGACAAGGTTGTGGTCGCCTCCCTCAGTGTTGCTGCAGAAGTTTTCTTTTAAATCCATTTGTTTGAAAACCCAGACCTGACTGCACGGAAGTTACTACTAGCTCCATACACGCAGCTGAATCAGACAGGGAGGGGAGGGGGGCAGCGGACGGTGCATAGACCGTTAGGAGAGAGAAGGGGGGGGGGGGCGCTGTTTACTTGATAGTGTGCTCTTATTGGAGCAATTAAATTACGTAGAATGATAGAATTACGTAGAATGATAGGCTGCTGTCTGATTCAACTGTTTCTGAGCAGAGAGACAAAGCTGACAGACCATAAACAGGAACTTTGATTCTCACTCTGGACATTCACATGGCCTCATCAGTGCACAACAGATCATATTATACCCCCAAAACCCCAGAAAAGTGAAATTTGATGTCATGGCACCTTTAAAGCATGATGGGGAAATGGCAGCACACAACAGCGATCAGACAAAGTATAGCTAACTTCCCTCCTGTATTACGGATTGGGAGGATGAGGTAAAGAAGTGGCTGAGGATAACCTATGCTAACATCTTTAGCTACATAATAAATGCCATGGATTGTGATGGTGAGGCTATGCAGAACATGAATAGTGCTGAAGCACACCAGTATGCTCGTTGGGATTGACTGCGTCTGTCTACCGTCTGACTTCATGATCAGACCAGAGCTGCGTGAGTCGTCAGGAGCCATGAAAGCAGCAGCTCAGCTGAGCAAGTTTGCCACCATGAAGACTGCAGGGATGGAAGATCTCGTTGCATTTGCCTTTATTTGGATAAAAGTTACTGAACACTGCAGATCTGCTCAAGTTATCTAATTTCAGAGTACTGAGACGGCATGTGGTTGACGCTGATTACATGAACTTGTACTTTACTGTAGTAGAAACATCTGCAGACAATGTTATTTGCCTGTTAAGGTGCAGCCATAGACCATTAACAGAGATGAACATAGTATCCGGTCTCGTCTTAATGGAGAAAAGTGAAGCCAGCTGGGCGTGTCCCACCACCGCCATCTTGCTGTGTCACGTGTGTCGTCACTCCCGGTCCCGGAAAATATTCAAATGGGCACAGCGCGGCCGCAGGGCAAATGATTGACAGCCAATGTTCTCTGGGCTAATTGCAAACTGAGCTTACTTGAAACTAACATGAGCTAACAAAGATTAGCCCCCTAAGCGGCAGGGTAAAGGTAAGACACGCTTAGACTTGCTAATATCTGACTTAAAGGAGCTGTATCATGCTTTTCAAACATTCCAAAAGTCAAATACAGGCATTTATAAGCTCCCATCGCTACTATAGAAACTAATTTGGTTTTAAATATTAGTTTTTCTGTGCGTCTAATTTCCAACACGGAAGTAAAATGGCTGACTGAACTGAACCGCAGAGCTCTCACCCAATTGCAACATGTTTTACGCCCATTTCATGACGTCGCCCCGGAAGAGACACTGATTCTGAAGAGTCACAGAATTGTTTGTAGCACCGGCACCGGCAGCTCACATGAATGTTATTTGTAAACATTGATGGATAATCGGACTCCGATCGAGGGGACAAAATGGACCAGCCTGTTATGGAGCTGTATGCGCTCGACCCAGAGTCTGATATTGAAGTACACACAGTACCTCAGAAGTACCACAGAGACCCCTGACAAGTAAGTAAATTAGCGAACAAATCATAGGCTAACAGTTAGCATTGAGCTGAGAGAAGTATTTCACTCACCGGTGCTGTTGTCTGTCCATGCGTGTTTTTATAGTAGGAACTGCGTCAGGTTTCAGTAGTAATCCCTGAAAAAAAAAAAAAAACACTTTACTGCCCGAGATTCATGAAGTTGTCATGAGTGAAGTTCACACACAAAGTTGAGGGTTTTTTTCTGCTCCTGAAGTTATAATCCAACCACTTCTGGCAAGTCGATTCGTCCAGTACAACAAATAAACTCCCACGCTGAACGCAACCACATTTTTCCCAATTGACCTATGGCTAAACCACGCCCCCACACGCGATGAGCCAATCACAGTGCGCACAGCTATCCCATACACTCGGACATTCTCAGCTTGAACGTCCATTGAAATGCATTGAAGTTAGTCCGTTTTTGTTTGTTTTTATGAGTTCTTTTTAGTTTAAAATGGTCAAACGGTGTGCATGGGGTACATGCAACTCTGACACTAGGTATCCTGAGAGGCTAGGCGACTGGGTGTATTTTTTGCCTTTATCCAAGTCACATCGAGCCAAAGTTATGCAGCAGACCACAACATCAACTGAACGTGGATAAAATGAACAAGGATGTCTACATCTGTTCTAAGGTATGGCAACATCGTATTTGAGGAAACATGTTGTCACTTTGCTGGAAAGAAATATGAAGTTACCTTCCCTAACGTTAGTTTAAGTTGGCTAACACTAGCCAAACGTGCTAGTTCTGTTACGTGGTAATGGTACATGAGACGCTGTCGTGTAGTACAACACGTCGATTACTGACTTGCAACACTCAGGCCGACCGCGAGCAGCATTAAGGCGGACACTGTTCTGCGCGAGAGCCGGTGAAAAAGCAGAGCTCATAACTTTATTTCTGAACATCCGATCGGTGAAATTTCAAGTGTAGATGGTAGCTAGTGTCAAAAATATGAAGGCCACGAGGGTTGGAAGCAGCTCCGAGCCTTCGCTGGAACGCAGCAGCGAAAATCCCCCAATCGCAATATCTCGGCGAGAAACGCTTATACGGGCATTTTCAACACAGGGAGCCTGTTAACCATACCTTTGTGCCTTGAATGAGCATGGATTCATGTATGGGGCTCAGACACTATTACAGGCATCCAAGAAGCTGGGCCTCTGCTGGCTTTTGCCACAGCAGGAGACGCGGTGTGACTTGCAACACTCAGGCCGACCACGAGCTGCATTAAGGCGGACACTGTTCTGCGCGAGAGCCGGTGAAGTAACGTCAATAATGGCACGCCTCTGGCTTCCAAGCTGCAGCCAGACTGCTCCGCTTCAATGGCTGTTTGATCAGTTTTTGTCAGACGATCACTTTTTGGCACAACAACAGCAGCGGTACAGGAGTTTGTGCAAGAAACTGAGGGAGCGACACGAGTCACATTCAGAGACTTCACAGGCTTAATTTCGACTCCCAGTTTAAGACGTGAACAATTTTTTTGGTTTGTTTGTTTTGTTTTTATGTTTTTTAACTTATCTCGACATGATCTCTCTGTCTGATCACGCGTCTGCTGTCCGTGTTGACAGCTGTCATCTCCCGAGATGTCACATAGCGCCTGTCACTGAATGTTGTTTGTCCGAGTGAGTGGAGGGGGCGTGGCTTAGCCATAGGTCAATTTGCTGTCCTCTAGAGCTTTAAAAAAAAAAAAAAAAAAAAATCTCCTGATTTCTGGAGCAAATGTCTGTTAGCTGATGGCTGCTTGTCTCCGTGGAAATCTTCCTGCAGGCTGTTAGTTTCTTCCTCAGAGAGTGTGTATCGGTTATGATTCTATTTAAGTTTCTGTTCAACAAAGAGGGCGTCTTGCTACGATTCTGCGCATGCGGATTTGATGCTTCGTAATTGGTGCCACCTCGTTGCGTATACCGGTGCAAGTCAGTTATGTTAAGGAAGCTACAGCTTGGCCTGAATATTCATATATATTGCTCAAATATGCACAAATGAAGAAAAAAAAACAACTTAAATGAAGTTTTTATGAGGAAATAGCACAGTAACATGCTAAAAAGCTCTTAAAAGTCCTTTTTTTTTATGATAGGGCTCCTTTAAAACTGCCGTTGTGCGACTCTGCTACAAACTGAGAGCAAACAAAGAGCTAACTAGGAGCCACTGGCCGACAGGCTGGGCTTCTGGTCTGCCGCATGTCAATCAAAAGGACACTCCCCTAATTATGTGTAATAGGGGATTATCACGCTTCCGCGTTCCGGTTTCCGGAAGTTGAAACATTTGGCACTTCCTCTTCCGGGCCATGTTAACGACAGCCGTTTCTGCTCTGTTATACTGTTAAAAACGGATAAACTCCAAACATATTTAAGTTTTCATTCTAGACTGAAGTGATACTGGATCAAAAGCTGGATCAAAGCGATCGATTTGCCGCGGTGAAGGGCCGAACTTTATAATAAAACACACGTTTGCTTGTCCCCGGTGGGGCACAACACCGGCACTTCACAGCATGCTAGCATTAGCCAGCTAACGTTTACTGACGTGCTTAACATTGTGCGTCTTAAAACACACAAACATCTGAAAATCGGATCTGTACCTCCCCGTTTCCAGTGGAACAACTGGGGACTGCCAAGAAAGGAGACGCTTTCAGATGCTTGTGTGTTTTCAGCCGCACAAAGTTAGGCACGTCATCAAGCTGGCTAATGCTAACCTGCTAACAATAGTCAGCCAGCTACTACTCTGTTAAACTTTGTAAATCGGATAAACGCCAATGCCAAGTTTTCATTCCAGACTGAAGTGATGCTGAGGAAGAAGTGGATTAAAACGACCGATTCGCCGCGGTGAAGGACCGAACTTTATAATAAAACGACACACGTTTGTTTGTGGCCGGCAGACTGCGCAGTCGTGTTAGCAGGTTAGCATTAGCCAGCTCGATAACGTGCCTAACTTTGTGCGGCTGAAAACACACAATCATCTGAAAGCGTCTCCTTTCTTGGCAGTCCCCAGTTGTTCCACTGGAAACGGGGAGGTACAGACCCGATTTTCAGATGTTTGTGTGTTTTAAGACGCACAATGTTAAGCACGTCAGTAAACGCTAGCTGGCTAATGCTAGCATGCTGTGAAGTGCCGGTGTTGTGCCCCACCGGGGACAACCAAACGTGTGTTTTATTATAAAGTTCGGCCCTTCACCGCGGCAAATCGATCGCTTTGATCCAGCTTTTGATCCAGTATCACTTCAGTCTAGAATGAAAACTTAAATATGTTTGGAGTTTATCCGATTTAAACAGTATAACAGAGCAGAAACGGCTGTCGTTAACATGGCCCGGAAGAGGAAGTGTCAAAAGCCGGCAACTTCCGGTAAGCGTGATAATCCCCTATTTCAAGATTGAATTAAAAAAAAAAAAAAAAAAAGATTGAATAACATCTAAACGGATAAAAAAAAAAAGAACCCACCCCCTCATAGTTGACATGGAGGTAAACTTGACCTATTAAACCTAAAATGATTTTTTGAACCAGGCTGTAAACATGTTTATTTCTGCTGTGAAGTTGGCCCTTTTAACATGGGAGTCTATGGGGATTTACTCTATTTTGGAGCCAGCCCCCTAGCTGATCAAGAAAGAATTACAATTAAAAACTTCACTTCCTGGTTTCACACTTTTCCACAGGAGTTTGCCCCTTGGGTGCAACATAAAGGACAGCAGGCTGGGAAATAACCAGGCTCAGATATACAAAACTTAAATACTTTGCCTTTTCAGGAATTCAAAACTAATAAAAGAAACAGAAACTTTTTTTTAGCTAGGTGTAGAAATAAATATGGCTTCAGCCTCCCCATCAATGCTGTCCTTCCACTGGAGCTGGTTAATTAAATTCACATCTACGCTGGATTCTCACTTCCTTTTGTTATTTTTATTCCTTCTTATTGTTTATGAATATGTGTTGACGGTCTGAAAGGCACATATAAATGCAATATACTCTTATTATTATTATCATCATCATCATCATTATTACTATTATTTTTATCATCATCATCATCATCATTATTGAGGGTTTGGGTGGTCGTGGATTACATGAGGGGAGTCCAAAGGTGGCTTGAGGAACGGTATGGATGCACACCAATAAGTCCAGTGTCTTTGAATAAAACAAATCCAAATTATGAAGATTTGTGAAATTTTTGCCTGTGTGTTGGCGTAACCTACATTTATGCATCTTATATCTGAGTAGAATAACTTGTGGCTACAGTATGTTTGTGTTGTTTTGTTGCAGCAGTCAAATATCAGCCTGCCCTGTTTAAAATATTCTTGTAGCCTGTTAAAAACACCAAAATGGATTTATTAATGAGAGCATCACATGGAAGTTCTGTCCAAAAATTGGAGCTTGCGTCAGTGAGAGGTGAAGGTCCAGGTTCTGTCGGCGGTGTCTGCAGGACTCCAGGACCAGAATCTGTTTCTTACCACTGGGTTGATGCAGAAAGCCAAAGTTGAACGAGCCCAGAACCTCCACAGCAATAAAGTAGGGCCTGTGATGGTTATAGGAGAAGACCTGGTCCTGTGTGGACCTATGTTCCCCTACAGAGCTCCCATCCAATTGTGATGCTGATGACAACCAATAAAACTACGTCACATGCGTACAATAGAGAAACATAGATCACAGACTTCGTTATCAGAATGTACAGCCATGATCACATGGTGTCCCTGAACTCCTGGACATCTCGTTTCTTTATCCAACCGCTAACTTTATCTTTTAGCTTTATCCAGGTGCAAAAGTAAACACCATTTCCTGTGACCAGCTCGAACCTTTACCCGTCGAAACTGCTAGTTCCTGTGCACACATGAAGTTTCGCCCATAACTGTTGATAATGGTGCCCCCCAGCAAACACCTCAGGAAAATTGTGGATAAAATACCATTGAAATTGCCTATAAAGCTGAAACTTTTCTCTTTTTTTTTTTTAGTCATTATAGCCCCTTATAGACTAATCCGATAGGTGTTTTGTGTGTTGCACCATCTTGTGGCACCGCCATTGCTTAGGGGACTAGTCATAAAGGATAGTACACCCACAGAATGATGTAACTTTACTTTCCACTTAACCTCATGGTGAGCAAGACTCTGGAGCACTTTTTTAATATCTCAAATGCAGCCAGAGATCATGACGGCTTCTTGTTTTCCCCCAACTTTCATATAATGGAGTTCGATCGTGCCCGAGCCAAAAAGGTCCATAAAAGTCCACAAAAACTTGTCAAAATTCCTCCATACTGATCGTCCAATGTAATCCAAGTGTCCTGAGTGGGTAGCGTCCAGAATTTACTCGAAACAGCGTCATTTACCATATTTTTAGAGCCTAAACAGTAGTACATTTTACTTCCGCAAAGCACACATATGCGCGTACACGAAACTACAGAAGCCTCGGCGTTCAGACCCTACTCTGCTGATAATACAAGCTTAGAAGAAGAAATTTGCTGTTTACATTGTGCCGAGAGCGACAGAGCTGCAGACAAACCGGGACAAACACAAGAGGGGTTGGATATTGATTTAAAACAAAGAAAGAAAGAAAAAGAGTGCGCGATCTCGTCTGCCGCGCCTTCTGTAGTTTCATGAACGCGGATCGGCGTGCTTAGGAGATGCGGTTTAGTATTGTTTAGGCTCTAAAAATATACTAAATGGCGCAGTTTCGAGTATATCCTGGAAGCTACCCACTCAGTACACTTCGATTACATTGGACGAGCAGTATGGAGGAATATTGACAAGTTTTTGTGGACTTTTACGGATCTTTTGGCTCGGGCGCGATCAAACTCCATTATATGAAAGTTGGGGGGGGGGGACGAGAAGCCTTCCTGATCGCCGGCTGCATTTGAGATATTAAAAAAGTGCTCCAGAGTCTTGCTCACCATGAGGGTAAGTGCATTTTTTTGCATTTGTGCATTAATGTTAAAGCAGAACTCAGTAACTTCAGCTCGGGGCTCCCCCTAGTGGCGTCCTTTCACTGTTGTAAAGTTCAACCCCCCCTACACCCACACAGCACACAGACAGCTTCTCTAACTGTCTTTCCTCTGTTTTGATCCCTGGATATTTTTCTAAGCGTTTACTAGCTTGTTGATGCTACTTTGCTGCGTTGGTAGCAGCACCACATCTCCCTCTGCTCAAAGCAAAGTCCTGTCTCTTCTGAAACGGGACGTTTTACCCGCGATTTGCAGGTAAATATGCCGTGGATTATATTTTTCTCCGGTGTTGGCGAGTAGCAGGTAAGAATACGAACTTTTATTTACTTTTTGCGGACATGACAAGTGATTATTGAGCCTGAAGCAGTGATGCTTCACCCGGCGCCCAGGCAGCGCAAGCTACGTGAATCACTCTGGTCCAGCAAAGAGTTGGTTATGAGAGCCAGGAGCCGGTGTTTAGGTGGTGGGAAGCTAAAGAAATGTTTTCTTCGAATTAGCGCTGGTAGTCTGGTTAAATAATAATGATAATAATAATAATAATAATAATATAATATACATATAATATATATATATATATATAATATATATAATATATATATATATATATATAATATAATATATAAATATAATAATGTCATACAAGTATAACAAAAAAAAAAAAAATCAGAGCTGGAAGCAGCTCGGTAGATGGGGGACCTGAGCACCGTACAGCAGTTTCTGTTGTTGCAAGTTTTGCTCAGGTCGGCGCAGGCAAAGTTGCATAGAGCTGCTCGCAGGCCAGAGGCCCCGGCAGGAGGGGGGGAAAACATTGAATCGCTCCGTAAACACTTTGTTTAGCCCCACGGGGATTCCGAAAAGCATTTATTGAGGTAAAAAAGTTACTGAGTTTCCCTTTTAACTATTATTCATCTCCAGAAACTGATTTTAATAACTGACAAGCCACACTGGAATATAAAATGCAAATTCTATTATAACTTATCAAAGTTGGGAAATAAATACTAAAAAACTTTTGCAAAGGTTGTTACTTTTCTATTTTTGCCATATATTTGACTTTTGGAATTAAGAGCTGTACAGATCACATAACCTGCATATGTCCTGGGGATACAGTAAAACTAAAGGCTGCAGGACACGGTGTACATGATCCATTTGTGTTTCTGACTGAACTATTTTCATTTTCTGGTCACAATATTGCCCTGATCAGAGCAAACAATGTTATATTTTACAATATCTCCCAGATTAGTCATTAACTCTCTGCAACATCACAGCTGTCTCTTAGTATTAGCTAGCATAATAACGTTATGCGGTGCGTCATTTTTGGCAGCATAGATACGTGAAATATAAGCCTCTTTCAGACTTGCACTGGAAAGCGGTAATATTGTGGACTCTGTCCTTTATAATGCTTGCATTCAGACGTGTGTTCTGGTCTTTTACCTTGGAGATGTAGCGGACGTACCGGCTGGACACCATGTCACAAGAGCGGAAATGTTGCGGCACGTCGTTTTGGCTGAATGCACAAGACCATGTTCTGGACAGAGTTGAAGGGAGTGGGGCTGTGCTGACTTTTCCACATTTGCTGATGTCTGAGCGCCCGGGACGCAATAAGTCCGCAAGGAAGCGGCATGTTTGAAAAGACAAGTCCGTTTAAAGAGCGGATGGACTTTTGCTCATATCCCTCATTTTTTAACATTTGTGGTCGAGTGTCAGCTGAAAAATGTGGTTTTTTTTGTTTTTTTTTTAATTAGAATGTTTTTGGATCATTTTTTTAAAAGTGTCAGGTTATCAGATTAGCCCTTTAAAAAAAAGAAAAAAGTTGTTAAAATGTATGTATTTTAAGTCCTTCAGGCTTCTTAGTTAATTACAGTTAAACAAAGCCTATCACCCTTAATTTTACATAGGTTTAGATGTAAGTAGTGATGTACGTTATGAAAAATACCAACCGATACCAATAACCGATAATTTTCTGCTTCTCTTAGCTGATACTGATACTGATAGCTGAAAATGATGGAAAAATTATTCCTCATGCAAAACTAGAAAAATACTTCTGTTGCATCTGCTACAACTCCAGTAGTGGCTGGAAATATCATAATGTTGCATGGTGGGTGCAGCCTTATGTTGTTCCCATGCCCCACAGATTAATTAAAAAAAAAAGGGGGGGGGGGAGCATTACACCAGTTCACTACCAAACAGTGCCTGTCATATATTGGTTAATTATATTCATAACTGTTTTATTTACAATTTTATATTTCTGTATTTCCTCATTTCAGGGACCCTCTTCTTGGCTAGGGGCAACAGATGAAAACTATCCTTTGGGCAAAATCTGGCATATTTTTCTGGCACATAATTTTTTTTTCCTTCTCTTTTTTTTTTTTATTTGCTCTGTCCCTATTAAAAAACAGTTAAAATAAGAAAAACATTGGTCAGTATCAGGCCGATATCGTTATTCAGTTTAAAACTCAATATTGGCCACTGCTGATGTGGGGCCGATGATATTGTGCATCTCTAGAAGTAAGAATGAAAATAAAAAATGAGACACTGAGTATGTAATACATTGGTGGAAACCCTGCCCACTACTCACATACAAATTATTAATTCAGAGGTGCTAAAAGATCCAAAATGTATTGTAACTTGCCATGGCCAAGGTCTCTTAGGGCCTTTTCACATGGCGTGCTCGGACCCCTGCCTGGCCCGGGATTGTTGATTCTTGTGTTGCGTTCACATGCCAGTGCTTGAACCAGGCTCGGACACGCTTGGTAATTTCAGTGCCAGAACACTATGTGGCAGTATTGCGGAAATTTTGTTGATAGCTTACAACCGAGGAAGCAACAAACCCTTAAGTCACCAGCCAAGCGACGGGTTTAGTTTATCACCAAGGAAGGAAACTCGTTTGGTTACTTGGAGAGATTTCTTGTCTGCTATGGATGCAAGCTGGGGATGTGAAACAGGCCACTGTCAATCGCCAATAGGCAATCCAATCGCCTGAGAGGCCGTACACAGTTACGCCATCATCATCAAAAACAAAAAAACGCCTGGTGGTTTTGCGGCACATCTACCTGAGCCTCCTCTTGGCGAATAATTTCCGCATAGGCTCCCTGTTTGAAGTGACAACTATGTTGGCAGCTGTAAGCAGTCAAATATTTACTTAGTCTGTTTAATATAGAAGTGTCTGAGGCTCAAATTCTAATTTTAGTTGGGGTTTTTGTGAGGAGTATGTCATTTAAGCTGATGTCTCGATTTAATACAGTCATTGTTCAAATATATGCGTGAATTATTTCTTTTGAGACTAAAAAGACAGATAATATAGCACCACTTGTGGTACGTGGAAGTGTTTGGTAAACAAGCAAGAAGAGGAACAGAGGAGACGAAGAGAGTCTGCGTCCGCGGTGCCACCTCTGCGGAAAAGTGAGAAAGACAAACAGACCACACAGTGTAATTAAGAGTTTAATTTACTCCTCAGCTGCGCAAATCAAAGGGCTCTGTATGCTGACATGGTGCTTCACTAGAAACATTTAAAGGTAGAGTCAGAAGTCCCCCCACCGTTTCTGTTTGCAAATAGTAGCATTCAAACTTAGCGCCGCCTCATTCTTCAAACTATTCAGCTTCAAGTCTCTCCTTCAGAGCTCAGAAGCATGTAAAAGCCAAACTAAGATTAGCCCTGGTTTTCCAACTTGCATTATCTACAGCTCTTACCTTTTCTTCGGTGCATCTGCCGTTTTTACTTTCTTTCTTTTTCCGCCGAGAGTTCGAGTGACTGGCGTCTGCTCCAATCATGAGCTTATTCCCCTACGGCGTCTTGTCCTTGGTTCTGTCATTGGCTGGTGATATAAACAGAAATTTCCACCCAGAAACTTCCCAAACACAACAAAACAAAGCTAAATAGCGAATTACAGGCAGGGGGAGAGAGAGTTGCATTCAAACGTGCCACGGCAGGCGAGTAGAGGCCAAAGTAGCACACATGTCACATCCAGCATGATGGCCTGGATTGTGTTCACAATGCATTTTTCCCTGTTCAAGCGCAGATGGCCCTGGTCCTGGACTATCTCTCGACCTGGGCCGCCCGGGCCTGGCCTGTTTGCTTTTGCATGGACAAAATTTGTGGTCAAATGTGCTCTGACACGGGTCCAAGCACGCTATGCGAAAAGGGCCTTAACATCCTGTTTGTGGTAATTATTAACTACAGATTATGGTAGCCTCTCTGTGCCAGCATAAAAAGAGTTTGTTTGACACTCATCTGGTTGAACAACAAACAATACAACGCAGAAGTCCAAGGAACTCAGTGCAGATCTCAGCGAGAGAATTGTAGATTTATACAAGGCGAGTCTCTTGGAACCATTTCTCAATCTGGCAAATTCCAAGATCATCACTTAAGACAAATGTAATCACAGGTTATTTGAATGAGTGAATATGAAGTCACTTTTTCAAATTTTCAGGAAGGTCTTAGCTGTCACCCTCTAATCCAGCCTAGAACAATAGATAACCTATAAAGGCACAGGCATGCCATGAACTGGAGGCTTTTATAACGTGTCGGTGTACGTTTTGCTTTGCTATGAAGCTATGGCAATGAAGCTTTCTACAAAGAGAAGCACTCCTACATTAAAGTCAGCTCCTTTAAAGGTGGGGTCCAGAGGTTCCCCCTGAAAATAAACGTTAGACTTGTGCAAGTGAAATCTGTCTCAATCTGCGCATTTGGGCCTCTACTCTTGTGCAGTGGTCAGTTTGTTTGCAACTCCCTCTCCCCCTGTCTGTAATTTGCATTTTCTCTTTGTTTGGTGGGATTCGGGACGTTTCTGGGCAGAGATTTTTGTACATATTGCCAGCCAATGACAGAGCTAAGGGCATAACGCTGTGCGGGGAATAAGCTCATGATCGGAGCAGATGCCAGTCACTCGAACCCTCGAAGAAAAAAAAACAAAACTGCGTACGCAGCGAGAAAAGGAAGTACTCTGCAGTAAGAGCTTTAAATAGTGCATGTTGGAAAACCAGGGTTAACATTGGTTTGACTTTTACCAGCTTCAGAGCTTTGATGTAGATGCCTGAAGCTGAATAGGCTGAAGAGCGATGTGGCCATTTGCCCAAGGGGAGTGGCACTCAGTTTGAATAGTGTTGTTTACAGACAGAAACGGTGGGGGGACTACGGACTCTACCTTTAAGTTCAGTGTAATTTGAATACATGGATAAAGAAAATGTCATCTCGTGGAAAGATTTCTGTTCAGATTAGATTAAGGTTGAGTTGTTTGGCCACAATGACCAGAGCAATGGTTGAGGAAGTAAAGGTGAGAATGTCACCCCCAGCAACATTATAGAGCTGTTAATCAGAGGAATTAGGAAAAAGCGGAGGACTACCTAAGAGCACGCTCAAAGAATCAATGAAACACTGGAAATTAAGTGTTCCAACAGGACAAAGACCTCAAACACACATCAAAACTAGTTGTAGAGTGGATAAAGCCAGGCTACCATGAAATATGTGACCTGTGCTTAATGAGACAGCAATAAACTCCCCTACACCCCTGCCCCGAATGACGGCTCGCTCAGCATCCATCTTCCATCCTACCTGTACTCGTACCTTTCTCCAGTCAGTTAATCAGTCTGATGTTGACTCTTGCCTTATTCCTTTTTAGTTCTTTTTCTCTCTTCTTCCAACAATGTCTTCTTGTGTTTCTTTGATGAATCAGCCATGGTGCATATTCAAAATGGCCATTGTGTTAATATCCATTCTCTTATGTGTGAAACTCAGCTGTCATGTTATGCAGTGTTCAGGGGAAAAAATGTTTTGAAACATGGTCTCTCAGCCTCGGGAGGCTGCTGTGCAATGACCGCTCCAGAAATATTCATAATAAATTTCACTGTGCCATCAAAATGAGATGGAAATGTATATATTTAAGGTCAGAAAGTTACTTAGTGATACTTTAAAAGTCAGGTCTGACCTGCAAACTAACAATTCTACCATTGAAAATGAAGGGTCAGATATCCAACTACCTGGAGCTTGTTGATAGCTACCAAAAGTGTTCATATTATTGTTACATGTTGGATCACAAAACATCAAAGGATTTTTTTGTTCTCCTGTTAGGGATGCACTTTGTATTTTTATTTTGCTCCAGAAGAAGAGCAATTTAAAGATGCAACCAAAAGTTTGTCTTGTCCACAATGAATGTATGTAAATGCATGATGCAAACTGTTTTGCTGCAAGTTGTCATTTATCCTCATTTCTTTGAAGGTAGCTTTTACCTGGCTGTATACCACATGTCAGAGCCAGCATTGGTGCTTTTGCCCAGGAGAGGATTTGCAGAAACTAAAGGAAGCCTGTTAGAGATTCCGTCTGTCTTTATGTAGAAATGCCTGAAAATAAACAGTTCTTTCTTTACTGTGGCAAAGTTTCAGCCTCCTCGATGGATCATTGAATTAATGACCACTCACATTCACTTCGAACTTATTACTCTGTAGATGACCCTGTACACCAGTGAGTATTTTTCTTGTCAGTGTATACATTTGTTTATTATTCTTCACAAAGTCGAACAGCACCTGGGGCCTTGGATAAACAGGGGAGGGTTTAATGTGTGCTTTGCTTTCTCTCAGCCATTACCAGACATTTGTGCAGTTGTACAAGTACACACATACGTGCACACTCAGATATCCAACTTCATCACCTCTCCCTCAGACCCCTTTGGAGACCAACATAGTGCTAGAAGTCACCAGTGAGAGGAGACCCCTAAAAGATTCCCTTTGGCATTTGCAGTGCCTTACATAGACAGTAATACACACATGTGCATGGATATACCGGTTTCCTCCCTGGACGCATTTAGAGAGCAAGTAGACTGTGAAACCTGAACAATAAAGAGTTGCCATGTAGACACAGCAGGAATAAGATGGGACATCCTGCTGTAGCGTTTAATGTTGACGTTAACTTCTCTGTGTGGTTAGTATAAATCGATTCATAAAATTTTAAATGTGGTCCAAACCAGGAATAAATGTCAGCCTCTGTTGTGCTTTTCCCCGGTCCTGTAGTTTATCTATTTATTATACTCTATCCAGCAAAAATGAAGAGCTCTATATGGATGGCATCATTATGTTTATGCTAAATGCCTGCCCTTCCATCTGTCTCTCTTTAGTGGAAGGCACATGATGGACTTGTGCTGAAAGTGGACTGGAATTCAGTCAATGACCTCATCCTGTCAGGTGGAGAAGACTGTAAATATAAGGTTTGTGGTTTTTCAGTATTTAACCCAGTTTTCAAAATGAAAATATAGTGACTAAAATGTGTTTGTGTTTACAAAACTCTCAGTTTTTAAAAATAAGTTTGGGCATATAGTTCAAGATGTTGGAGAATGTGAATTTTAATCAGAAATTTATAAATAATACAGTATGTTGATTTCATTATCTACAATCCATAATGTGATTTGAGATGTTTTATAAAAAAAAAAAGCTGTGTATGCAAATGCTGGCTGAAAACTAATAAGAATGGCAGCGATCTTTTGGCCTTCAGGTAGCATTCTATCTGAAAAGCTTTTTTACTATTGGCAGATGGTTTCCTCTATCCCAAATACTTGACGAATAAAATAGTTTAAAATGCATCCTTGGCTCATATTAAGATAAATCTAATTTTCATAAAAAATAATTTGAAAATATCCAGTAATTTCAACAGATTTTTTGTACAGTTTATTGTAAAATGAAATTGTAAATAAAGTTTACATCTACTTTTTATAAAGCTAGTTTTTCACTTATAGGTATTTTGGGGGCTGTTGATTTGTTTTTTTTAACCATGTCCTTCCTCAAAAGGTGTGGGACAGCTTTGGACGTCTGCTTCACTTATCATCCTCTCAGGATTACCCGGTCACTTCTTTGTCCTGGGCTCCAGATGGGGAAGTTTTTGCTGTAGGCTCCTTCAACACCCTGCGGCTCTGTGACAAGACTGGAGTAAGGGAAACTTTTATACTATCCATGTCCCATCTTTGATGAAATGCTGTGCTTTTCCTATGTACTGTGAAATTTTTCAACTTTGATGTACAACTCCAAGTCCAATGAAGCTGGGACGTTGTGTAAAATAAAAAAAAGTAAATTAAAAACAAAATACAATGATTTGCAAGTACTATTCAACTTATATTCAATTGAATACATGATAAAGACAAAATGTTTAAAGGTAGAGTCCGAAATCCCTCCAGCTTTTTTGTTTGTAAACAACAGTATTCAAACTTAGCGCTCCTCCTTCTCAGGCTAATGGCCGCCTCGTTCTAGCTAGCCTATTCAACTTCAAGCTTCTCCTTCAAAGCTCAGAAGCAGGTACAAGCCAAACTATGATTAACCCTGGTTTTCCAAACAGCATTATCTGAAGCTCTTACCTTTTCTTCGGTGCATACACGGTGTTTTCTTTCTTTCTTTCTTTTTCCTTCGAGAGTTCGAGTGACTGGCGTCTGCTCCAATCATGAGCTTATTTCCACACAGCGTCATGCTCTTAGCTCTAATATAAACAGAAATCTCCTCCCAGAAACGTCCCGACCAGACCAAAACAATACAAAAGAGCGAATTACAGGCAGGGGGAGAGAGAGTTGCGTTCAAACGCACCACGGCATGGGAGTAGAGGCCCAAAGGCGGGGTTTGAGACTGATTTCAATAGCTCAAGTCTAACGTTTATTTTTTACGGGGGGAACTTCAGACTATACCTTTAATGTTCAGACTGATAAACTTTGTTTTTTTGCAAATATTTGCTCATTTTGAAATGGATGCCTGCAACACGTTTCAAAAAAGCTGTTATGGGGCAACAAAAGACTGGAAAAGTTCATAAGAACTCAAAGAACACCTGTTTGGAACATTGTACACGTGAACAGGTTAACTGGAAACAGGTGAGTGTCATGACTGGGTTTTAAGGAAGATCCTCCCAAAGGCTAAGCCATTCATAAGCAAAGATGGGGCGAGGACAGTGCCAGCTTCTGGTGACATTGAGTGGGTGGGCTAACATACATTATAGAGACCAACTCAATAAATTTCAAAAACGTAAGCTCCACAACTGGGGTTCAGCTATCAGCGCCAAATTATCCCAACTGGGGCTCAGCTATCAGCGCCAAATTATCCCATTGATAAAACTCCCAGCAACAAGTAAAATACTCAACATTACCACCAAAAAACTGAATATCATATAGGTTACATAGGTGATCCGATAAACGTGCTTTGCAAAGCCAAAATTTGTAATGAGGTCACCCAGAAAAACATACCTGAGAATGTTACCATCCAGTGACAACTGACGCTGCTGACAAGGATGACAGTCATCACCATGGACAGGGCTTTGAAACCATGATGTTGTAGTTTTACTCAATACACATACACTCACTGGCCACTTTATTAGGTACACCTTGCCAGTTCCTGGTTGGAATCCCTTTTGCCTTAAGAACTGCTTAAACCCTTTGTGGCATGGATTCAACAAGGTACTGGAAACATTCCTCAGAGATTTTGCTCTATATTGACTCGATAGCATCACGCAATTGCTGCAGATTTGTCAGCTGCACATCCGTGATGCAAATCTCCCATTCCACTACATCCCAAATGCGCTCTATTGGATTGAGATCTGGTGACTGTGGAGGTCATTAGAGTACAGTGAACTCATTGTCATGTTTAAGAAACCAGTCTGAGATGATTCACGCTTTGTGACATGATGCGTTATCCTGCTGGAAATAGCCATCAGAGGATGGTACACTGCAGTCAGAAAGGGATGTACATGGTCAGCAACAATTCTCAGGTAGGCTGTGGCATTGACACAATGCTCAATTAGTACTAAGGGGCCCAAAGTGTGCCAAGAAAATATCCCCACACCATTACACCACCACCACCAGTTTGAAGTAGCCATCAGAGGATGGTACACTGCAGTCAGAAGATGTTCTTCTGCATACTTCGGTTGTAACGTATGTCATTTGTGTTATTGTTTCCCTTTCTATCAGCTGGAACCAGTCTGGCCATTCTTCTCTGACCTCTGGCATCAAAAAGGCATTTGCGCCCACAGAACTGCCGCTCACTGGATATTTTCACTCTTTCGGACCATTCTCTGTAAACTTTAGAGATGGTTGTTCAGGAAAATCCCAGTAGATCTGCAGTTTCTGAAATACTCAGACAAGCCCGTCTGGCACCATGCCACCTTCAAAGTCACTTAAATCACCTTTCTTCCCCATTCTGATGCTTGGGTTGAAATGCAGCTGATTGTCTTGACCATGTCTACATGCCTAAACGCATTGAGTTGCTGCCGTGTGATTGGCTGATTAGAAGTTTGTGTTAACAAGCAGTTGGACAGGTGTACCAAATAAAGTGGCTGGTGTGTGTATAACGGCAAATTAAAGTCTTAATTTACGTTTACACATTCCACAACACCTCCTAAATTCTTTACACAGTAAGGGGCGGACATGGGGGCAAGAGGGAAATACAAACCTTTAGAAAAAATCCAAACCTTGCAGGGATCGGCTCACACATTTAACAAGAGGCAGTTTGCACTGGACGTTTTACAAACAACCTCCATAATAAAGACAAATAACCCAAAAGTTTCCTTGGGCCATGATATTAATGCCATGTGAATAACAGCTGGTTTATAACACACACCTACCTTACTTGATGAAAACTAAATTCATCTGCTAGTCTTTATTTGTGAAGTGGGCGATGTCAACGTTTTAATTACAGTTTATCCTTTGACTTGAATTCCATAAGTCCTTTCTATATGGACATCAGTGCCAAAGGAACCCAGCCGATCCTGTCCATTAATGTTCCTAGCGCTTGATGTGCTTCGGGCCGAGAGAGAGCGCTCAACAAAGACGCAGGGATTAAATTTTTCTTCCAATGCTAATTCTGGAGTTGGTTGTCCGTTTTATATTATTTGTTGCTTTTCAGCAAAAGGCCGTCTTAAAAAGGGTGTTTTTTAGCAAGCTAGCCACAACGTTGCTCTCATTCACTGCCATTCAACTCTTACCTCTCTGCTCAGAGGACGGTGACATTGATCGGACTTCAGGAAGGCTCAGGGCTGTTTTTTTGGGGTTTTTTGTTGTTGTTTGTTTTTTTGTCCCCCCCCCCCCCCCCACACACACACACACACACACACACATAAAATCAAACCGTGATTGGTCAATTTGTCCATTACTCTCCAAACCGGAATACATACATTTGCCTGCATCAGGGATTCATGAAGTCCTGATTGAAAAAGAGGGAAAACATCCTGACACTTGCCTTAACCTTTATAATGCAGATGAGAGCAAATGTATTGTATTATTAAATTATTTTACAGATTAAATTTTAAATATGTATGTATATGTATATATATATATGTGTATATAATACTATGATAAAATTATTTTAAAGGGACTAGAGGCAGGAATTGCAAAAGAATAAACAAGCATGTCCAGTTTTTTAATACTAATGGGTGATGAAGCGTTAAAAAACAAAAAGAACAAACCCACCCACGTCTGTCTCTGTTGCGTTGAACATGCTTTGTGGTGCATAATGCGCTTTGATTCGGTGGCCGAATTTCCCGCACAGGCCTGCAAATGAAGCGTGCATGCCACACTACCCGTCACTCGTGTCAACTTAAAGGAGTGATGACATAACAGTTAAAAACTAGTTTATGTTGTTGGCATTACTTTATATGTAAATACTCCAAAGAAAAAAACTGCATTTTTTACAGCGGAGTATTGTTTTGAAACGCCAGACCTCACTTCCTCAGTAATACAGTTGGGTCCGGTGATGATATGGAGCTTTACCTGGAGACCACGTTGACTTCATTTTGATTGGCTACACCTTATTTGGCTATGACCTTATTTGGAGAATCTAGGTCAAGCTGCGGTCTGAGTTTGCTAAAGGCTAACTGCTAGCAACATGGGCAGTTCAGACAGTGTGAGCTACGTTTATGAGACAAGACAGCATTTAGAAAATAAATAAACTTACAGGTAATGACAAGGTTGTGGTCGCCTCCCTCAGTGTTGCTGCAGAAGTTTGCTTTTAAATCCATTTGTTTGAAAACCCAGACCTGACTGCACAGAAGTTACTACTAGCTCCATACATGCAGCTGAATCAGACAGGGAGGGGAGGGGGGGCGGACGGTGCATAAACCGTTAGGGAGAGAGGGGAGGGGGCGCTGTTTACTTGATAGTGTGCTCTTATTGGAGCAATTAAATTACGTAGAATGATAGAATTACGTAGAATGATAGCCTGCTGTCTGATTCAACTGTTTCTGAGCAGAGAGACAAAGCTGACAGACCATAAACAGGAACTTTGATTCTCATTTTGGACATTCACATGGCCTCATCAGTGCACAATAGATCATATTATACACCGAAAACCCCAGAAAAGTGAAATTTGATGTCATGGCACCTTTAAAGTCAAGTGAATCTCTGTTGCTCTGTTTGGACTGAAGGTAATTAGCCCATGTTCACAAATTCTGTGTTTTTAGTGGAGGTTTGGCTCTGTAGCTGCTATTGGCTGGTCGGAAATTACAAAATAAATCTGCTCAAAGTTTTAATCAATTTTTTTTTTCTTCTCATCTTTATTGAAAAAGCTAGGGAGGGATAAGCCCTACTATCCCACTTATACCAGCCGTCCGTGGGCAAGGATCACCACTTTGTAAACAATTGCACGAAAAATAGTCCAACAGTGTAAGAGCTATGCTTCTGAACATTCAGTTGCAAGGAATTTAGTGATTCCATCATCTACAGTCCATAATATAATCAAAAGATTCAGAGAATCTGGAGAACTTTCTACATGTAAGCAGCAAGACCGAAAACCAACATTGAATTCCCGTGACCGTCAATCCCTCAGGTGTCATTGTGTAAAGGATCTTATCGCGTGGGCTCAGGAACACTTCAGAAAAGCATTGTCATCGAACACATTTCGTCACGATATCTACATGTGCAACTTAAAACTCTACCATGCAAAACCAAAGCCATACATCACAGCATCCGGAAACGTCACCCTCTTCTCTCATTTGAAATAGACTGATGCAAAGTGGAAAAATGCATGGTCTGATGAGTCCACATTTGAAATTGTTTTTGGAAATCATGGATGTCGTGTCCTCTGGGCAAAAGAAGAAAAAGACCATCCAGATTACCAGCTAAAAGTTCAAAAGCCAGCATCTGTCCACCTACAAAGCTTCAATAGTGTCCTCAGTTCCCAAACACTTATTGAGTGTTGTAAGGATGGAATACAGTGGTAAACATACCCCTGTCCCAGTTATTTTTCCATGCAGTTTTTCACAAAGTGGTGATACTCGGCCCATCTTTGCTTATGAATGGCTGAGTCTTTTGGGCATGCTCCATTTTATACCCAATCATGACAGGTTAACTGTTTCGAGTAAACCTGTTCAGATGTGGAGTGTTCCAAACAGGTGTTCTTTGAGCATTCATCAACTTTTCCAGTTTTTTGTTGCCCCTGTCCCGGATTTTTTGAAACGTGTTGCAGGCATCCATTTCAAAATGTGATGATATTTGCACAAAAACAATACAATTTATTAGTCTGAACATTAGATATCTTGTCTTTGTCATGTATTCAGCAGGATATAGGTTGAAGAGGATTTGCAAATCATCGTGTTCTGTTTTTTTTTTTTTTTTACATTGTACACAATGTCTCAACTTCATTGGAAATGGGGTTGTATCTATAGAGGCAAAATAGAGGTTACTGCTTGACACAAATGCTTCACAACTGAAAAACTAAATAATCAAAAGTAAGAGCTGACGGTTGGTGTTGCCGCTGCACACTTAAGCATTAAGTTCATGGGCCACCATAACTATTGAGATGGTCATTATCAGAGATTTTAAACTGAGTTATTTTCACATTTATTCATATAATGCCAATTTATGGGAAAAAAATATTTTAATGTTTGTAGTAACAAAGCCCTAAGTCCACAGTAATGGGATTTGCTGCCTGCGGCAAAAGAAAACTTCTTGAATTAGTTAAATTGATATTCCAGTTTTAGTTTTGTTAGGTTTTTTTTTAAGTACTCATGACTAGTCAGTCTCTTACTGCAGAAGACTGTCATCAGAGGACTCTGTCATGAGAATCAGGAGGGTTTCCTGACAGACAAGCCAGCCAAACTACTTCTTAAACTAGAGCCATCTTCTGATGCACATTTTTTCATCTGCCTCAAACCTCATGTCTCCATATTACCTGTCTGTTTTTATCTTTTACCAGGCACAGACAGTAACCAATGTTTTCTTTCATGCTGAATAGACCTTCAGCATAAACTCCTAAATGATTGAAACATCATTTTTTTTTCTTTGTACTTCTTTGAACTTGGGTATCATGATATAAAAGCCATCATAAGTAGTAAAATCACCATTTAGTGGTCTACTTAAATGAGCAGCTCAAGCTGTAACCATAGCTCAACGTAACTGTGTACCGTACTGTCATAAGCAGCTGTTTGCTCACAGCCTTAGCAGAAGTTGTGCAGCTGTACAACATTGGAGCCTTGTACTCTCCACATGTTGTAAGCTTCTGTTTTGTGTGTTTTCAATTTTTGTTTATTCTCTTGTATTAAGATAGCTTGAATGCTCTTTGTCAGTCGTGTCCTTTTTCTTGGAATAAACAGTATCTGTGGTATACAGTCAGCTTTTCCAGTGAAGCATTGCTTATATTGCGTAGCTCATTATGTGCCTCATGCTTTCTATACATCATTCATCTCTGCAAATCACATCAGGCTGCATATTCTTGTTACCTGGTGCCGATGGTAACTGCAATAATGAGAGGGGAAATGAGAGAATGATGAATGGTAATTGTTGTTTTATTATTGCTGAGTGTTTGGCAAGGAACAATATTACCAGTTCCCACATGGGACATTTAGTGTTTCTTTGAGTTAACATGGAGATGTCAGTGATTGCTGCATCAGTTTTCTGTAATCAAAACAAATAACCAGCGCTAGGTTTTTGTGTCCTGATCACCTGGCATTTCATGCTCCATTTTGATTTAATTAGGATCAAATGTCCTTTTTTTTTCCCTCTTCATTTCTGAAGCACTAAAACAAATGGGCTGCACAAAGGTTTGAGCACACTCAAACATCTTTCCCAGAATAGTAAGGTGTGCCTTTTTATTTTTTATAGTTACATTATTAAAACATGTAGAAAATGACCTTTAGAGATACTTTTGATTATTTAAATATTAAGGATAGTAGTTGGATTATAAGCATCAGATGGCAAAAATAATTCAGATGAAGTTGTGATTATTTTCCCAGAATTAAAAAAAATAAAATAAAAATGAATGGCACAGTTACAATTGTTATATTCAGTATTGAGTTCAGCTTGCTCCCTTTTTTTCTTTTTTGCATTTTTGAGTAATGACCCCAAGTTCTCTTACGAGTCCCCTTACGTCCTCCAATTATGGGTTTGTTTACGTGGTTGGTTTGTTCCATTGTTTCTTCACGGCATCGCTCGCCTTGCTGTGGTGTGTCTTGGTTAAGGCAGTGTGATGATGATGATAATTATGATGAATGTGGTTCTGCCCTGCTCTGACTGGAGGAAGGGTATGCGAAGCCTTCTCCTCCCTAAGCCCCTCAAGATAGCGTGAAGTGTAGCATGGTGTGGGAGGCTCGCTCAAGCAGAGGAGGGGAGAAAGAAAGAGAGAAAGTCCAGAAAAGAAAAGCTCCTCAAAGGTCACTCCGTCTGAGCGGCTTTCTGTGTGTGAATTCAGGCTCATTGTCCTGTTGTGCATCACGTTGGAAACTTTACTTTGCATACATATACACACTTGGCTACTTCGTTATAAATGCAGTACTTTAATTTAGCGTGCGAATTTCCAGACAAACACAAAAGCCATTAACCAATTAGCAGTTACAAGTGCTTTACCTGGATTGTTGCTGCGGTTTGTTATTGGTGCAGCAAGGGTTAAGCAGTGTGAAGAGTCTTTTCAGTTACTGGCGTGACTAATGGGAAGGAGTTTTGTTCTGTATCTGCTACAATGAAACCTTGCACTTTAACATATTGCTGCTGGCTCAGCAGGATCTGTCCCGCTCATTTAACCCCTTCACCTCCCGTCCGGCCCTGCTCTCATCTCACCCCTATAATACTCTTTAACTTTTACTTTTACACCTCCATGTTTTAGAGCAGTTTTGGAGTGTTGCTACTCCCTACCCTCTGCCCCCCTCATGATTGCTGTGGTGAGCAGATGAATGCACACACATGTATAAATCCAAGTGAAATTTAAGAAGAATATTTACATTTATTTTAATCAAATGGCCAAAAGACTTATCACAATGTCTTCCCTGTTTTGTTTTCCAGTGAAGCAGCATTTAGACATTAATGTTTGGATTACTGAATTATTCAAACATATTTAATTATTTTTCTTACAGTTTTGTTGAGCTTGGAGTTCTCCCATGTGGAGTACGTTTTCTTTTTATAGGAGATTTAACAGCACACAAGACACAAAGAGGTTCACTGTCCCTTTTACTAGATTTGGGAGACACAATAAGTCAGTGTCTGTCTGTGCGCCTGCCATGGTATATATGCATGTGCCCACATGCCTGTGTGTGTGTGCAAGTGTGCGCAACCATCGGCGTGCAAATGTGCCTGCGAGACAGCAGTCTATTTACGAGGCGCTGCAGCTGGTGTCTAGCGTCTGGACCCTGTCACGATCCCTGACACTGTCACTGGCTAACAAGTAGGACTTATTGTGCCAGGCAAGCACCCTCGCTTCTTTCTCTCCGGCCCTTCTCCTGCTTTACTTCTGTACATTTGTTTTTTTGTTTTTGTTTGTTTTTTCTCTTCCCATTGTATGCTAGTGCTCACGTGTATAAATGTGATCACTTCTAGGATTTGCACTTTATTTATTTATTTATTTTTATTTTTCAGTGGTAGGATTAGGAATCGCGTCATTTGTGTGCCTCAAGTTTCTTCAAGATTTTCTTTGGTCAAAGTTTTAAAAAACTATATTAACAAATAAAACTGTGATATTCTGTTGACAGACAACCAGACTGACTTTATTCAAATGATTACTCTGCCTTTGACTTGTCACACGGAGCATGTGTCCAGCTAAATGCGGTTGCATACTTATGTATTTGTCCTTCTTCAATGTGATCGGAGCTGGCACATTCACAAAGGTTAGGGGCACAACTATTGTTGAATAATGTATCAAAGTTACATACCATAAAGGGAGCATTGCTTTTGAATTTGTGACATGTTATGTCTAGTGTTATGTCTACACTATGTCTAGTGTTGTGTCACTAAATTATTATCTCAGTCTTTTCTGCACTGATTCTTTCTTCATGCATCTGCTTTGCACTAATATGCCTGTCTTAACACAGCTTTTCTTTTAAAACATATTAAAATTGAGCTACAGAGTTTTCTATGTAATTACTTCATGAACAGTGACATATGAGTATTTTGCTTTTTAAAGATGGAACTCTACCAAGATCAAGATACTGAATGTATAAATCTCTCCTCATCCTTTTTGTCCTTTTGCTGCATTTGCTTCCCTCCTCTCTTTGAATTTGTTGAGCTTATCAGTGCTCCCCCTCATGGCTCCTCCTTTGTGCTTTCCCCAGAGCCTTTTTTTTTTTTTTTACCTCCCCTTTTCTTGGTGAGTCCAGGGGTCCCCTTTGGGCCCTGCTCAGTATTGCCAGTTTTGGAATGGATCCATGTTTAGCTGGAATCACCAGCGCTTTCGTCTTTCTGTTTCTTTCTCACCCCACTCTCTTTAACTTCGACTACTTTCTCTATAGGATCTTTGTCTGCCATCCTTGTAGCTGCCAAGCATTATCTTCTCTCAGAGACTGTATACCTCTTGACTGTAAGTCTCCTACTGTCAATGCTATATTCTGTCTCCTCTAGCTGTAGAATCTTATCTTCATGACTTTCTCTAAACTTCCCCATCTAATCACTTAGTCTTTCTAACATTTCTTCCTTTCATCACTGGGAAGCATTTATCTGAGCCTATGCTGACAGTTTGCTACCAGCCATTGTCCATCCAACAGTGGAAAACTGCCACAGCTGGAAAAGAATTAAACAACCAGAGTCTTGTTCTTGATTACAATTCACTATTAGGGGAGCATGGAAAAGCAAGAGAAACCTCAGCAGATTTATTCAAGTGCAAACCTTTATCTGTTTTCATCAGATGAGTAGGGGACAGTTTAGTACAGAATGGTTTAGGCAGCAGAAGTAGGAGAGACAGACCCACACATACAGAATGGGTTAGAAAAACAACACAAGGGGAGTTACACAGGAGAAAAGATGAAAAATTACTGGCAGAAGTTTCACAAAGAAAGGGCATGTGCACATTAAAAGAGATGGTGACGGAACATTTCAGAAAAAAATGGTAACTTTGAGAGTGTGTCAGAGTGAGAGCAAGAGCAAGGGAGCATTGTCAAACAAAGAGAGTCCTGAGTCAGCAGCAGAGCAGTTTTCTCCCCAGGCAACTGGGTAGGGCTACATCCCTCTCTCTCTCTCTCTTACTTCACCCCTCCCTCCCCTTTCAAATCTGTTTTTGCATGCTATTTCTTGCTCTCTCCAGTCTTCCTTTCTGTTCTCTAGCTGCAGTAAGAACAGAAAGCTCCCTCCGTACACTGTGAACTGATAGAACAAGTTCTGAAAAGAGCAACTGGGGTCAGTCTCACCTTTCAGGTTTCTCCTCCTTCACCGTTTTCTCCTGTTGTCGTGGGAATAATTATACTGACTCCTTTTGACACATGTTGATAAGCTTCCCAGACCTGATGAAGCTTTTAGTCCTGAGTGCATGAAAAGCATAAAACTGTGGAAGTAATACTTTTTTCTAGACTTAATCCATCATCCCAAAGAGCTCATTAGTTTCTCCAGCAGAATGTGAAGATAATGGTTTCTCCTTTGTATTCTAGACCTTTTGTGCTGAACAGGCATTGCTTTTCTGTGTTGCTGAACTCATTCTGGTGCACTCTGTGGAACAGTGTATCCTAAGGTCCATCTTGCACATGATTGACCCCAATTTTTTTGGGGGGGGCAAGCTCTTTGTGTATTTGTGCGTATGTTTTTTTTTGGGGGGGGGGGGTCTGCAAAAAGTGGGTTAGAGTAAGGAGCACTTGTTGACATGGTATTACTTTTACACCTCAGTTCAGCTAAAGGCTTACCTTGTTGGAAACCAAAAGAAGGGGAGCATAAAAAGAGCTGAGAAAAGAGAGTAGTTGGAGGGATGGGGGGTGGGGTAGTGTGGAACTGTCCAATATGTCCTTTAAAGTTGGCCTAGGCTGTGAGGCTTGGAGGATTGGTCTCCATAAAAGACCGTGGTTTCTCTTTCCCTCAAGTTTCTCTCTAATTCTCTCTCCCTCGCTTACTTTGCTCCGGTCTCCCTCCCCCCTTTTTTTCTTTATTTCTCAATCCCTCTATCCCTCCCTCCCCCCAAGGCTGGAGTAAGGGTATGACAGAGACAGTGCCCTGCCAGCCCCTCTGGCAGAGTCATCATTCTTAGCAGCACTAAATCACTACCTCCACTCGCTAGACAAACATGTCACACTCGCAAAGAAGGAGAAAGAGAGGAAAAGGGAGATAAAATGGTATAAGAAGTGAGGGTGATACTTGGTGATGAAGTTAGGGGAGTAAAATAAAAGGGTTTTGCTCTGCACACAAATAAGGGAAAGCTGGGTATGTGTGGAGTTGGGATATCATTCTTAGCTTTACTGCCAGCTCAGACTTCATTAAGGATTGCTATTGAGGAATACAGCTGGACTGGAGACAATGAACCAAGGTACAAGAGAGGATGATGTGAAAGGGCTGAATTTTGGCTGCACCCCAAGCACCCCCTCCCATGCCCTTTTTTTCTCCTGGCTTCCATGAGGTTAAGAATCATACTGTACTTGGAAATTGAACAATTCATTGAGCAGTTTCATCATTTTCCTTAATTTAGTAATTCTATGTTGCCAGTGTTTACACCCGGTGGCGCATTTCAAACATTAATTATAAAAACAACCCAGATTAATATTGGAATGCGCACCTTTGTCTTTTAAAAAAAAATTTTTTAAAGAAAAGTAATTGGCAACCATCTCACTGGGTTGTTTTCTGTCATGTTTATGTATCAGCACAAGTCTGAGCTGTATTCAGTTATTCACGAATAGGCACAAACCACCAGGGGTTGAGGCTTAATTTAGCACAGGATCTGCTTTTCAGAGGGTTCCAATAAGTCTCATTTTTGAATAGATAAATAATAACTAGCTTCTTTTTTTAATTCTTGATTTGCATGAACAAAATGAATGGGAGAAAACTTAGCTAAATGCTTTTATTTCTACATTTGCCGTCTCTTTACTCAGTAAGACACACACAGGTGAAAACTACTGTAGATGGTGAAAGCAGGAGAAATGAAAAAAGGACACAGTCGTTCTAAAGCTGACAACTACGCTCATTATTGTGTTATGAAATTTCTACAAGTCATAAGTAAATAAGAATGCTAAATTGATCGAATTTGGTCTGTAAAGATTTGGTTATGTAAAGAAAGGCAACAGCCAATCCTAAGTTATAGCACCAAGAGGCTTGCAAAATTAGAAAAGGAGTCAATACAGTACAATACAAAAGTCTTTGTGCAGTCAGTTGAGAATTGGTGGAAGATTGAGGTCAGGTTTGGATTTCCATAACTTTTCAGAACTAGGAAGTCACGTTTAAATGCCAAAGCCTTTAACACACTCTTAGAAGCTCCAACTAAATGTCTGGGAAAGAAGTGGTATCAGCTTCAGCAGAAAGTGTATGGTCTTACCCATCTGTAGTCATTTCTACACTTGTGAACCTTAAGTGTATACAGTACAGGAGACACAGCTTCCAGCTGAACTCTTTCTATACAACCTGTCCTCACAAGTTGAAGAAAATCAGATGACAGAGCCATATCCCTAACACTGAGACTGTCACCCATGCCTTGTATAAACATAATCTTTGAGAAAGCAAACAGGTTGGTTGGACATTTGAATCCTCAAGGTGCTTCTGTATGGTAAATGAATGCAAGCATCAAGTTGAAACACTCAAACCAAAAACCTTGAAGGCAGCCATCAGGACATGATCCACCAAATGATGTCAATAAATAGACCCTTTTCCAGAGTATTCTCTCCTGCAACATTGCAAAGACATTAACTGTGAAATTGCATCTTTGACTACGCTAAAGAAAGCAGCACAGATTAAAAACAATGTTTTATTTGCCTACTGTCAGGTTTTATGTTTGGTTGACATTCTTTTAGCTAGTTAGGCATGTTATGGTTTGCTTATACTACTCAAACCTGTCTCAGCTGAAATTGATATCAATAGTTTTTTATATTATTGCCTTTATTAAGCATTAAAGCTTCAAGAATTAAAATAAATAACAGATAACAATGTTAGTTTCTATGCTAAAATAATTTCTCTGACAGATCAAATGCCAACATTTTAGATTATTATACAGCAATTGAGCATTTTCATACTGAACTGTGCTCCCCACATTCCCAACAGCTGGCCATTGGATTCTCAGCTTTAAGAGCTTTAAATTCCCTGTCAAAACCTTGAAAGACTTCCCCTTTCATTGGCCATCAGACTGAAGCCCAATCATCAGAGGTCCCAAATCAGCTGAACAACATTACAGAGCCACAGCCCAAAGTAAACAGTTCAGTGGATAGTGAGTGAAGCCTGCCCCTTCACCCAATCACCCACTGCAGCAGAAATGTCCAAACCCAGATCAATCAGCTTGCATTCAGCCAGTGAGTGAAACACAGTTCTGGTCTTAAATTAAAAAGATGGATTAACATCTTCACACCACTTGTTCAGCTGCATTCTTACACCGACTGGATATTTTACACAACCACTGTTGGTAAACAAGTGATCTTATTTTTTTTATATGTATGTGTGTATGTGTATATATATATATATATATATACATATATATAAACAATTTTTTCAATTTTATTTTTATGAAAAGGACTCTTTAACCTCCTGAGACCCTGCGCACACATACAAGGACATTACATTGTTACTTCTCTCCACCATATGCCTCATTCCACATAACTTAGACCTGTTGTCCTTGAAAGTGGACACTTTTAGCTTCCACCTAGTTGTTGCATTTATCACAATGCACGATTCTGTCAAGCCACAAGAGGGCGCACATATTGGTGAAAAGCTGAAAGTGCACTTTTCAGAAGAAAAGTTAAAAATCTAAGCGATAAAAGTGATGTTTGTGCTAAAATGTGTATATTTAAAGAAATGTCTTTAATTCCATGTGGTATGCATATTTCAAAAATATATATAGCAAGTACTTTCCAAAATAAAGTTAAATGTCATGTACTCGTATGAGGACATTGGGACGAGCTTTACAATATATTACCACATATGCAGAGTAAAAGAAAGTACACCTAGTGGAATATTTTGGACAGACTGGGTAGTTTTGTGCATCAATTCTAAGTTTCTAAATAATATCAGATGTTAGTTACATCCAGTAAAGCTATACTGGATCATCAAGGCCCTCCAAAAGCTGCCTAGTGGTAAATTTGTGAAATCACTTGGAAGAGGTACATCAGCATCATCAGAGATGATGGAAAAGTGGCTTAGAAAGATGATTTGACAACTAACCAAGTCTGATGCCATCATCTGTTCATGCTGAACAATTTGAGTCAACTGCAGCAGTGGTTCGACAGAGACGAAAAATGTGAGAGTATCGTGATCATGTTGTATACTAGTACATGCTCGTACATACTAGTACATGCTGGTGGGCAGTGTTGACTTTGTAGATGGGGTGATGAGTTCCCTACTGAATGAATGTCCAAAAAGTAAGTGGACAATTCAAATAATGATTCACTTCGTGGACCTTAATAATCTAGCAGCTGCTTCTTGTGTCGCCATAACAACATTGAAAGTTTTACACCAGGACTCTCGTATGTTTCCTTGAATTCTGCATGGTGTCGTCTCAGGTAATTTTGGTGTAACAGTGATGATGTTACTGAAGAACAAGAGATAGACCATAAAACAAATAAAAATAATAAAAATATCTTTCATGCCACAGTTTGCACAATATTTGTAAAATACCTTCCTGAGCTTCTAGAAACAAAGCAAGAAATTCTGCTTCAACTGTGAAAACTTGGTGGAGTGTCGGATCCCAAATCTACTAATTGCAAAAATGGAAAAATACAAGGATAATACATCTGAATATCCAAATCTTGGGGGAAAAAGTATTTACTATTGTTCCCCTTGTAATGCATAAGCGTAAAAGTATGCCTATACTTTTCATCAAAGAGTCTAAAAAGGGTTTGTGCTGAAATACATCAGTTCATTTTCATTTGCAGTCTGAGTCAAATAAATCAGTCAAATGTGGGAGCTTCTGTTATTCTTCGGATATTGAGATGTCTCCATTGTCATTTTTGCAGCTTTCCTGAGCTTCTCAACCTGAATAAACTAACGCAGTGTAATGTAAAGGGCTGTACAGGAACGACAAGTGTGCAGGGTGAAATGTGATGTTTTCTTGAACTGCAATCACAACTTAATTGTTCTGTTACATTTTACACTTAGTGTTAGTCATTTTGTGGAAGTAAACAGGAGTTTCATTAATTGTTCCACTCTGATGACTTTGTAATTTTATCTATTAACATTGACCCACTGTCAAATCAAATCAAATCAAGCTTTATTTATAAAGCGCTTTTCATGCCAAAGGCAACCCAAAGTGTCCACTTACGAGGACATATTATTTCTCAGAAACTACTTATTGTACCAAAGCAAATTTTTATATAGTTATTATGCCCATATTCTCTTCAAATATCATGAAAGAAATAAAAATGCACAAAAAAATAAAGCTTGGGTCTCAGGAGGTTAAAACCACTATTCATTGACCTGCATTTTTTTCAGTGGAGTTTTTTCACAACATAAAAGAATTGTTGCCTAGCTAATGTGCAAACATAACATTTTATTAGCTTTATCAGTAAGTATTGAAAATCCCAAAAAGGAATCCATTTCAGTATCTCACAAAATAATATTTTTATTTCTGTCGGGTTGCCGTTGTTTTCTCTGCTTGTTGGACACATCTTTCAAACTTTACAACCTGTGCAAGTCTTTGGATCAGCAAAATAATTCCATGTATTCTTGACCAGCCACCAATGATATTGTAGGCTAGGGTCTCATGTGGTGCGCCATTTACAGCATGCACACATTTAAATGCCCAAATTACCTGTGTATGTGTACGTGCATACTGTGTGTGTGTTTTTGCAAGTGCATATGTGCATAGTTGGTGCTAATAGAATTCTGCTGTCCAGCTCACAGCTGTGTTCTGCTGATGAGTCCCAGGAGGCCCCAGCATGTGTCTATGGTTACTATGTTGAGGCTCTAGCATGAAACCATGTGTAGATCATTACTCTCTCGCTCTTTTTCCCTCTCGCTTCTGCTATCTTCTAGTTTGTCTTGCTCCCCGCACACCCTTCCACCCAACCCCCTTTCTCTATTTCCCCTCACACTGCCAAAGCTCCAACTTATACCACTCTGCACTCATCTCAGGCCAGGCCTCTGTATCTCTTTAGCTGAGCCAAGTGGGTAGTTCAATGAAGAGATTTTCAGAGTTCCTTTCAGCAGACTCTGTTTACAAATAAATAGTAGCAATAGTAGCCACAAACTTTTATTTTAGAATCAATGCAAATGCTTTATTGCAAAGGAACTATTCAGAAAATGGTAGCAAACCCACTAAGCATGTTTAAAGGTACAGTATGTAAGAATTACTGACATCTTGTGGTAAAGATGGGTGTTAGAAAGAAAAGATGTTTTCTTTCAAATGACTTCATATTCCAAGCACTGTTGTGAATGTATGGTGGCTGTTAGTGGCCGAAAGTCTCCCAGACATAAATATATTTTCATCTGTGAGTGGATCCAGTGGTCTCAGGTGTAGCTATGATTGTACAATGAGTAAATACTTTTAATGTTTTTTAAGGCATTACTTATCCCAAACAGTCTTTAATTCCCATTAAACAAAGCTGGTACAACAGTTTTAAAGAAGGTTCTCACTTCACACACATTGTTTTGTCCATTCAGGGACACTGTAGTAAAAATGGTGGAACAAATATGGGAGCTTCCATATGTGCACCATCCAGCAAGTAAGTTTAAATGACTCATTCTAAGAAAATAGAAATGGAACAGCTTTCTAGTGCAGGGATTACACTTCAATAGTAACACAGTTTTGAATTATATTAAATTTTTCTGCCATTGACCTTTGATTTTTTACATACTATACCTTTAAGACTTAGAAAAAAAGGTTCCATGTAGTGGTATGAGTTGGGTCAGTTCAGACCAATTGTTTTCAAGGGGGATTTCTTTTTAATGCAAGTATGAATTCTCAGTTATGATTGAAAAAGCAACTGAATTGCATTTTTCAATGCCAAATTAGCTCTACATATCTTCAAAAAGATGAAAAGCAGATGCATTCACAAATCATGCAGTTATCCTGTGGTTCCTCTGCCGTGGTCACACAGCACTTCTGTGTCTTTAAGTTCTCACACTGTGGTTTCAGTTCATTTAATCCCATCAGCTCCAATAATTTTTACAAAAAATTCTATTGGGACTATTATTGTTTGTTGACATCTAAAGGAACATCACTTTTTTTGCTGAACACACACAAAAATCTTTTAATCAAATACGGTAGACAATGCCAGTCAAAAGTTTGGACACACTTTCTTATTAGATTTAATGGGAAAGTGTCTAAGAGTCTTCCATTAGATTTAAAGGAAAAGTGTGTCCAAACTTTTGCAAATGAGATCTTGGATCTCAATGAGACAACCTGTATAAATAAAGGTGAAATAGAGAAAAAAACAAAACAAAACATTTGACTGGTAGTGTGTGTAAAAAGAGCCAAAGAAACACATCATCTCTGTAGCAGCATTCAAGCTCAAGTTCAAGCTCTCTGAAAAGATGATGTGCACAGTTTACAATCTGTAGGAACAAAACCTTATGACACAGATTTCTCATGTGCACATGTTAAATATCAGCGTGCATAATATGAACCCATGAGCACATTTCTTAGCAGCGAGTGTGAATTTATAGATGATTTCTTTTCTTCTTTTTTTCCCTCTCCACTGACCAGACCTGACTTCTGTTATAAGCACCTCTAAAATACATTAAGGCCCTTCTGTGCTAAAAGGCTGTTGCAGTGAGTGCAGTGACCACTCTATGCAGAGTTTTTGTGTCCTGTCTTGTATTACCGCAGCTTTACACATTACTGCGATGATGTTCAGCTAATCTCACCTATATCAAGGAGATGCAGGGGAACATGACATATGAAAGAGTTGAGCTGTATTATGCAGCGATTAAAACAGCTTTTGCTGTGTATTCTGCCAAAAATGTCCCCCACAATATTTCAGTGGGAATAAAATCTGATCTTCGACTCAGCAAATCCACAACCCTTAAAGTGCATCTTTCATGTTCTTTATAACAGTAGATGAGGCAGTAACTGTTTTTTTCTCATGAGTTGAAAAGAAACCAGGAAGTGTTGCTTAAAGCGGGGGGGGGGGGGGGGGTATAAAACTCTCCTTGTTTTATAAAAACAACTTCCACCGCGTTGTTTTGGAATCATGTGACCTTTGACGTCAGAGTAGTTAAAGTCATGTGAATTCCACAGCTGACCAACGCTAAACAATAACCAATAAATGTTCTGGACAACAGCTTATTAACGGCTAGACAACGTCTTTCTTAACATCTGTCTTCTTTCTCAACCTCACCTCTACAGCTGAGGCTTAACTCTCCCAGCCAGCACCTTTTTGATCGCTGCCAGAGACATCCTCTTCTCCTTGGACTGACTCGGCCACAGCAGTCTTGGCAACGTTAGCTTAGCTTTAGCTTATCATTAGCTTTAGCTTAGCATTAGCTTTAGCCGGCGCCGCTGCTGGAGCTTCTGCCATGTTTCAGTGTTTGTTTCTCGCTATTCCTCTCAACATCTCGAGCTCAAAGCTAGAGGTGGGACTCATAAACGCCCATACACATGATCCATGGTAAAAACGCTTTGTGCTGGCCGTCCCATTGTTTTCCTACGGAGAGAGTGGTGGCGTCGACTCACAAACTGTGGAGAGATGACTCACTCCGCCCGCAACCCGCAGGACTGCTGCCGCATCAGATCTGGACACTTTGTTTCTCAGCTGCCTTTTCAGATCAAAATCCTGGGAAAAGCGAGGATTTCCAACCGCAGGCAACGAGAAGAGGGAGGAAACTCTCGTCCCTCCAGACTGAGCTCATGTTTGGCTTCCAGAACTTTCTTCTCTTCCTCCCAGGATGATTCATGCCGGCTCCTCGGTCACTTTTTTCACCATCACTTTTCTGCTCAACTCACCTCACCTCGCCTCGGTTATTGGGCTTTTCCACTGGGGGTTTTCCGAGCTGAGGTGATGCATTTTCTGTACCTGCTCTGGCGAGGTTCTGAGCGTGCTGAAGCGAGCTATGTCTGACATCATCTCACTGCATGCCACCTATTGGCCAAGGGGTTAGCCAATCAGATGTCAGGGTCAGAGAGTGACATCATCAAATGAGTGACAGTTCACACTCCCGACCAGTAAGTGGCGGTAACGCAACTCATGAATTGTTAGCCAGCCGCCAGTAAAAACAGCAACAGAGAAAGAAGACGAGGAGAAGTAAGATGGGGGGAACAGATCATGTCATTATTTGCACTGTCAGTAGAAGCACTTATGTGGTGCGATTGTTTGCAAGTTTACCCTATAACCTGAAGATCGTGGGTTCAAGTCCCTTTTCAGGTGAACAATTTTTTTTCTCCATGTTGAGATAGATGTTGTCTAGATAGATAGACAGACAGATAGATCTCGTATTTTGTTGAGGTGTAACGAAGCCGGTTGTCGGTGGGAGTAAACCCTCTCTATTAACGGTCTATGGAGTAAACACACGGACGCAGTCGCTGTTCGGTGGACATTTGTGTCACGGATGATCTGCTGGGGCGGAGTCCATCTCCTCTAAATGGAGATTCATCAGCAACTGTCGCCTAAACACACTTAAAACCTCAACAAATACATAAAGATGGTTGCTAAAATAAGATAAAATGAATCAGATAAACAGGAGCAGATTTTTTAAACGGTCTAAAGAGCGTAAACCTCTTAAAAGTCTAAATGTGTGACACCAAGCATCTTGTACACATGATTTAAAAATGAAAACTAATTGAGCGGTGACTTACAAAAGGTTTTTTTTAAATGTTATTTTCCACATTTTCATGTCTCTTCATATAGCTGTGGCTTTCAGCATTAAAGCTGTGATTAATGTTGTATTCAGAGTTGCCTCCTCCTGCTGTGATCCATGTTTTTTATCAGTAGAATCGGGAGCATTCACCTATCCCTATGTCACTTCCGATCTGTTGGTGGGGGCACTACTTTCTGATGGAGTGGCAGGAAAGCCCTGTCGGACTAGTATTTGGTACATTTTTGCATTGGCAATGTTCAATGTGGACCTTGTACACTACAAGGGCTTCTACATATGTTTAAAATGAAAGTTGGCCTTTAAGTTCTTCATTTTGAGCTATTCCCACATGAATTTACCAAAATGCTTGGCACCACTCTCCACTTGAAGGGCCCACTTCTAGGCCAGTTTCATTTTTTGGTCAGATGGTCTCACATCATCATACTTGAACGCTGAACTATAGCGTTTCCACCACCATGCTTCACAGCTGGTGACAACTTCATCTCCTAAAATGTCCTTTGTCTGTACCAAGCATGTCTTCTGCTGTTGTGGCAAAGCAACTCATCTCTGATATACTGTGTCTGTCCAAAGTACATTACTCCAAAAGGCCTGGTTGTTGCATTCATGTACAATGGAAAACCGTAGTTTTGTTTTGATCTTCTTCTTGGACAGTAAAGACTTTTTCCTGGCACACCTCCCAAGCAGGTTGAATTTTGTGCAATCCCTTCAGATTGTGGAGGCATACACTTTGACACCAGCTTCTGCAAGACTTACCTGCAGATCCTGTGATATAGTTTTTTTTTAAGCTTTATAGATCAGTTGGTTTAAACTTTGCCTGAATTTGCTAGCGCAGTCAGTCCTAAATCATCAGTCCTTTAAAATCCACTTCACCTCTTTAGAATGTTTTTGTTTTGTCTTAATTTGAGGATATTTTAAAATTCTTTGTCAGACACATAGTAGTTCACAATCTTTTTTTTTTTTTTTTTACCTTCTTTTTATACAGAGCCCTTTGGATCTTGGCATGATGGCACCATATCCTTAATTATCAGAGAGCAGTAGGTACAGGTCAGGGATTTCAGTAAGAATAAAAAGAAAGAAAAAAAAAAATCCACTTGTCATTAACCAAAGGGGTTTTCACCTCAAACATTTGATCTTTAATCCTTGATTTAAATTCTACAGATTTTAGAATATCAAATGTTGAGTTCTGAAATCCTAAATTTTATTTTTAATTAGAAGTTTTAAGAAAAGAAAAAATGCCAGTTTCATGTGTCATTTCAGTTTATCCCTTTGTTAATGGACAGTTTAAAGGAAACTCAAGTTCTGAAATAGTTCATCATTTCTATACTTAATTTCACAGCTGTACTAATGTTCCTTTATAAGAACCGCTTAAATTAAACAGGAGGAAAAGATAGCAGTCTGAAATGAACAGTTTTAAGAATAAAGACTTAAAAAGTTTAGAATAGCAAATTTAAAATTAAAATTAAAAAAAATTAAAAACAAAACATTTTTTACGGTATGTTATTGTTGAGAAAAAGGGCTGGTCAATTCTCTTAAAGGCCACAGTTTACTTCTTCGACTGCATAATTAATGCATTATCAAACTGCGTTATCCAACGACGGAGACCCCTTCAGCCTTCATAGTTCTCTGTTATGGAGCCGTATACGCAGTACGATTTCCTGCCTGATCAGTAGGGGTCACTACGCAAGACTGGCCAACTCATATGGTGTCGATGGTCTGTAACCTCGTTGGTTATTTTGCTTCCGGTTACAGTGAGCAATGGTGTCCAAGAGAGAAAGGCTGTTGTTGTTGCTGCTGCTAACATTGAAACAGAAACACTTTTGATGCAAAAATAAAGACGATGGGGAGAGTTTGGTATTTCCTCACTTCTTTAGCCAAACGTCCTTCGGTTGGACTCATATCTGCGTCTTCGTAGGCTAGCCGGTTTAAAAATGGTGTTGCTAGTGTTTACGTTGTGATAGACCAATCACAGCCCTTGCCATCTCCGTCGTCCCTTGACAGAGTGAAGGACACTTAAAAAATATTTCGTGCTGCTGGAGAGGCTCTCCAACAGGCTCTCCATCAACGTAGAGGGCTCTCCGTAACCTACGTAGAGCACTTTACAGATGTCTATAAATTAGGTTAAAGAATTTAGAAAAAGGGTTTTTATAAAAGGCCCAACAATTTTGTTAAAAGTATAATTAATTGGCTGACTGTTGGTTTATATTCAGAAGACATAGATGGACTTAAATGGCTCCCCACAGATACAGTAGTAGAAGATATAGCAAGTGTACTGGATTTTTTTTTTTTTTTTTTTTGTTATACTGGTATGATCCCCGAGGGGAAATTAGGGCTCTGCATTTTACCCATCTCTGTACTCTGTGAGTATCAGAGCGCAGTGGGCTGCTACTTAAAGCGCCCGGGGAGCAGATGGTGGGGGGTTAAGGACCTTGCTCAGGGGTCCACAGTGGTTCACCCAGGAGTCGTGTCGGGGAATCGAACCCGGGTCCTCCGCGCCCAAGCCCACGACGCCACCACTGGGCTATCCACTCCCCACAAGGAATATACTGTGGTAGTGTCTATGAGGAGTGAGCGATGATGTTGCCAATAAATTATATCACAATACAGTGTTTCCCACACATAGACCAATGTGTGGTGCACCGCCACAGATTCAACTCAAGCGCCAGGAATTGGATTTTGGAAGAAAAAAAAATCCCTGCATCATACCGTTCACCCTTTCTCCCTTCATACACACATACACAGACATGATGGAGGCATGGTAAATGTCTTCCGCTCTTCCTGCCCTCTGCCCCCCGCAGTTTTTCACCTGTTACAACAGTTTAATCCATCATTAACATGCGGTGACATGTTTTTCCGAGCCATCTTTGAGCGCACCATGGGACACGCGTTAATATCAGTATGCGGTAACAGAAGACTTGATGCACACAGTCAAGTCCAGCAAACCAGTCAGAGCCAACAAAAGGCAGAAAACTTCGCAGAGGTTTTCCAAACAATGTTACACACTCCATGAGAAGCAACAGCTTTGTTCTTGCTCGCGAGGCAGCAAGAACAAGAAAAAAGTTAGTTTTTGTCAAGTCTCATACTGCACGATAAGCTCTGCATTGGGGGCACGCATGGGGAAGAGGGGGGCGACTGTGTTTACCCTGTAATTATGCATTTACAATAAACTTCGTCTGTGGTAGGATGGAGTTGGGCACGCGGTGGTGTCCATTTATTTAAATGCCCTGTGTGTAGTTTACATTTTCATACTTTCTCACCACCTCGATCAGCTGTTTATTAAAACTATCCGTTCAACTTCACGTCTGCAGAAATGCGGAAGTGACAACTCTCTGCTTCAAGCGTCTGTGTTAACCCCGCCGGCCTCAAATGTCCGACCAATCACACAATACTTCTCGGAGGTCCCCAAGAAGAAAGTTCTGCTCAGCCGAGGGGTCGAGAACAAGCTGCAAGCTGTCCTCAATCATGTCCGCGAGAACAAAATGACGTTACTTTGTTCTCGTGGCCCCGAGAACAGGAAGAAAGTTCTTGCGGAGTATGTAGCAGCCTGAGTAAAGCTGTTGCATCCAGATAATTTAGCTAAATGATGACTAGTTATTATGTGAAGCTAGTTAACAAAAATAGTAATGTTGTGTTTCAGAGGTGGAAATTACGTGTGCCAGAAAGTATAAATTCTCACATGCTTTTGGACCTGCCTGTATATTTAGAACAGGTATTTTCACTAACAAGCTCACCTACCTGCATAGGAACTGTGCTAATTAGATTCAGCTGGTTTAGTGATTGGTTGTAAAATCTGCTGGACTGGATTTTTACTCTGGACCAGGGATGTCGACCATTGGTTGTTACTCATCCCTACCCTTTGCTAGGGATGTAACGATTACCAATAAAATGGTTAACCGTGATAAAATTCCCAACAATTAATAATACTGTTTCAAATTGCAATTATCAAGAAAACCGTGATTGATTTCTGCACTTTGAAAAACTCACCATGATGCTGCTCATTGGCTGGAAAAGCAGCAGCAGTCCCAGTTTGCATTATTTAATTTCTTAAAATACCTTGGAAAGCAGCAAAAGCACCCATGTGGACAGCGCTCTGTAGATTTTTCCCCCTTTAAAAAGGACAAAGTAGACATGTAGATCCATTTTGGATCTTTTTAAAGATGCTGGCGGGGTATTTCAATAATATCGCGATTATAATGGTAACCGTGATCATTTTGATCACAATAACCGTGATGTGAAATTTTCATATTGTTCCATCCCTAGCCTTTGCTAATTAGTTCTTGCTAGGAATAAACTAAATCCTCTCTCATTTCTCAGCAGAACCTCTGCTCTTTATTGCTTTCCATGTATTTAAAATAAATCTTTATTGCTACAAATAGAGAGGAGGTCAGACAGGAGACATTAGACCAGAGCATCAGCAGGGATTAGGATGTTGTAAGGTTTTCACTAGTAAAGGAGAGATTATAACTTGCTAAGAAAGATATCTATTTTATAGTGAAACCAGGTTGAGTTCTGGCAAAAAAAAAAAAGTCTTATATTTAAGAACTTTCTCTAGAGAAGATTGAGCTGAATAATAATTTCCAATGCTTCATGTAGCTCTAATACTGACTCAGCAGACAACTTTGAAAAACAATAGATCAGTGTACAGGGGTATATTTAATATGGCAGCTCAGGAAGTATTTGAATGCCGCCCGCTTCACACACATTAGAAACACCCTGACGACTCACTCCACTGACCACCACGACACCACAACCCCTGATTCCCCCAGCCCAACCAGGGTAGCACCACACATTGTTGCCTGGTCTGTGGGAGACACTGACAATATATTTCCCATAATACCTCAATTACAACATCACAGACAATATTGATGTCTTGTTGAGAAGTCGGAGCCATGTCAAATCCTTCCACTGTTTGCTCATTTAATAAAGCCTCTACAGTTCCATTCTGCATTATGGTATAAAATTATTACACATATGTGTTATTATTGCTGCATGTGGCATTTTACAGATAAAATGCTTCAACTTTAGCCGTTTTAACGACTTTAATCCTCATTTCATTTCATTTTTTACATACTGATCAACACAAACTGGGTATAAATATAAAATGTAGCAACCTGAATAACATTTACAAGCATCAGCTCAAGCAAGTGTTTCTTCCCTTCTCATTTCACTAGCTCCACCCACTTCTTGGATACTGCTAACATTAACATGAACTTGTGCTGCAGGGGTGTTGCTGGTGAACTTTTTGCAGGATTTAGTAGCTCCATCTGCCAATTCCCACCTGGCCTGTGTGCAGCATGGCCTCTGGACCTAATCACGGCATTTTTTTGTCATTTGTTATCTTGGGGATCGCTGCACTCATGGGCGTTTTCAGGAGTCCCATTTCCTCTGTTTGGAATGTAATCAAGAAATGGCAGTCAACAGGCACAAGGGCTGGGCAATATGGCAATCAATATCACTAAAATTGAGCAGTTCACCTCGACAACGATAGATGGACGATAACTGGTAACAGACTGGATATGAGCACAGCCGACCTATAAACAGTCAAAAACACTTTTCATTTTAATATAACACAGATATTCTGCCCTTAATGGAATTTGATGTGATTTCTAGTTTGGCAGATAGCTGTACTTTAACGAAAGGTAAACGAGACATTAGTTGGACAGCTTTCCAACGGGGGGCTGTTCCATTACATGATACAAATAACCATGATGATGGAAAGCTGTTAAGCTAGCTTTTATAATAGCTTTGAATAAAAGAGATGAGAAACCTCAGTTTTGTATTAGATCTGCTGAGGCATAAATTTGTCTCTGTCGCAGGCAATTGCGTCTAACAGGGTCCCTATCAAGGTCCGCCCTCATGTACGAACGCAAACTGATGGGGAGGGGTAGTTCTTCTAACTAAACTCCAGACTCTCTGGTCTGATGAGACCAAGGTTGAACTTTTTGGAGATAATTCCAAGAGATATGTGTGGAGAAAACCAGGCACTTCTCATCACCTGCCCAATACGATCCCAACAGTGAAACATGTTGGTGGCAGCATCATGCTATGGGGGTGTTTTTCAACTGCAGGGACAGGACGACTGGTTGCAACTGAAGGAAACATGAATGCAGCTAAGTACATAGAGATCATGGAAGAAAACCTCTTCGAAAGTGCTCAGGACCTCAGTCTGGGCCGAAAGTTCACCTTCCAACAAGACAATAACCTTAAGCACACAGCTAAAATAACAAAGGAGTGGCTCCGGAACAACTCTGTGACCATTCTTGACTGGCCCAGCCAGAGCCCTGACTGAAACCCAATTGAGCATCTCTGTAGAGACCTGAAAATGACTGTCCACCAACATTCACCATCCAACCTGACAGAACTGGAGAGAATCTGAAAGGAAGAATGGCAGAAGATCCCCAAATCGAAGTGTGAAAAACTTTTTTGTAAGTTAGTCTGTAAGTAAGTCTGAAAGCTTTTATAAGTTGGATGTCTGCCAATATTTCACAGCTGGCTGGACTGACCCAAAAATATGGCATCTAAAGTAAATGTTTTTGCTGAAAGAAGGTAAATAGTATTCTGCTAATCAGCTTTATATTAACAGCAGCTATCACCGGCTGTTTCATCTTCATAAAAGCTTCATATTAAATGCAAACTTACAGTTACAGTAGTTTCTGATCTGATTCAAGCTTATGAATTAATTCTCTAGGAAATTTTTTTTGCATCAACCCTCGTTAGCAACAGCCTCTCCAAACTTGCTTTGAAACTCACCTAGTACAATGTTTATACTGCACAGATGCTTGCAGTCGGTGTCCGATCAGCTCTACTGATCGCTAAAAGCATCTTTGACCACTCTCTTCTTCAGTAATCCATAGAAAGAAATATCTGGGTCTCCTGTCTTCTTGTCACTCCCAGCTGCAGAGTTTATGGATGGGATCTCTTGACGGCTTGAATAGAGTTGCTATTGCACCACAAAGCGCAGGTGCTTTGCTTGTTGTTCACCGCCATCACGTCCCTGAGTCAACTTTAAGTGACACGACAGGCTGTGGCAGCGTTTTTTTGTTTTTTGGAGGGTTTTTTTTGGTTTTGTTTTTTTGATAATATATACTAAATATCAGTGGAACATTGCACCCCATGCCTCTATTATGTATGTGGATAGTTAGTTGTTATCTGAAGCTTTCAGATGACATTATGACCCCTAAAAATACGATAGATATTGGTTAGGAATGAATGAGGAGGAGGAAAAAACGATGTGTATACAGTCACTGATTTTTCTAAACGGTTATGATTTGTTATCCATGTACCCGTTTACACCTGTAGATGTTGACACTCCTATGACAGACGGCCAGGAAATCTCACAGAACTGGAAGACTTTAGTAAGGAAAAATGGGCAAAGATACCTCAAACTAGAATTGAAAAACTCTTAGCTGGCTACAAAAAGCATTTCCAAGCTGTGGTACATGCCAAAGGGGGCTCTACAAAGTATTGACTATGCAGGGTGCCCAGATTATTACGCAAATGTAAAAGATGGAAATTAAACCCTTTTTTGTTCACATTATAGGAATGTCTCCTGTGTAATTCGATGTCTTTTGGAGATTTTTTTCAGCTTCGTTTGGCTTCCTTATCCATATTTATGCAAATTTTGACCTGGAGTGCCCAAGCTTCTGATCCCCACTATATATACGGGGCCCCAAATATCGGCAGGTTGTATCAGCCATCAGCAAAGGCTGGTGAGAAAATGTCAGTATAAGTATCGGCTCTAAAAATTCTGTACCGGTCCATCCCTAGTGCTGCTTATGCTTATGCTTCGTGCTGCTTTTTTAGTGTGACGCGGTGCGAAAGCAGCCTGAATGGGTTGTATAGTGCAGTTTCTAACACTTTAGATTATCGAGAAATTGAAAACAATATTCAATGGGTCTCATTCATGAAACATTGGTAAATTTATGAACAGATTTACTCATAAAGGCCTACTTCACTAAAAACTTACTCAGGATTCAGGAACAATCGGTTGTTTGAATAAATCTCTGCATGAATTGGCAATGAGCTCCATAAAAGGAGGAGCAGATTGACACCTCCGGCTTACCTGTCAGTCACAGCATAACAGGACTCCAGCAGTTCACACGAGGCAGAATCAGGCAGATCAGAGCTACTAAAATGTTGATAAATGTGAGATTCACGTAAATTTACGTCTACGAGCAGTTCACACACAAATTCGCTCTGCTCATGTTTCATGAATGAGACCCAATGTTTTTATGGAAAAACTAAAGGTTTATTAAATAAACCTTTAGTGTTAAGAAATAAAGGTTTATTAAATAAAAAATCACAATAAATTTTATGCTGCTCTCTAATAGTTCCATGCAGTAGCTACTGTGCAGAGGTTTGTGAAAGCTCATGTAAAAACTTGTACTAATCCAGTTTACATTCTGCTAAAGAAAGCTGCAAGAATCGTCTGGACACCAGCTTATTATGACCTAACCAGTTGAATGCATGATTTAGTTGAACTCAGTACTGTATTGATGATTTCCAAGACACTCATTAATCTCCTTCCAAATTGCTTTCATATAGTGTTTGTAATTAAAAGAAATAATTAATAACTAAATAAGAAAAAAAAACATGTTTAAGTAGGCAAGGGCCTAAAAATAGATATATCTATTTCATCAGTTTATTTTTACCTTAAAAAATAGGCTTGTGTCAGCATTTTCATACATGCAGATTCTGTCTCTTCATGGCAAGTTACTTGCTTGTGTATGTCTACTGACCATTATACTGAGGCATGTTGTGTTTATTATGTGCAGGGAGTTACTCTCTGTACCTGCACTGCCAGGTCCTGTCCTGCACACAGACACACAGGCAAACTGAAGCCAGCTGGCTTTGCAGAAAGTCTGCCATCTGTTCTGATTTATGTAAGACTGTTAACCCTGGACTAGGACGGCTCCCACTAGCTCACTAGAACAGAGTTAAACAAACAGATAAGAGAGGTTCTAGTTTTGAAGAATGTGGTGCTTTTGTAGCTGTACATATTATGTAATAATACAAACAATTTCATATTGAAAACTTAGTTATAACAAAGCAGTGACATTGTGTTTAAGCAGAGTACAGCCGAATGTTTTATATTTCTCTCCCCTTTTGGAGGTGGGGTTATAATTTCTGTAGCATATTAGTGGCGAACATTGTGATATTTGCAAATATAAGCACCTTTACACCTTTTTAAAAAGTTTATGATAGGTTCATGGTCATTCTTGATGACATAATTTTAATCTGGGATCACTTGTACAAAATCTTTTGGTCAGATCTCATGTCTCATGTTGTTACAGCCCTGTTGGGGGAGGGGGGCTGATGACAATATATGATATACATACAATATTATGTAATAATTTCTGCTTATAAGACAAGTGGCATTTGGAAGTGTTTAGGATTTTTTATTAAGTGCAGTATCATATTTGTTTTATCAGTTAACCGTAGTACTATATGTGTATTGTTTACCACATGCAGACTGTGTTCCTCTTTTTAAACCAGGACCAAATAGTGTTGTAGCTGCATGAAATACATGTTTTCAACAGGGTCACGGACTCGGCTTGACCCATTAACACTAATGGCAGTTAAAAGTTTTTCCTAGGTGCTTGCTTCGCTGTGTCAGGAGTGCCCAAGATGAAGGGCTAAAAAAGGACAGAAAGTCTGGAAACCTCATGGCCCACTTCTGATTAGCAGGCTGTTGACTTGCATTAGTGCTGGGGGGTGGATAGCACAGAGAGGTCAGGGCAGACATATTTAATGCTTGTGAAGTAATGGGGCTGAATCAGCAGATAGCTCCACAGGGAGCCATTAGTCCAGACATGTGTCATTAACCCTTTTTCTAGACCGAGCTCCACCCCTACACCCCCCGCTATTAAGACCAGAGCACTGTTTCAGGTGATGCAGAGAGAGAGAAATGGGTAAGGGGTTATACAGAAATAAAGAAACAAACTATGTTTTGTTTTGCTTTGTTTTGTTGAGCTTCGACTTAACTTCTTATGATGGTCCTGTTTTCTCTCTGAGTGTCCATGGAGGAGTTGCATGTAACTTTTTCTAGACCTAGTTGAAATACAGAGGTATGGAAATGTTCCTCTATATATATTAAAAAAAGGAAGAGTACAAATGTACATGGAGTAAGTGTTTTACACTAAACAAAGAGCAATAACCACTGTAACTGACGGACAAGTTTATAAAGAATGATGGCAAGACACTGAAAAAAGGGTTAGCCTTGCATATTTAGAGAGGGGCTCATATAGAGTAAGACACAGAGGCTGCCCTTAGTAACAAGTTGAGGTTATAGTGTAGGTTGTCAGGTTAGGAACGTCTTTGCCTTAGAGCTATTTTTTGTTAACATAACCTTTTTGCAGGCATCCCCATATTGGCTGCAGCTTCAGGGCAACAATAGAGAGAAGGGGCAGGCCCACAACACCTGCCAGTCCTAATGGTAAACATATGTCGAGAAATGTAGTGCGAGTGAGGAAGAGGAGGAGAAGGTGGGGAGGAGGGGGAGAGTAAGCACACTTCTTCAAGAGGCTCTGTGTCAATAGATTGACTTTGTTTTTTTTCAGACTGTTCAATTATATGTTTGCAGATTTTCAGTTTGTCTGTGTTGGCCAGTGGTAGGTCATATGCTGCGAGCCAGTCTTTGGATCATTCTGTAACTCTAAAACTGATGAAATCTTAATAGTTACACCAACCAGCCAAAACTTGTAAAAGCTCCTAGATAGTGCAGCTTTGTTTACTTATTTTTGCATTAAAAAAAATTATTTTCACTTTGTGCATTTCAATAGGACAAATACATACATGTTAAGACACATACATGTGTTGCTGTCCTGCTTTGGACTAATGGATTATCGCAAGTGTTAGCCTGCAATAAGACTGCATTACTGTGTATATTTGGTAAGTCTGTATAAGCTCATTGTGAGTTTGAGGGTCCCCTCCTCCCCAGACCTCAACTAAGAACTACACGTCATGTCTGCCACCCTCCTCTCTCTGACCACAAAGCTGCCCATTATGGCTAGACAGGGTTCAATGACCAGACTGGACTCAAGCAAGATGAAGGTCAATATTCACTCTCCACACAATACTTCGTTTTGAACCTTATACACTTCTTATGCTAGTCTTCATGTACTTTCTGTATAATATCTCTCTGCACTAGCCTTAAATCTCTTTCCAGCCTTGTCCAGTAGAATTCTCAAGTATCCAGAGGAGTTCCACCCCTTTAGGCTGCAATAAAACCAGTTGCCAAATCTACTGCCACTGGCTGATTCACCTCCCCCCACTGCTCTCCTCCCTTCTCTGTCTCCACCATCTCTCTTTTTCTTGTAACAGTCAATTGTCACGTCCTCCCCTCTTTATTGCCAGACTTATATTTCTTTTAAATATGAAAACTCCAGTACAGGTTTGTAGGGTGAAAGGGGGAACAAACAAAAGCTTTCCCAGATACATCTGCTCCAATGCTTAAAGATATGTTAAGATGTAAAATTTGTTTCAACCTCATATCTTCCTTAATTTTTTATTACCGTAAATTCTGGGCTACAAGCCACTACTTTTTTATACACTTTGAACACTGCAGCTTGAACAACGATGCAGCTGGTCGATGGATCGTTTTGGGCAAATGAGCTTGATGAAGAAAATCAGGGGGTATAAAAACACCTAATCCTTCTCATTTATGATGTCTCTCATAGTGCCCGAGTCGGGTCCCACACATCAAATATTTATCATCCGTTGAAACTGCTGCTGTATGAAGGATCTGGATTTGATGCTTATTCTAGGAGAAAACACTAAAAACGGAAGACTCCAGCTTTATGGGGGAGACTTGGAGCCAAACAGCAACACCCGTGCTTTCTTATGTCGGACTCCAAATCTCCAAATGGAAAACGTTTGTGATGTTATTTGTAGATATGTTCCAAAAACAAGCCTTTTTTTTTCCATTTATATATTTTTTACATTCTGTTGGCTCCAGTGTGCTTTATTGTACAGCAGGTAGAGGAAAAACTGGGTCAGGGAGTCGTCGGGATTAATCTGGTCTGGTTGCATTTACATGGCCTAAGTTGCTGTGACGTAAACAACGCGGCCACAGGAGTGTTCAGTAACAATAAACCAGTTATTTCTCTCGTTTTTCTGTCTGGTCTGTTTGCTCTTGAAGAATCGACTCTGTGACCGTTTAGTAACTGCGCTGCTCCAGTCTGTTGGCTCCACATTATTAAAAACTCTGTCTGAAACGGTTAAACTTCCCTGCTTCTGCCTCCAAATGAGGTCAGTTAACTTTCTCCACTTTACCCAGCAGCAGTCAAGCAGACGAGGGACTCTGCTGCAACTGGAAGAGCTGTGTTGTCTATTGCTGAAGCTTGAAGTAAAACATTCAGAGTGAAACAGTTTTCTCTCATGGCTAACTCTCTCTGCTCTGACATCTCTTCCCTACTCCGCGCCGCTCTGACTCGCGCTGTTTCAGATCAGCTGATGTGCTGTGTGTCTCCCGCCTTCCTAAAGGGACCGCGCTGTAAACATCGCCAGGTTTGCGCAGTGTGATGTAACTGTCCAAACAAACACAGTCAACTTTTTAGGAAAATCGTCAATAATCCGGTCAGCCAGTTATTATTGGCAGTGGGCCATTTATGCCCTGGGGGCCGCAAGTTGCCGACCACTGTTCTAGTGGGTGCGGTTTCTATTCAAGTGTGTTCAGTAGGTAGGAAACTAAGGTATAGCATATACATTTGTGTGAAAAAGTGTTTGTTCCCTTCCTGATTTCTTATTTTTTTGCATGTTTGTCACACTTATATGTTTCAGATCATCAAACAAATTTAAATGTGAGACAAAGAAAACACAAGTAAACACAAAATGCAGTTTTTAAATGAAGATTTTTATTAGTAAGGGGGGGGGATCTAAACCTCCATGGCCCTGTGTGAAAAAGGGCCTGTGTGACTAATTTACTAGGGGTGTTCCTGACTAGAATTCTCATAGTCGAACCTGATTCTTCAGATTTTGATTCGTCAAATCATGTTGTTTTTCCCTCATTGATTGATTCATAATCTTATTTGCGTCTTTTTCCACTCCAGAGAGAAGAGCTAAAACAACTCATTAAACAAATTTCAGTCTTCACTTTGCATAAGATAACAATACTAGGACAGTCTCCATCAACTTTTTTTTCCCTACATCACTGATTAGGCTGCGTAAAAAGTATTTACTCTTTTAAAATATAGAAGGTCCTCATCTTGTTTATGTAAAAATTAAAATGACATGGTAAATTGGTATGAAACATTTCCATTATTTGAATTTATCATTCAGTTAACGCTGCAGGCTTTAAGGTAGAGTGTGGAGTTTTCCCCCTGAAAATAAATGCTAAACAATAGATAAACGAGTTTTCTTCTTTGTGTGTGTTTCATCTTCTCCTTCAGTAATTTTTGATGCAGTGCCACCTCTGGTAAAGAGTGGAACACGTTATTTAAAAGTTTAGATTTGTCTGAGTGGTGCAGCGTGAAAGCAAACTCAGTCTGAACAATGTTCCACCCCCCAACTGAACTAAGTCCCCTGTCATACCAAGTCTAGTGCACTATCCTAGTGTAAATGCACCTTTAGACACACCAAAGAAACAAATAAGGGAGAAGGAAAGAAATACTAAAATGTTAATAGGGGATTCTACAATCATCAGATTCATGGTGACAGGTAAGGGTGCCAGGACTGGTTATAAAAGAAGGAACCATCACAAGCTTAGATTTTCCAAGTAAGGATGAGTTGCGGCTCACCACATTCTGTTAATTTTTGTAAGACAGAAAAAACATCAAAAGATTAGAAATATATTTGTCAGTCCAAAAATTTGAGGTTAAAAATTAGTGTGCTGGTCTAGTCTTGGAGTTTAGGAAATCACAGGGGATGAACACCAAGGACAGAAATGAATGAAATGAAAAATACTTTATTTATCCCAGAAGGGAAATTCAGTATTGTAATAAGCTCATACTTTTTTTTTTGATGTTGTTTGTTTGGTTTTAACAATATATGAAATAATAATACAACAATAATAAGTCAGTTAATCGGTCAGTCTTGTTCTTTGGAAACCCTCTCTTAGAAACCCTAGTTTTCAAACATGAAAGCATAGTGGCTAACAGTGGTGCCTTTATTAGTTTGTTAAAATGATGACATTCAATAACAGATTCATATTCAAGTAATATTCCTCATGTTTCATTTAAAAATGTCTGTAAAATGACACAAAGGCATGGGTTGGATGCCATATTTGACATTTGCAGATCTGATCTTAGATGTAAATACAACCACTCCAAATAAAATGGAATTCATATTTTATGATTAAGTTTAAGTTAAGTTTATTTATTTATATAGCCCTTTACAGTACCCATTGGACACACAAAGTGCTTTACAGCAGGGGTAACAGAAAAAGAGACAATGTAAAACATCATAAAAATGCAAAGTTAAATACTAAAAATTGACTTCTAAAACATTACAAAATCAAATCTTAAATATCTGGACTAACAAAACCAGATAATGTAGTTGGAAGACAAATCATTGTTGCATGGATAAGTTCAGTTAGAGTTGAACTGACCTTGGTCCAGGTACAGCCTGACCCCCTGGCATACTGGGCATTTTCACGGTGGGCCAGTGTGTTTTTTGGTTCGATGTAGTTTTGTTTTAGTTTTTTTGTTTTTTTGTACATGCACCTACAGTACATGTCAGAACCAAAGAGAGTAAACAGAGAGGAGGTGCAGAGAAACTGCACGATTTAAAAAAGGAGAAAAAAAGAAAAGAAGACACTGCCAAATGACCACGACAAGACCTTCATCAGCTGCTGTCCATGTAGACTCAATTTAATTCAATCTTTTGTTAAACCAAGTTGAGATAACCTTTCCTGAAGAGGAGAGCAGGCTGTTAGCCTTTGTTCAGGAACTAGTTTTCATCTGATCCATCATTTGACTGTTCAATTTTCTCTTTTACTATCTAACACTTGGCAGGATGAATGCTGCTCTAATACTCTTTGTGCTGGGGTATAGATTTATATTTTATTTACACATCACAATATTGAAGGTATTTAATGTCTACTCTCTGATTCCTGTTAACTCACTACGATGATTTAGTGGTTTTAAGAACTTGCATGGTTGATATTCACATTTGAAGGGCACAAAGATCTGTGTTGCGCAGAATCATATCTGGGCTAGTCTGGGCCAAAATGCCAGGGCCCATTTCTTTGTCCCAGTCTTCCCCTGTCTATGTCCTCTCTACATGTTGACGCACTAAGGAGATGGAACCACAATTTTTCTGATAAGAAGATAACCCTAAGGCACAGCACTACAGCAGAACTTCTCTCTGCCTGTCTTGATTGGTGCAATCTGGATTTAAGAAGCTACAGATGCTCTTTTTAACTGACTTGATAAAGCAAGTTTATTAACGTAGACACAGAAAAAAATGCCAGTTTGTCTTGAAACAGTTGAATGGTAAATGGACTGTACTTATATAGCGCTTTTCCAGTCATACTAACTGCTCAAAGCGCTTTACACTACATATCACATTCACCCAGTCACGCACACAATCACACACACATTCATACCCCGATAGGCACATCGGGAGGCAACTTGGGGTTCAGTGTCTTGCCCAAGGACACTTCGGCATGTAGTCTGGGAAGCCTGGAATTGAGCCCCCGACCCCGAATTGAGCCGAAAGACGACTGCTCTTCCACCTGAGCTACAGCCGTCAATAATTGCGTCGAGGTCATTTAAATTAAATCAATTTATGTTGACCTTTTGTTCCCATAGTAAAAAAATTAAACTACACAGTGTCAACATAAATTATAGTAAGAAGAATTATGTGGAAATTTCATACCTCTGATGTCAGGATTTGTCTGTATCAAAACAGGTTTCGGAATTAAAGAGGAGCAAAAAATTCAAAGTGGATTGATGTGTTCAACTTTTCATCAAGAACTGGCGATGCCTTTGATATTCTTAGCAGTCTGTATTATGTATCAGAATATATGAAGTCACTACTAAGGAAAGAGAAAAAAAATTCTTGGGAGATATTGAAGAAAGAGGGGCTAAAAACTTGTTCCTGAATTCTGTTTAGAAATGTTTTTGTGTCCCTTGTTCCTGTAGACTCTGTCCATCTCAGAGGAGCAATAGGAACCCCCTGAGTCCGATACTCAGACACAGGCTAACAACACTCACAAGCCAGAGGATTTTCACCTCTTTTACACACATGTACACATAGCTCAAAAAACGGTCAATGGGCACTCACTACAGGCAAATGTGAGCTCCCACTTACTTCATGTCCCTTTACACGCGCACACGCAGACACTTAGATAAAATGTCTGATATCTTATCTAATTTTTATGCATATTTTTCATGAAATACCTCCTGCATTGTACTTTCCCTGTAATACCCACGTACACAAACTACAAACACACACACACACACACTCGATAAGCTCCCCCCTTCCATGCATATGTGCACATTTTCACTTGTTGGCTCTAGAAAGAGTCAAATGGCTCAATGTGTTAAAAGCATTAGGTAAGCATGGATCCAGCAGGGCTCCTCAGCCCAGTATCATATGTCCTGCTTCATTGCAGTCTGGTGTATACATTCAGCTGCATCTCTGACCCTCCATCTATCCATCCCTCTCACTTCACCCCCACCTTTTCTCCCTGGGGTGCTTTAACACAGAGCGGGCCATCTCAAGATGTTAGCAGAAGAATAAATGAGCTCTCTTGTTATTATAAATGCTGGCCCAAGCTGCTTGGCAGCAGAGCTTGTGCTAGCCCACCTCCACACAGGTTAGACAAATAGAGAGAAACCTTAATATAAAGAATATATTTATATTAAAAAAAAAACGGGTAATTCCTGTTGAAATTTATATGAGGGGAAGGTTGAATCTGCAGAAATCAAAGGGAAGAAGGGGAGGGGGGAAGTTAAATAGATATTAATTTAACTTTTAACAAACTATCCCTTGTCCACATGGGATAGGTCTTTTTTCTCTGCAGCTATTTTGGGTCCTGATATGACATTAACTGCTGGGAGGGAGCTGACCAAAACCAGCTGAGTGGCGTGTGTATGAGGCACACAGGAGGACCAGGAGAGGGAAAGAGATCAAAGCAGCAGGCCTGTAACCTGTAGCCTGCCGACTGTTACCTCTAGCCCTGTCAGAAGCAGAGAGGAGGAAATAACGATACACCTCACATCCCACAGCTGCATGTGTATGAGGCAGCGAACACACTGAGGCCTTTGCTCCAAGGTTCACCGCAGCTCTTGGCCAGCTGTGCCACACTTGTCTCTCCATCGCAAGCAGGCAGGCAGGGGCTAGGTTAACATGAGCACTTTTCTCCCTTCATAAGCAGTTTACAGCATGAATGCACACGTTTGTGTTAAAGATCACAGCTGACAAATTCCAAACCCTGCTCATCAGCCAGATTCTTGTACCTGTTGCAAGTGGAGCAAAACTGTTATACAGGTAGCAGACAGATACAAGGTCTACAAAGTGTGTAAAAACACTTTTGGTGAAAAATGAGCTAATTTAGTACCCATTGTTCAGGTAGTCTTGCTGGTTACTGGCCTTACGAATTGATCATCACATGAAATGACAAACTGAATCAAAATATTGCGGCTTTGGTATTGTTTTTAGATTCTACGTAAAAGTTTACGTAAAATACCCCCCCCCCCCCAAAAAAAAAAAAAAACAAAAAAAAACAAACAAACAAACAAATAAACAATAGAACAAAGAAAAGGCCCTCTAAAGAAGAAAAAAAGATTAAAAATCAGATTCCCAGCTGGAAGCTAGAAATATGAAAGATGAGATGGGTTTTCTTTCTAATGCTCCAGAGCTGCAGATGTGTCAGCTGAGTTGGTGCAAGCTGATGCAGATCGGTGGACAAAAGTCCATCCATCCATTTCTTTTCTACTTTCAGAATGTAGGGTCACAGATAGTCTCCTGCTGCCCCACTGTATTTCATCTCGTGCTTCACAGACTTTGCCCCCCCACCCCCCACCCCACCCCAAGAAGTGAAAAAACTTGATCAACTTCTGCTTCCGTTCAGGGGCATATCTAAACCCTCTATCTCCTTTCCTACTCCTCATATATAATAGATGAGAACAGCAGAGTATCTGTTTATTAGTGCAACTCCTCAGCAGTTCATCACACCCCAGTGACTAACTGATTGGGACTTGTACCTTTCTAGCACAGTTTACATTATATGAATATACACACATACAAGTGATTTTACATAACCACAGACTCCTACTGTTTTATTTCTCTAAACTTTTCTTAGTCTCTCATTCTTAAACTGCCCCAGGGTAATTGTTTATGATTGTGCTGTCATTAAACCATATCGATCTGTGTTTCTTCGGTCTCTTTCTCTACCCCTCCCCTCAAGTGGTCCTATGCGCTGGAGAAACCTAACACAGGCAGTGTGTTCAGCTTGGCCTGGTCTGCAGACGGCACCCAGCTGGCCGGGGCTTGCGGAAACGGACATGTCATCTTTGCCCATGTGGTGGAGCAGCATTGGGAGTGGAAGAACTTTGTCATCACTCTTACCAAGAGGAGAACCATGCAGGTACAGAGAGAGAGTCTGAAATACCACGTAGGTTGCAGCTCTTTTTTGTCAGTAAAGTTAATTAATCCAGTCTTTTCCTTTCTGACTTGAGCTATTTTGTTCATCTTAGTCTATTTGATAAAACAAGCTATTCAAGTGTTAAAATGACAAAAAGCCACCACAGATTTTCTTTCTGAAAAATCTTTCTCAATGAGAAAATGCTGATCTGAGAAAAAAACATTTACAGAGCCAATCTCCGTTATTTTGGCATACCAACAAAATAAGTACTACTATGTCATAAAGGTTATTTTCAAAGACTTGAGAGAATATTTTATTTAGAGAAGCTGATGCTTCCTAAACCTTTGGAAATGATTGCCACATATTAAAGCAGGACCCTCAAAGTGTAGTCGTGCAAGGGCTTGCAGTGACAATGATTAGCTTGTTTAGCTGCCCCCTCACCTTCTCTGTCCCCTACTGTTTAAATTCACACTAACCACAAGGTAGCGTTTACATGCAGTTAACACACCCAAGTGTACATATACACGCACTTGTACGCTTTCAGGCAGACACATACACGCACACCAACAGAGCCACAGTCACATATGTGCGCCAACACACATGTGCATTCATTTGCCATACACATCTTCTACCAAGTGCAGTTTGTGTAAACCAAACAAAGTTGGGTCATCAGTCATTTATTTTCAGCCTTGCAGGCGCTTTTCTGTCTCCTCCTCCCCCCCTTCTCCTCACAGTCTGTTTTTAAAAGTGCACATCTGCCAGTGGTTTGTGAATCAGCCAGCTAAATTTACCACCTTGCGGTCAATTTTTTTTTCTTTTTTATTCCTGGTTGTGTTGCATGTAAATTTGGAATGCTGGAGGGAGCAGAGGAGGAAGATTTGTAAAGCTGTAAAAATAACCCCACCTTTCACCTGGTGCTGGAAAAAGCCTTTTCATTCATTCAGTGAAAGCTGGAGGGAGGTATTTATCTGTGCAGGTAAAAAAAAAATTAAAATTACCCACCGCTGCACTCCCACTTTAAGCAGTACAAACTGTTTTCTCTGACCACAGTTGACCTGTTTATACTTGAAGACGAGCTACACTGTTTCCTCTTTGTAAACGTGACTAAATTCAGCCGTCTGTGAAGCAAGTGCTCTTTGTTGTATACTTGTTTGTCAGTTTTTTTCTCTTTATAATAAAGTTCCTTCCTCTTAAGCTTTCAGGAAGTCAAGCCATCCTTTCTTTAGGATACATACTTCTGCTTTTGCCTTCCTCCCCTGTCTTTGTACTCAGGTGAGGAATGTGCTGAACGATGCAGTAGACATACTGGAGTTTAGAGATCGTGTCATCAAAGCTTCACTGGCATACGGTCACCTGGTTGTCGCCACTTCTCTTCAGTGCTATGTCTACAAGTCAGTATTTCTCTTCTTCCCTTCTTTCTCCTCTGATCCTCCCTTCCCATTTGCACTGGTCTGAGTTTCATCAGCTTACAGTTGAATTATTTCTGGTTTCCTTTTTATACAAAACATAGTTGTCACATTGACTGTCATAATCTTTACTGTACATTGTTTTACATGTAGTCATTTTTCAGACACTTTTGTTCAAACAACCTATAAATAAGGAACCTTTAGAGGTTTTAGGTCCAACTGAAATATTATAAAATCCCATAATAAAGCTAGGGATACCTTGTGGAAATGAAAAGGCAACATTGTAGTTTAAAGGTTAAAGCAACAAGAAAATTTATCTCCCTCTTAGCACATAGAACAACATGCAAACACATAGGAGCACAACTGTAAGCTGAAAAATCTGGTAATGGATGATTTATGAGTATCTGTTTTACACCTGCATGCAACACAGAGGGGGTGTACCTTGTTATTAGATTCAGTAAGACAGTTGATCAAGTTTTTTTGAGAGCTGTAGTGCTGATGAGATGGAAACATTCCCACAAACATGCTGTGTCACCTGGATTCTTATAATAAGCTGAAGCGGTGGCATCATCAGCAACAGCTGTAGTCTGTTGGTGGTCTTGGTCATTTGATGGCCTACGGTCACATGTATACATGTTAGCAGCAGTCATGCTGCCACCCTCCAAACTTGATTTGATACAACAAATGAGTTTAGTCCCAGTATTTCAGCTTCATTCCTTGAGATGGTACATCATTTTTAATCTCAGCGTCTTGATTTTTCTCTTTATATTAAAACTTTTAAATAAGAAAATCTCCATCCTTCAATTTTTACCCACCTCAGTGACCCCAATACTCTAATCAGATTTTGAGAAATATGGTTAAATCATGTTTACCGTGTTTTCCAGCTTATATGTCACACTTTTTTGTTATAGTTTTGCAGCTTTTGCGACTTATAATCAGGTATGAAATATATATATGTATATGTATATATATATATATATATATATATATATATATATATATATATATATATATATATATATATATATATATATATATATATATATATATATATATATATATATTTGTATATATATTAGAATATATACAGTTAATATTTTTAAATGTTATATCATTGTCTGGCATGAACCAAGGAGTAAATGTGAAAATCACGCACCTCCCGAAAAAAATCTCAACCCAGGTGCTGGATCACAAGAAGACTCAATAGAAAGGAAAAACGGATCGACTCCTTCAGTCTGAAGAAGGGCACACGCCCGAAACGTTACTTGTATTCTGCAAATAAAATGTCAATGGGAGCTATATCCAGTTTGTGCGGATCCGTTTTTCCTTTATAATGAACCAAGGAGTAAACATTACCATCTAATGCTACAAGAGGGCACTCTAGACTTTTGAGAACTAAAGCTGGATTTATACTCGCGCGACGTCTGCGTTCCATCAGGCCTGTGTTGCTGATGCAGATGTAGTGTGTGTTTTTACTCAAGCGTAAGGTTACGGCATCATGCTGCAGTTTCTTTTGCAGATCTGCAGGTGGCATTAGGGCCCCAACCCCGATGACAATTTCAGCCCCGGCAAGAATTTGCTCTTTTGGAGCAACCGTAGTGGCCGACATGCATTAATTCATTCATTCGTTCAGCTACAAAACCCAAACATTCGGAAACATGTTATCACAATGACCAATCACAAAGGAGTACTTACGCATTTCTGCGTTTGTGTAGCTAGGATGTACGATGGGTGTAAGGAGGTGCGCGTCGGTTATGTCGAAGCAGATGACATGCGAGTATAAATCCAGCTTAAAGGATAACTTTCCTTTTTTTCAACCTGGACCTTATTTCTAGGAGTTTATATATAAATTTACTCACCGGTAAAATTTCTGTATCACTTTGACTCCTTCGGAAGATGTTTCGTAAGATCAGGTGCTTGGTGAACTTGCTTACTGGTAACTTGCTTGTTGGACTTGCTAGCTTGTTATGCTAACTCAACCTCCACAACATGTTCTTTATGCTATTGTTTAGCTGATAATGTGTTACCTTGACATAGGGCTGGACAATAATTCAATATTGATATATATCGATTGATAGGGTTTTTTTCAATAGAAAAAAAAAGAGGGTCAATAAAAGTTTGATATAGAAACACAGTTTTCCGCTGTTGCCTATTGGGTAGCATGATACTGCAGTCACTCCTTCCACCAAACCAATCACAAACGCAGACCCAGGCAAAGGCTGAATTGGAATTCAGTGTTAGTGTGATCTTTATTATAAGTAGGTCATTCAGCAAATGCTTAACAGGGAAGTTTGGGGTTTTCTCAATCTGGACCTATTTTCTAGCATGAAATACATTCATTTACTCACCCTGATAGTTTTGGTGCAACTTGAATTCCTTCGGGAGATCCACTCCAGATCAGTGTATGTCCAATATAAGGACGAATCACCACAAAAAAGCTGCTTCGAGCTCACAGGGGGGTCTGACTAATGTTTGGTAACAAATGTTGGTGAAATGAAGGAGTTTGTGGCAGATAGTGCCTTATTTAGAGAATGTGCGAGGTTGCCTGCATCACTTACATTATATTGGACATACGCTGATCTGGAGTGGATCTAAATATCTCCTGAAGGAATTCAAGTTACATCAAAACTGTCTGGGCGAGAAAATGAATGGATTTCATGCCTGAAAATAGGTCCAGGTTGAAAAAAGCCGAACTTCCCCTTTAAATGGCCAGGGTTGCACCTTAAATGGCTTTTAATTTTATAATGGCTTTTTCTTTTCTTTTCTTTTCTTTCCTTTTTTTTTTTTTTTTTTTTTTATAAATATTGATATCGATCGATACAGATTTTTTTTTCTAATCAAAAATCTTTTTTTCTATATCTTCCAGCCCTACCTTGACATACCAGACACATATTCAGCCCATTGTTCTGTGTGCTGTTATGTAGTTTAATGACTTAATTTCCCAGATTAAATGTCTGTTCTTGGTCTTGGATTTTCTGAATTTAATTTCTAAATAAATGTGAAATAAATGTGTCCAGTGCGGCTTATGTTCTTTTCCTTCTTCTTGACATATTCTATGACTGATGCGACTTATTTTACGACTTAGTCCGTATAATACAGACTATACCTCTCTTCAGTATTAAGCAACCACCTGTGTTCCTTGCAAAAAGCAATCATGCACTGTAACAGTTTAATCAAAGCTTAGATATGTCACATTTTCTTCCAGTCATGTTGATATGGCCTCTTCTTTAACTGAACTCTTCATGCTTCACACATAGATTGATCTCTATCAGTTGTTGCTTAGAGCTTTTTGGTCATATGTTTTTTTTCTCATAAACTTTAAGTGTTATTGTGTTTTTTGTGGCAGTTCAAGTAACTGGAATACTCCTCTCATCTTTGACCTGAAGGAGGGAACAGTCAGCCTCATCCTGCAAGCAGAGAAGTAAGTTTTCAACGCCATGAGCAGTGCACCAAAAGACAGAGCAGACTGTTGGATCGTTTCTCCCCCTCTCTAATGCTTCATTACTCTCCACTAGCCTCTCATCAAGCAGCTAGACACACACGCACACACACACCCACACACACACACACACACACACACACACGCACGCACGCGCACACACCCACACCCACACCCACACACACACAGGGTGTTCTCTAGCTTAGCCCCTGTCATACAATAAGGCTGAGAGTGAAACCACTGGGGGAAATTAGATTAATATGGAGTAGCTCTTGTGCAATACTCTAGTGCCGTCTCTGACACTCAGCATAGAGCTAAATAGATTTCTAACTATTTTGTAATCACAGCTGAGTTCGATGCATCTCGCTTAGTAAGTTGAAGCCATGTTGATGTACAGTACATTTTAAATTACCTACTCGTGTCAGTTAATTAGCTTCTATTGACTCTTCATTCTTTTACATACCCATCTATTACATTTCCCTTCTTTGCTCCCTTTCATTCCTCCCCAGTGCAACCCCACATACTATACTTGAATTACATATCTATGCTATACACTTCCTTCACTTTCATCCACTGTGTCCTTCTGTCTGCCCTTCACAGACATTTTTTATTGGTGGATGGAGCAGGATTGTATACATTCTCCTATGAGGGTCGTTTGATATCTTCCCCCAAGTTTCCTGGTATGAGAGCTGACATCCTAAGTGCCCAGTGTGTCTCACTTAGCAACGACACTATTGCCATTCGAGACAAGAGTGACGAAAAAGGTGGATGACCTCTCTGTCATTTTGAAAAATCATACGGCCTGTGTTTTTACTTTGTCAGCATCATCTTTTCTTTTCACCAGTGATCCTTTTCTTTGATGTCTTAACTGGAAAAGCTCTTGGTGATGGAAAGCCATTGAATCACAAGGTAGGTTATCGTTTGCCATTGTCTTGACTAAATGTTAGGAGTGTAACAATACATCATTCCAAAATTGGCCAAAATTTATATCAAACCTTTTTAATTTGAGAATTGCTTTTCTTTTTCTGACACCACATTTTCTGCCTGAGTGGGGATTGTCATGTTGATGTTTTTAAGTAATGCATGTTTACATTTGTGGAGTGGATAGATATGACACAGGGAGATTTTACTCCATGCACTTTCAGGTAAGCAGGAGCTTACAGTTATGTTAAGAAAACAATAACCTTGTCTATTACTTGTAATGTTATATTGTTTCATATCGATTGGTGAATCCTAAATTGAATTGAAATTATGACTGAATTTGAGATATTGACAAACATCAATTCATGATCCACTGTATCAATATAATCGTATTGTATTGTGATCAAACCAGTGATTTGCAACCCTACTAAATGTGCTTCAGCAACAAGGACTTGCTCCAATCCCAATGTGTTTGTGCTGGGTAGTGCAAAGTGTCATGTTAAGGTTGATATCTTGATATCAAGCTTTGGAAAATAAACTTGTCCCGTCCCATCTTCTTCCGCTTATCCGGGATCAGTTCACGGGGGAGGCTGCCTAAGCAGGGAAGCCCAGACTTCCGTTCCCTCAGTCACAGCCGCCAGCTCATCCCAAAGCGTTCCCAGGCCAGCTGGAGACGTGGTACCTCCAGCGTGTCCTGGATCTTTCACAGGGCCTCGTCCCGGTGGGGTGTGCCCTGAACCCCTCACCAGGGAGACGTCCAGGAGGCATCCTAATCAGGTGCCTGAGCCACCTCATCTGGCCCCTCTCGATACAGAGGAGGAGCGGCTCTACTTTGAGCCCCTCGTGGATGACCGGGCTTCTCACCCTATCTCTAAGGGAGAGCCCGGCCACCCAGCAGAGGAAACTCATTTCAGCTGCTTGTACCCGTGATCTTGTCACAACCAGTCCTTCACTCACAACCCTCAGCATGTGACCATAGGTGAGGGTAGCAACGTAGATCAACCGGTAAATCGAGAGCTTCACTTCTGGCTCAGCTCCTTCTTCACCACGACAGACTGATGGGAGTCCGCATCTCTGCAAATGTCGCACCGATCCAGCTGTCGATCTCCCATTCCATCTTTCCCTCACTCGTGAACAAGACCCTGAGATACTTGAACTCCTCCACCTAGGGCAGGACCTTGCTCCCGACCTGGAGAGGACACTCCACCCTTTTCTGGGTGAGGACCATGGCCATGGATTTGGAGATGCTGATTCTCATCTCTTTTAGATACTTGTAATGTTTAAAAACTTTGGAAACATAGGGAAATGAGCAAGTCGGTCTGGAAAAGATGCTGAATGGTGAGGGAAAAATATCACCTGGTACAACATCAGTTATGTTAACTGTGAAGAGTGCAACATGAGTAACATCTCCAGAGGATGGTGAGACAAAGACTGAAGAAAAAATGGCAGGAAGGTCTTTCAAACCTCACCACTAGAGGATTGAAAGGTAGAAATAGAAGGAAAGAAAATAGAAGGAAAAGACAGAGGTGGCAGTAGTTACTGTTTGTCAGCAAAGTTTTGTCTGCCAGGACTCACTAAAGCCAGCGAGCTATGGCCAAAAAGACACACAGGTTCATGACACATACACCAACTCTGTCTCTCATATACAAACTCTCAGACTTGGCAGCAGGCTAAAAACCACCTTCCTTCTTTTTTTCTGATAATTTGTCCTCATTTCATCATTTACCCCGCTTTTCCCCCGCTCTTTTTTTTGTTTAACTTTGTGAATATATCTTTGTGTTTTTTAATGCAGCTGGAGGTGGTGGAAGTGGCTTTGGATCAGTGTGGCTCATCCATTGAGAGGAAAGTTGCACTGATTGACAAGAACCGTGACTTGTACTTGACCTCAGTGCATTATCTTGGGCGAGAATCCAAAATTTGCAAAATTGGTGAGACAAAGAGAAAGTAACTCACTTGGCATGATGCAGAGTGACCGTCTCTGTTTCTGTAAACATGTGTAACTAGCAAGTGACAAAAAAATGTTTGTACTTTGTTTTGTAGGTAGCATGGTTCACAGTATGGCGTGGAACGATTCTGCTAACATCTTATGCGGAATCCAAGACAATCAATTAACAGTGTGGTACTACCCAAGTATTGTATTCACCGACAAGGAGCTACTCCCAAAAACACTATGCCTAAAAGACAGCAGGTAGATGTACACAGTTTGCTTTTTTTTACCACTTGAAAAGGAACTAATATAGTTCCCCAGAATGATGAATGAGTTGGACATACTATCACAGAGAGCCATGCCTTGGTGCCTTTACTACAGCCCCAATTCCTGTAAAATTGGGACGTTATATAAAATGTAAATAAAAAGAAAATACAATGATTTTCAAATGCTCTTCAAACTGTATTCCTTTGAATACACTACAGAGACAAGATATTTAATGTTCAAACTTCATTGTTTTGTACAAATATTTTCTCATTTTGAAATGGATGCCTGCAACATGTTCCAAAAAAGCCGGAACAGGGATATGTTTACCACTGTGTTACATCACCTTTCGTTCTACCAACACTCAATAAGCGTTTGGGAATTGAGGACACCAATTGTTGAAGCTTTGTGGGCTATATGCACAACTCTACTACTTCCTGAACTTAAGTCAGCTTGTTTGTCTCCCGTCTTTCATTGCTGGACAGACTGATTAATCCAGGTGTGTCTGGCCATTGTCCTCGTGGTTACTGAGGTCAGACACGCCTGGATTAATCAAATTGTCCAATAATGAAAGACAGGAGACAAAGGAGCTGGCTTAAAGGTAGAGTCCGGAGTTTCCCTCCTGAAAACAAACGTAAGGCCTGCGCCAGTGAAATCCGTCTCAATCCGTGCCTTTGGGTCTCTATTCTCGTGCTGTGGTGAGTTTGGATGCAACTCCCTCTCCCCCTGTCTGTAATTCGCCTTTTCCATTTTTTTTGGGTGTGGTCAGGACTAGGGGTGTCCCCAAGAAAGAATTTTCATAGTCAAACCTGATTCATCAGATCATGCCATTCGTCGACAAATCGTCGAATCGTGTTTTGTTTTTTCCCCTAATTGATTCATAATCTCATTTGCATCTTTTCCTGCTCCAGAGAAAGACCTATAACACCTCATTGAATAGATTAAATTTTTCATTTAGCATAAGATAACAACAGGACAGTCTCCATCAACTTTTATTTTTCTATGGGCGCATTCAGAAAGCATGGTCCGCGAGTCCGGGTCCGTTTGGGGACTCGGTTCTGTTAGGGGCGGGGGTGGTCTTCCGGACCGAGATTGCGTTCAAGTTACATTATTGCCAAACGAGCAAAACGGGCCAAGAATGAGAATCTCAGGTGGTGCTGCTTTCTGATTCACTGTAGGACAAGACACACGTACAAGAAGGTTCTCAAAACTTCTGTTCCTTCCATAAAGCGACATTATTTTTGTACGAAGAGCTGGGATATACTTTCATCAGATCAAATATCGATTAAAGCTTTTACTTCCTCGTAACTCCACAAGCCATCTTTATAAGTACTGCAGTCCCACACGTGTGTTTGTTGTTGTAGTGTTTACCCACGTTGTCCAACGTTTGACCCACAATGCCAATGCAGCTTGTAGTCCACTTCCTGTCTTTGGTTCACTTGAATCGGACCGAGACATGTGTTTGCAGGCGGACCGAATCCGCTTGTTTGTTCCGGATTAGAGTCCGTTTGGGCATTCACAACTCCCCTAAATGAAGCGGACTTTCCGAGCAAACGGACTCTGATTCGAATCAAAAAAGCTCTGTGTAGGCTGTAAAACGTGTCTGCTCATTTAAAGTCCTTATTTATTTAAATATTTAACAAAAAAAAAATTACAAGGTAGCCTATGTTGGTGTGAAATAATAATAATAACAATACATTTTATTTATAGAGTGCTTTTACAAAAGCTCAAAGACGCTTTACACAAGGTATAAAACAACAGCCAGGTAAAATCTACAACAAACATTTGATTAAAATACATTAAAACTACAAATAAAAGGGAAAGACGTAAAATAGGCAGAGAGGAGAGGGCAACAACTGAAAGGTCAACAAAAAGGAGAGGGGGCCATTAAAGCAATTCATACATTAAAAGCGGATCTAAAAAGGTGGGTCTTTAGAAGGGATTTGAAGGAGTTGAGTTCAGTGCAGTCATGGAGGGTTTGGGGGATCGAGTTCCAGAGGGGAGGGGCAGCAACTGAGAACTTCCTGTCCCCCCAGGTCCGGCGCTTGGTCCTAAAAGGAGTAGAGAGGAGTTTGGCATCGGCTGAGCGGAGGGTACGGGTGGGAATGTACGGGTTGAGCAGGTCAGTGAGGTAGGAAGGGGTGAGGTTGTGAAGGGATTTGAAGGTGAGAAGGAGCAGTTTGAACTGAATGCGGTGGGAGATGGGGAGCCAATGCAGGTTCTGGAGGACGGGGGTGATGTGGTCATTGGAACGGGAGTGAGTGAGGAGGCAGGCAGCAGAATTCTGGATGTACTGAGGTTTATTGAGAGCTTTGGAGGTGGAGCCAAAAAGAATGCTGTTACAGTAGTCTAGGCGAGAGGTGATGAAGGCGTGAATGAGTGTTTCAGCGGCTTTGAAGGTGAGAGAGGAGCGAAGACGGGCAATATTACGGAGATGGAAGAATGCTGTCGTGGTAATGTGGTTGATATGGGGTTCAAATGTGAGGTTGGTATCAAGTATCACGCCAAGATTACAGATGAGAGGGGAGGGAGAAAAGACGGAGTTACCAATGGCGTTGGAAAAGTGTGGGGACTTGGTGAGTGACTTGGGACCGATGATGATGAAGTCTGTTTTATCACAGTTCAGCTTGAGAAAGTTTTTTTGCATCCAGAGATTAATTTCCAGCAGGGAGTTGGTGAGAGTAGTGATAGTTGTGGATGAGATGGTTTTGGTGGAGATGTAAAGCTGGATGTCATCAGCGTAGCAGTGGAAGTTGAGGTTATGACGACGAATGATGTTACCAAGGGGGAGGAGGTAGAGGATGAAGAGAAGAGGACCAAGCACCGAACCTTGAGGGACGCCATGGGACAGGGGGCGGTGGAGGAGGTGCAGTTGTTGATCTTGATGAATTGTTGTCGGTCTGAGAGGTAGGATTTGAACCAGGTTAGGGCAGTACCGGTGATGTTGAGGGAGGACTGGAGACGGGACAGAAGGATGGAGTGGTTGATGAGTTGATTAGTGAAACAATTCATTCATTTAATTTTTTTCTTTCAGTTAACACTGCAGGCATAAACCTAATATTTTTTATTTGTTTTTTTGCTTAACAATTTAATGTTGGGAAAAAAATAAAACGGTGTAGCAGTCTGTGTGCGCTCTGCTGCACACGGTCCAAATGTCAAACATATAAAGAGGGATTCCAATAGAATAACCTAAGAATGACTGGATCCTTTTTACTACTGAGAATTACCATTAACAACAGTGTTCAGCTCTGCGTGAGCCTGTGATGTAGGCAACACATCGGCGTAGCAGGAGAAATATTCCAGCTGATTTCCACATTCATCTCCCTGGTTTATAAAAAAAAACGCTGATATCTGTGTCAGACTAGACGACAATGTGCGCACTTTACGCGCCACCGTGGAAGTGGAGCAAACTTGAACAGCCTGCGTATAACTAGGCTACGCCTACTGACTTTAAAACTAGCAAGCACAACAAAAATTAACTAGACTACACCCAAACTTGATTTATATCAGACCCTGCAGTAGTTCATCACTTCTTACCCCCCACTAAGGTTCGCCACGGGTCTCCCCTTATCCACCTGCTGGCGACCTCCGCCTTTTTCACCTGCGGCTGAAGAAGATTGCTCCTCTACACCCACTAGCACTAGTAATTCAACTTAAAAGGTGCGATTTACATATTGTATAGATGAATAATATGCAAATCAATATATTTCAAGCTTTTATTTCTGTGGATGTTGCTGATTAGGACTTGCAGCTTAAAAAAAACTCAAATTCTCTAACTCAAAGAATTAGAATACTGCATGAATTCAGTTTAAAAAAGGGCTTTAAATACAAAAAAGTGGGGCCTCCTAAAGTAAAATCTTGCATATGTATTTAGTACTTGGTTGGGGCTCCTTTTGCTTGAATGACTGCCTTAATCTGGCGTGGCATGGATGCAACCAGCTTCTGGCATATCTCAGGTGTTATGGAAGACAAACATGCTTCAATCACAGCCTTGAGCTCTTCTTTATTGTTTGGTCTCTTCCCGTTCAGCTTTCTCTTGACAATGCCCCACATGTTTTTGATGGGGTTCAGGTCAGGTGAGTTTGCGGGCCAATCAAGCATGGTTGTTGAACCAAGATTTTGTACTTTTGGCAATGTGGGCAGGTGCCAAGTCTTGCTGGAAGATGAAGTCTGCATCCCCATACAGCTGGTCTGCTGAAGCAAGCATGAAGTGCTCCAAAATGTCCTGGTAGACGGCTGCGTTTATTCTGGACTTAATGAAGCTCACAGGTCCGTTCCTTATGAAGTCCTCCACACTTTTGAATGGCCCTTTCCTGACCATCTTCTCCAGGCTGCTGTCAGCCCTCTGGCTTGTACGTTTTCTTCCACACTTCTTCCTTCCACTTAACTGTCCATTAATGTGCTTTGAGACAGCACTCAGAGAACAACCAGCTTCTTTTGCTATCACTTTTTGTGTCTTTCCCACCTTGTGCAGGGAGTCAATGATGGTTTTCTGCACAACTGTCGGATCAACAGTCTTCCCAATGATTTGTGAATTCCTCTAAACCAAGACAGGGACTTTTTTTAAAGGCTTGGGGCACTTATGCAGGTGTTTTGGATTACTTACCTGATTAGAATGTGACACTGAGCCTACAATACTGGAGTTTTTCACAGTATTCTAATTTTTTGAGTTTTTGAATTTGAGGTTTTCTAAAGCTGCAAGTCCTAATCAGCAACATCCAAACAAACAAAAGCTTGAAATATATTGATTCACATATTATTTGTCTAAACAATATGTAAATTGCACCTTTTAAGTTGAATTACAGAAAACATGAACTTTTTCAGGATATTCTAATTTTTTGGGTAGTACCTGTGTATGAATTAAAGGGACTTGAGGCAGGAATTTTAAAAAACCCAAACATGAATGTCCATTTTTTTTAATACTAATGGGTGATGAAGCGCTAAATACCAAAAATAACGTTTCCACCCATGTTCCTCTCCGTTGCCTTGAACAGGCTGTGTGCTGTAAAATGCGCTGCAATTCGGTGTCCGAATTTCCTGCGCTGCCCTGCGGACGTGACGTCAAATGACGCTACATCCGCAGTTTTGATGCAGGAAAAAGACGGTTGCGTTAAATTCAAACACTGTAAGCGATAGTTATGGATTCTTCTGCCGTCAGCAAAAGATCCAGATCAACTGAAAGACCACTAAAAAGTGTAACTACGAAGAAAAAGCTTAGTGAACAACATTATAGCTTTCCAGCTCTGCCATGTGGACGTGACATCAAATGACGCTACATCCGCAGTTTTGATACAGGAAGAAGCCGGTTGTGGTAAATTCAAACACTGTAAGCGATAGTTATGGATTATTCTGCCGTCAGCAAAAGATCCAGATCAACTGAAAGACACTAAAAAGTGTAACTACAGAGAAAAAGGTGAGTAAACAACATGATAGCTTCAGTTTGTGCACGCTCCCGTGATGGCTTGGCTCATGGCTGCAGTTACCTGAAGCGCCAGTCGCAGCAGTCACGAGTTTTGTTTCTTAACCTTGCCTCAAGTCCCTTTAAGTTGGCGAGGGGATGACATAGTCATGGGGACTAACACACCCCCATACCATCACAGATGCGGGCTTTTGAACTTTGTGCTGGTAACAATCTGGATGGTCTTTTTCTTCCTTTGCACGGAGGACACGACATCCATGATTTCCAAAATCAATTTGAAATGTGGACTCATCAGACCATAGCACACTTTTCCACTTTATGTCTGTCCATTTCAAATGAGCTCGGGCGCACTCACTTGTAGATGTAGCGGCAAACTGTGCTTGGTGACAATGGTTCTCTGAAGTGTTCCTGAGCCCATGCGGTAAGATCCTTTACACAATGATGTTGGTTTTTAATGCAGTGCTGCCTGAGGGATCGAAGGTCACAGGCATTCAGTGTTGGTTTTCAGATGTCTGGCTTGGAGAGATTTCTCTGTAGAACGTTCTCCAGATTCTCTGAATCTTTTGATTATTTTATGGACTGTCGATAATGGAGTCCCTAAATTCCTTGCAATTGAACATTGAGAAGCATAGTTCTTACACTGTTGAACTATTTTTTCATGCAGTTGTTCATAAAGTGGTGATTCTCGGCCCATCTCTGCTTCTGAACGGCTGAGTCTTTTGGGGATGTTCCTTTTATACCTAATCATGTTTCCAGTTAACCTGTTCACCTGCAGAATGTTCCAAACAGTTGTTCTTTATGCATTCATAAGCTTTCCAGTCTTTTGTTGCCCCTGTTCTAGCTTTTTTAAAACATATTGCAGGCATCCATTTCAAAATGAGCAAACAAAGTTTATTAGTTTGAGCATTAAATATCTTGTCTTTGTAGTGCATTCAGTTGAATATAGATAGAAGAGGATTTGCAAATCATTTTGCTCTGTTTTTACATTTTACACAATATCCTAACTTCATTGGAATTGGAGTTGTATTTAAGTCTGTGAAATTGTAGAATGTGTAAAACAAAGTTAAGAAGTGAGATAAAGACAGCTTTTTTTTTGCACCTTCCAGCTCATTCCACGAGGGGGGGTTAGGCAGAGTGCCTGCGCAGTCCAAACAGGCGATCTTATACTACTTTTGCGTGTCTGCTACACTAATCAGGATGGCACAGTAAGACGGCCAAAATGGTTACCTGAGAGGCTTTATGTTTGCCAAAGTCAACTACTGATTTTTCCAGAAGTTAGCTGGCAATAGTAACTCATCCAGCATTGGTGACAACTAATGTGTAATACCCAGTAACCCACTGTTACAGCTAGCAACCCTTGAATGGGACAAAAGTCAGCTGATGTTTTTATATCTGTAGTCTGTAGTTAGCAAACAGCAAATTGTTTTCCCAGCAGCCTAAAATAAAAAATATGATAAAAGTAAATTCACGTTGAGGAATGTATTTATTCATAAGGACAGTGGTAAGAAGTTGATGTTTCCTTTGAAAATAATTCAGTTAATCACATTAATAAGATATTGTATAATGTGTTTACTCAGAGATTGTTTCTTTGTGTTGTATTACATTTTTATAGACTCTTTAAAAAAAAAGAGAGATTCTAATTTCATGTTGAAACAATTTGTAATGTGGGGGGAATTATAGCATAAAGTTACAAATTGTGCAAGTTAGATTGCTCTGTGCTGTCCTAATGCATTTACCATAAAGGTAAAGGCACACTCCAAGTTTAACTATCATAGACTATAAATAAACGTTGGACAGTGCCTCCACAATGTCACCAATTGCTTTCTGAACTGCCATTTGGAAGCCTCTGACTGTTATCCAGCTATCGCCATCTTTGTATTTCTGGATCCGGATTGACCACATTTACACAAGAAGGGGAAGCTGGAAAAATCACACCAAAATCAGGCCAATCAGTTACCAGTGCCAGCTTTTCATTGGCCAGATCTGTAGCTTTCTTTCTTTCCCCCCAGCAAAAATAAATACCACACAGGCTTCTTACTAGTTAATGTTCCTTTTAATTCATCTTAAATCAGAGCATTTTTTGTATATGTCCATTTTTATTTATGCCAATATTTGGGCAGGGTCATATTCGTATGAAGATTTTTTTGCAAGTAAATGCAAACACTTTCTTCAGAATTTGTACTTTCTTTTTAATAGGCAAATTTGGAAAACATCCAGTTGAAACAGTTAATGAATCAACAATGCGTCTCTTTGCTAAACTGATTGAAATAAAACTGTGCAATAAAAGTTACAAAAGTATCATTTTAGTTTGCTTTTTCATCCATTTAGCTAAACTGTTTAAGCAGTTGACTATTTCACAAAAAATTGACTAGCAGTCATCAGTCTAAGCACATTCTTGATATGTTAACAAGTTAAATTAATTCTTTGCTTAGTTATAGTATATTTCACTGTTCTGTATACCCTGTATTATGGAACCTTTGTTCTATACTTAATTAATTGAATTAAAAACATTTATTTCCATCTCCTCTGTGAGTATTTGCAAACATGGCAGTTCCTTGCTGAGTTTTCTGTGGCAAAATTTGAGGATGCGGTAACAAGTTACAACTTGACTAATGTCTGTCTGTATATGTGTCTTTGTGAAGCGAGTTTAGCCGTGCCCCCCACGTTCTGAACTATGTTGGCACCAAGGTGACATTACGCCAAGGTGACGGTTCATTGGTGTACAGCAGTGTCCCCCCTTATCCTGCCCTCCTGCATGAATACAGCACTTCTGCACGCTGGGAGGATGCACTACGTCTCTGCCGCTTTGCCAAGGTAATACATCAACACATCTCTGTTAATGTGTGTATGTTGTTTAAATGAATAAATTTCCTAAATAAACTGGGTTATAACTGCTGCGGTATCATTCATACATGCAGCCTGGATTTATTCAGTCTACATTGGTGCTAAATCAAAATCAGTGTGTGCATTAGTCTAAATCATTGTGGCTTATTATCAGCATTCACACCAAAAGCCTGTATCTCTGAATCGTAGGGGAGTATGTTAGTGCCTATTGGACTGCAACTTGCACAACTGAAAAGGTAGTCCAGAACAGACTCTACTTCTTAAGGAAGCTGAGATCATTCAACGTCTGCACCAAGATGTTGCAGACCTTCTACAAGTCTGTTGTGGAAAGTACAATCAGCTTTGCAGCATCTGCTGGGGCAGCAGCATCAGAACCAGAGACTTGAAGAAACTAAACAAGCTGATCAAGAAAGCTGGTTCTGTGCTGGGAATAACTCTGGAGCCGCTGGAGCTGATTGTTCAGAGAAGAATGCTGCACAAGCTGATGAAGATGATGGAGGATTCTCCCTCTCTCTCCACAACACGGTGAAGAATCAACGGAGTGTGTTCAGTATGAGGCTGCGTCAGGTTCACTGTAGGACGGGAGAGATACAGAAATTCATTCCTGCCAGCAGCATCACTCTAAAGAACAAAACTGACTGACTGACTTATTATTGTTATGTTGTTATTTCATATTGTTTTATTGTTAAAAACAAAAAACAACAAGAAAAAAGAAAAAAAAAGAGAGCTTTTTTACAATGTTGAATTTCCCTTCTGGGATAAATAAAGTATTTTTCATTTCATTTCATTTTCATGTCATTTTATTTCATACTCGAGAGCAGCTAAAATCTTATATCAGACCAAAATAGGGCAACATTCCTCTCTCGAAGGTCTAGAAATTGTACTGCTCAGTTTCCAGACATTTGCAAACTTAGGAGAAAAGGACATGCTACACACTGGTAAACACGGCCGTGTCCCAACTTTTTCAAGATCTTGTTGCCATCAAATTCAAGGTGAGCTGATACCTTTCATGAAATTGTAAAACTTCTTGCTTTTGATTGAGCATTTGATTTGTTGCTTTATTATAAGTGAAATTTGGTTTTATGAGATTTGCATATCATTGCATTTTGTGTTTATGTGTACTTATGCATATATGCAGCTTTCCAACTTTTTTTGAATTCGAGTTGTAAATAAACCTTAGGATAGCGTGAAATGTCCTGCAGTCAGAGGCTCCAACACTGTCCAGGTCCTTGTGTTCTGTGTCACACACATGCCTGGATGATATGTATGAGTGTTACAGAGTTTGAAACAAGAAGGTAGTGGACAGGTTTATGGGACCAGAACAGCAGGCTTTAATTAGCCTCCAATTAGCCTGGTGACAGCATTTACCGGATTAAGCCTCCCCAGACCTCACTCATAAATGCACAGTCTGCTGTATGTTTGCAAAGACCCTCCAAACATATAAACTAACACACTGAAGGCAGAGTGAAACTGTCTTTGCTTGGGAGATGACGCAGTAACCACAACTCTGAAAAAGCGGATATCTATTAGTGAGAGAAGGGTGGAACAGAAGAGATGGGAGAGAGTCACCAGTTTTAAGAGGTTTTCCTTTGACCCCCCTTCCCCCACTACTTCTGGTAAAGGTTTGGTGGAAGTGTGGCTTTTCCCAGAACCACAATTGTTGTTGTCAGTAACCCCTCTCCACACAGAAGCTGATACGCCACCATTTAAAGCTACACCCACAAACACAACATACAAAGCATGTTGTTTGTCTTGCTATCTTAATGGCACGCAACAGAATCATTTTCCTTAAAACTGCATTCTTTTTTTTTTTTTTTTTGAGTCAAGTTATTGTATCAAGTTGATGACCTCAGGCAGGGCCTGTCAGTGTTATTTGTTGTTTCCTGAAGTGGTTTCCAGTTCAAGCTGTTTGTCACAGTGATGGACACTGATTAAAGGAGCAATTACAGAGCGGTGACTCTGAAGAGAAGTTTGCTCAACTGTTGGTCAGTTGGTGGTGAAGCTGTAGTTTTAATTAATGCAGCTGCACAAAGTAAAGCAGTGACACATTTGTTTACATTCACAGATGTGTATGGCCAGCGTCTGTCGTTATGTGTATTCCGCGGATGTTTCCTTACTGGCATTGAGCATGACTACACTGTGGCTGGATGTGGTGCCATCCAGCCACAGTGACATCATCAGACAGTATTGTTGGTACTAAAAAAAAAAATACTTTGCGTATTGAATGAAATATTTAAGCATAAGGAAATCAAAGTTTCAATTAACTTGAAAGCTTTGCAACCCATCCCATTTTAACCCATCTTTTGTCATGACAAGCCCAAGATATTTTTAAGTTGTCATCAGTCTTCATCAATCTACAGATTCCCCAATGATGTTGAAGTCAGATGAATAGAAGGGGGCATTCATCAGCCTCTTCTTGCATCCCTTTTCTCCAAGTAGTTCATGACAGATTTTGAGAAACCAGTCTCTTCAGTTTCACATTCCTAACTTACTGCATGTGGCTTTATCCACAATTTTCTGATAATAGCTGATAATGTGGAATCTGTACATATCTGTATTGATGTAAACAAATTCTTTAATTTTAGCAGTTTTCTCAAAAATATATATATATATATATATATATGTATATGTACTAGATAGGAGGAGGTAGGTACCCCCTATATATATATATATATATATATATATATATATATATATATATATATATATATATATATATATATATATATGTATGGCTATTGTGGACAAAGAGCTTAATTTTAACTCTCAGGCCTTACTCAGTGTTTCTATCTATCTATACCTATGTTATTATAACTTAATAGCCGCTAACAGTGATCACCAATCATGTTCCTCGAGGGCCGGTATCCTGCAGGTTGTCCAAGGCTCCCTGCTGCAGCACACCAGAGTCAGACTCAGACAAGCTCTGCACAACTCTGCTAATTAGTCATTGATTTGAATCAGGTGTGTTGCAGCAGTGAGACATGGAATACCTGCAGGATACCAGCCTCTGAGGACCGGGAAATTTCCTCCTCATTTTTTTCATCCATGTTGACCATGTTTGTATCTCAGTGCTGCACTGTGGAAAAAGATACCTTGTGCACGGGTGTTATGTTTTTTTGTTATGCCGTGGAGACATGAAATTTTATTTGTGATTCATTTTCAGACCCTTAACACCCCACCACCACCAGCTTTATTTGTCTTATGAACAGAAAAGTGATGTAAAAAGAGATGCTGTGATTAAAAGATGCTTTTTGCCTCTGCTGTAGGACCAGTCTTTATGGGCATGTCTTGCTGGTATGGCGATGGCAAGCAGGGAGCTGACCACTGCAGAGATGGCCTATGCTGCCATTGGAGAGGTGAGAACATTACTGTAGGGCTAGACATGTTAACGCGTAAACAATGCCTTAACGCACCCATTTATTAACGTCGTTAATTATTTCATAATGTGTTCTCGCTGCCCCCCCCACCCCCTCCTCCAAACCTCATAGCAGGCACAAACTCTTTGGATCAGAGAAAAGAGCCTTCTATTAATGAAGCTCCTCTTGGCAAAGCAAATCTGTTAGATACAGCAAAGTAGCCAGAGCATCATTCTGCTTGCTATGCTGGACAGGATACGTTAGAAAACAGAAAGGAAGGAAGAAGAAAAAAAGGAAGACAGAAAGAAAGGAAGAGATGGAGAGAGAGAAGAGCCGCTCACCTTCCTTGCGGCAGAGGTTGGGTGCAGTGGGCCGGGTTACCTGGTCTACATAGGAGTGCATAAACGTGAAGGGGAAAAAAAAAAAAAAAAAGGGGGAGGGTGGGAGGGGGGGGGGGGAAAACACCGGGGCCTTGACTTGTAAAACAAAAGTCAATGTGTTTTCTTCATATAGCAGTATTTTTACAGAATAAAAAAATCTTGCACATGGCAATTTCATTAATGACAATTAATCCAAACATTTCATGTGATTAATTGTGACTACAAATTTTAATCATAGCCCAGCACAACTTTAAAGGTAATTCATAAAAAAAAAAGGTTGAAATTTCAATGATACTGATGGATAAATTATGTAAAAAATATAAAGTGTCTCATTTTCTCCTTGCATGTCCTGTCACTTTCAGCTACCCAGGGTGCAGTACATCAACTTTATTCAGGAGCAGCCATCTAAGGAGTCCTCTTTGGCCCACATGCTTTTGTTCAGTGGTCAGGTCCAGGAAGCTGAGTCAATACTGTTACAAGCGGGTCTCATCTACCAAGCCATACAAGTGAACATAGACCATTTCAACTGGGAGAGGTATTATTCTTTGTATAAATGTGTGCCTACACTAGAAGAAGAGGTGCGATGTAGAAAGTTTTGCTAGGGAGGATACCTTTTCAGGTGATTTAACACTCAAGTTGTGGTTCCCATTTTAGTTTCATCAACTCATGATAAAGTTGGCACATTTTATTTACCATTTTTACTGAATACAAATTACTTCTACTGTATATCATTGATGTGGTGGGGACTTTTTGTCTACTAGTTTGGGAAGATAGCATGAGTTCAGTTTTAGTTGCACCCCCACTTTTGTGGCTGTCTTCAACTACACTCATTCTCTCCTACATTTCTAATCAGTTTACTTTCTCAGTCTGCTGGCAGGTCATTATATTTTGTGGTTTTCTTGGTTAGCAACCAGCTTAGAGGTGCATTATCATCAGCTAGAGGACTGGAGTGTACTTGGAATGAATGGATGAATATGTCTCATATTTATCACAGAAGTTGGTGTAAATTTAATTACAATCTAATTTTGAGCCCAGTTTCTGGCTTAGCCCAACATTTCAGTTGAATTTTGAGAAAGTCAAAGATTTGGTTTGTGAGCATTTGGATGGATGGATACATGTTTGTTCATACATGACTTCATCTTTCCAGGGCACTGGAGCTGGCAGTCAAACATAAAACCCATGTGGACACCGTGCTGGCCTACAGGCAGACGTTCCTACAGAAATTTGGCAGGAAGGAGACCAATAAGAGATTTCTGCAGTACTCTGAAGGGGTACGTTGTGGTAACCTTTATAAAGCACTTTATGAAATAATTTAAATAGCGTTGTCAGTTTTTTAGTTTTGATTGTTTATTTTTAGTTGTTTCTTACGGGTCATGAAATATTATTCACTGCTTGTGCTAGAGTGCCTTCTGTTGATTAAAAAAGGTTATTTTAGAGGATAAATTCTCCTTGGATTTGTTCAGTAATTTGATTTATTTTATTATATCCTGATGGCATCTCAGCTGTACTTTCTTGTGATCAGGATTACTGAAGTCCTAATGTGCTCACATTACATGGCTGATATATGCTGGGAGGACTCACTCCACTTTTTTTTTTTTTTTGCCAGACTTCTAAATGATCAGAAGAGTTATGGAATCAGTATCAGTCAAGCTTGATGTTTCGTCAGAGACTTTGATGTCTGCAAACCTCACAAATTGTGCCTTTCAAAACATTTCAACATAGCAACTTATGATTTCCAATCAAACCCAAGTTTAAGTCATATCTTGGCCATTTCTCTGCAACCTCCAACATTTTCATTATAATGTGAAAATCTGACTCTTATGGTATGAAATTGGTTTAAGTGGAAGAGTATTCAAAAATTAAATGGCCTTAAAGACCTTAAAACAGCACGTTTTTAAGGTAGACAATCCTGTTGTATAATAACATTTCTAGTTTTACTTTATTTTCATTGCTCACTTCTGCTCCAGCAGCATAACAGCTGTAGAGCTGGAGGTGTATTCACACAAAGTCTGGGTGACTTAATGCACAGCGGCTAGCTTAGCCCTCCAGATGCTCACAGGTCTCCAGGAGTCCTAATCCCAAACTCTTGAGAACTAAACAGGATTAGGTGATATAAGGATGCATGCTTACCCACAAGTATCAGAAGCCATCTAAACATTTAATTTAGATAACTTATTAGGGAGTTGTGTTTCTGCTTTTATAGCCGAGATTAACCCTCTTTACTTAATGTGTTGCTGGCCAGCAGTGATTTTCAGTGCTACACTGATTAGTTTATCTAATCCCATTACATCTATTTTTTCTGTCTCTCTTCCAGGTTGAAGTGGACTGGGAAAAAAATCCAGGCAAAGATCGAAATGGAGCTGTCGAAAGAGAGAGAGAAAAGGCTGCTAGCATGTCTGTGAGGAGCAGTGTGGCCTTGCGCCGTTAATTTACAGAGTTTTCATATTTGGTGGTTTGATTCCACCTCAGCATGATACAGTCTTTACTTGTGTCCACCAGAACCTAAAAACTTAATGTTGAAACAAAAGCGGAGATGTGAAGATGAAGATGGACATGAAATGTACGACTCTGACCCTTGACATCCTTACAAATGTCATATGGCACACACATGACAGTTGGCTACTAGCTGGTTAATAAGATTTGTGATGAGTGTGTTCACTTCTAGGAACTACTGTTTTTTCCTTTACACATGCAATGCTGCCCTATATCTTTCTACAACTAGGCATGGTCGTCATGGGCTGCATTTTAGAGCAGGGATATCTGAGTCAGACGGATTGAACCTGGTGCAGTTATCTCCAGACAGCTCCAGGGTTTGGAGTCCAGAAAAAACTACACGAGATTACCTATGAATAGTGTGGATGAGTAACAGCCTGCAAATGTACACGCTGATTTAAAAAAACAAAACAAAAAACTGTCTATTTCTCCACATAAATGTGTACTGATTTTTATACTTTGACTATGATTTTGGATTGTCTTAATACATTTAATATAAATAATCCAAAACAGTCATCATTCTCAACATGCCTAAATTGTCATCCACAATGCTCTGTGAACAAAATGGCAATTTCTGTAACATTTTTGCATCATCTTTGCTTATTTGTGCTCTACAAAGGCAACACTGGAAGTTTCTATTTAATACTGCCATTTTGTTTTTACATATATACTTCTTTTTTTTTTTTTTTTTACAGTGGGTTGATATGTAATGTTGTAAACACTTCCTTCTGGAAACACTAGTAGAATGTCAGGGAATAAAGCAACCGGAAAACAATTTATGTATATTTATGAAAAATATTCTTTGCCTTGCCGGATTTTTAGGCATCATAGAATTGCGTCTCATTGAATATCTCTTATATTTCTTCCTCTGCTGAGGTGTGAAACCGACTGTTTGCCATGGAGCTACACCCCCTGGATGGCAGAGCGCCAGTGCATCAGCAGACCATTATAATCTATCCATCTCGTTTCTGCTAGCGGTTCGGGAGGGAGAAGATCGGTCTCATGGCTTTCCGGAAAAAGCCTCTTGGCTAAATCATGATGATGTGGATAGATGCTGTTTAAAAAAAAGAGAGAGAGAAAATGATCAGTGTGATCCATGAATCTGTCAGTGGCCACAGGTCCTGGAAAGTCAAAGAAAACTGAAGATGTTTGAAAATCTCTCGATGAGCTCGTTCTGCCCTCCAATTGATTTTTTTTTAACACCCCCTCCCCAAACTTTGAAGCACTTTTAGCCAATTCTCTCTTTTAATTGCTGTTTTGCTCTTTTATCCTCCATCTCCTAACATTCCAAGCCTCCTCACATGGATAAAACACGGTCATCCAGAGCAAACAACATTAATCTGAGAAAGGTTTTATCCCTGAAGAGTCAACTTTCTCATGCATTACTACTTACAGGGGCCACACACACTGAAAATGAAGTGAAATAAAATTATGTTCTTTTTCTTTCTATTCCTGGCTGAAGGAATGAATACAGCTATTCTTGCATACATCTGGGTTGCATATTGAAAATTTACTTATTAAACCCAAATTTTGAACCATAATTTGTGCTCTGGAAGAGTGAAGAAAAACAACATTTAAAATAATCAGATATCATTTGGGAGGAGCAAGCTAAATCCACAAGGACCCCTGTTGCAGCCTATAAGGCCCTGGGTGCATTCACAAGAAGTGTTGCTAACAGCCTGGTGCTATACAATCTATGACACCTCAGATACTCTTTGTCCATGCCCTGAGTGTTCAGAGCTCTATCTGGCATTTGGAGGACCTACACAATATCGGGCATGTGGCCATAATGTTATGGCTCATCAGTTTATTTAATATTTCTTCAACTACACCACACAATGGCTGATAAATATATTTCCTTTTATTAAACCACAGAGCTGTACATCCATATTCAGTGACTGTCAAGTTCCTGTGTATTGAATTTATAGCCAAGTGATGCTGTTTGGCTATAATGTAGAGTTCAAACTCTGTTTGCTTGACCTTTATTGGTTCATTTGTCCAGTGAGCAACAAAGTAACCAGGTTACAGGCACAGATGGAAAATCCATTTGAACTGAAATATCATTGTCCATATTCGTCTTTGTGTTCATGCATTTGTGCTTTTTTCCAATCTCAATATTTTATCTGCATATGCTGTACAGTATTCAGATGTGCACTGGTATAGATTAGCGGTTGTATCCTTGTTCTACCTTGGCGGGATGTGCAAACTCCATAGTTACCAGTGTAACACACTGAGCCACATCTGAACTGAAATGCAACAGTCACAAATCTTACGGTTTTAGTCACATTCAGTGGCTTTGTACATCTTGGGGTTATACACTATAGCTCATATAATACCCATCAGTGGATTTTAACTATGGATTTAAAGCTTTTAAGGGCAAACTCCACCCACCCTCAAGTTTCCCTCTGGGAAGGAAAGCCATCAGTGATCACTATCAGCTCTGTCATCAGTCTGGCAGTATTGGATTACACAAGCCACAACAAGCACACTCCAGCCTATAGTGTGAGGAGCACTAGAGGAGCTTCAAGTCTTTAATGCTAAATGCTTAAATGGCAGATAGATTGTTCATCTTTTGTTCATATTTGGCAGAATTATAATGAATAAACTTGCCTGGTATCATACAGTCATGAGTACACATTATTGATGACAGAGAGTTGCTCTTATACATTATACTGATGTGACAATGCCATATTTTGTGAAATTTGTGCTTTTACTATTGACTATACAAAATAAGCATACTGAAGTAGTCACCTTTGACCTGTGTGCTCTTTTTTTCCTTTTTTTTTTTCTTTTGGCCTGAAAATGATTGTAGAGAAGACAATATGGCAAGTGTGATTTCATCACACTCCCAGTTAGTGTCAAGATTTTAGTAATGCTGCATAACAAGTGCACCTTTTCAGTATGACATTAACTGAAATCAGTTGTCACTTTTCTTTATTCCAGGTAAAATGCCATTCATCTCAATGATACAATTTGTGCATGGTTTAAATTTTGAATGCAACATCCAAAAAGAAGCTTTATTTAAACAACCACTGCTTATCATCAACACTCAGAGTGATTTAAAGCTTTTCTCTGTCTGCCTCCTGTCTGTCTGGCATCATGTTTCCTGTTGCATGTCTCTTTGTCCTTTGCTTCCTCCCAGCTATTAAGAATTAGTTCTGCTTGGGGCAGTAGTTGTGATTTAGTTTGACATGTTATCATCAAAATCCAACTTTCTTTCTTGGCTGCAGACACATATCAGCATGCCAGCTGTAATTGCTGCCATTTTTTATTTTGTATTTTTCCTGAAGCAAGAACCAGGGAGACTATGTTGCCCCAAGCTGCAAAGCTCTCAGGATCTGATCATTTAAAAAAAACAAACATGTATAGCTATATATTATTTAGGTTGCACTTCTGCTGTGGCGTCTGGCAACAAAACACTCAGGACACCGATAAAACGCTTATCTATCAGCTCCCAGAGAATGTGCATGTGTGAATAGAATATTGCTTCTGTGCTGATAAGCCATAATTGAGCAGGCTCCAGAGCTGATTAGCCAAAATGAGTGTCTCAGAAAGTTTTACAATTGATATTAATCCCTTCTTTCAGTCCATATTTCACGTTTCTAAGAAAAAAAAGAGACCCTTTTGGATGCAAATCTAATAAAGAATGCATTCGAGAATAAGAGATTTTTCAGTTTCGGCTGAATATTTAGCGTTAGGAGTGAGAAGGAGGAGAATTTGGTGGGAGAAATGTTTCACGGTGCCAGTAAAATTGAGGTTCTGGAGTGAAGCTTAATGCGATTGTACCGGAGCCAAATTAGCTGTTTCCAACATAAAGCGCATCAATTTCAGCCGCCTTCGCTTATTTCATAATCCTTTTACTTTTACCCAAGCGTCATTTGCATACAAAAGGCGAGCAAGCACCTATTATCTTAGAAAACACGTACATTTTCTCAGCCTTCTTCTTTATTCTTTACATTCAGGATTATAATTGCACTTGAGTTTTTGTATCTCCGCAGGACAATCCTCTTTATTATATTAAATTATTAATACTTTATTGTTGGGTTCCTTTGCCCAGAGTCTGCTTTCCGTCAAACAGAGTTCCGAGATGTCCTTGAGCTTTGTTGCGGTGCTGTCATTTCCAGGAGATCCCGTCTCTGGTCTCCGGACCTCGGTCCTGTTGCTCTCCCTCTGCCCTCACCGCCTGCCTCGATCTCCGACAACAGATTATCATCGGACCGATCTCTGTGCATCTCCTGCATGCTTTCCTCGTACGTCGGCAAATATTTCACCTCATCATAGGCTGGCAGGTTTGGAGAGGTGAATTCCTCGAGGACGTATTCGGGGTACCGGTCCAATAAGGAATCCTGGGACGCTGATGTGTGCCCATGAAAGAGGGATGGTTCTTCAGTGTGGTCGCGGTTCTGGTGCCGACGGGGCCGAGGGCAGATGATTCGCTGAATGAAGTAACCCATGGCAAAGAGCAGCAACAGGATCAGGATGCCCGACAGCTTCCGCGTAAACCAGCCAACATTGTCGATGAATACGTGGATTGGGAGCTTGCAGCAGCGCTCCGCGGAGCTGGCGCTGCCGTTCCCAGCAGGGATCGACTTGCAGCACTGCTTGTCATCGAGGCACTCCTCGCAGATTTGAAGGGCTTGACAAGCTGAGATCAAGCATGCTGATAAGAGGGTGCCAGTTGTCCTGCCACCGCCCAGCTTCATGTCTGGATCGCCCAGAATGGAAAGCAGCCTAATGCGCACGTTGCGTGTGCCGTGCGTGCAGTGTTAGTCCGCTCAGGTGCTGCGGGGTTGCTTTTCTCTCCAGCCGGGTCCTGATCATCTGCTGTCACAGGCTTTGCAGCACGGAGCGGGACAGCAGGTGCCCCCTGTTAAGGACGACCTGTCTGCTGTGTATGGGCGATGGGAGTGGAGCTGCATCAGTGTCTGCAGGGAGCAGTGATGACAGTCATGAATACTCTTACATCATTATGGTATGAGGACATTTTTATTAGGTTCCCCACTTGTCCCCATAGCAGTGAAACCCACAGAAACGACCCCCACAGCCTCACATTGTTTTGTTTTATATGAACTTTCCGTCCAAAATACTTGAAATAACCAAGTCCCATCACCATCCTTTTCTTATTAGGCTCTGAATGCAATGTTTGCTGCAGAATACTAGGATTTATGTTGTGTACAATTTAAGACCCACGCAGAAATTGTAGTAGAGACTGAAACTGCAGATTGAACAACAAAAAATCCATACAAGTGTGCTTTGATACTCCTATCTAATCCTCTTTCTGCTGTGATGGAGAAAACATTAAGATATATTTTTCAAGGAGAAACAAGCATCAGCCCTAAAATTTCCTGTTAGTCTTGGGGGATAAAAATGCACATGAAAGTAAACTTAATGCATGAAAATCAAGATATCAGAAATAGTAAAAATCAGTTCTTATTTAACATTTTTAATCTATTTGCTACATCCATTCAGTTGTGATTAAATGACTCAGTCTGTAAAGTTGCTTTTCTGTCGAGTTAAAGGTTCTGCAGCCACCCCCAAGGGTTTCTTTCAAATCCCCAGACTCCACTTCATGATCTGTTGCCCCCAAAAGGCTGAACCAAGCTTTACACTTGCACCCTCACTGATGTCTGGCTAAAGGGGACGAATATAACCAGTGATAGAAAATGCCTCTGATAAAAGGCGCCAACAACTCTACCCTTCTCATAAAAAATGAATGCTTCTTGCAGTGTGGGATGTAATGGACCCTCATTAGAAGAGTGTCTAGATTCACATTAGTTCAGCATCACCCCAGAGAACCATGTGTCTGCAGCACTGAAGAACATAACCATAAAGCTAAAATCACCAGTTTAATGGTAGTCTCTTTGCACAATGTGTTGATTTACACTAAAGATGTTTCTTTCTTTGGACATCTTCCAAGAGTAACAGGCGGTGTGTAAAGCTGGCCTACAAATACTGAATACTAACTGATTCAGTACACCACTCTGCAAAATTTCTTGTGCTGCAATAAGGCAGTAAAATTTTGTGGTGTGCAGATCAGCCAACATCACTTTCCAAAGACTTGAGTTCTGTTTGGATCTCCGAGGATGTGATTAAAGGCTCTTTTCTGCACTTTTTTAGATTAATTGTTTAAGAAATACAGAGAAAACAACCGCTTGTGACCTAACTTTATCTGTTTACTTCTATATATTAAAAAGAAAATGGTTTAAGATGATAAGATTTGTACATGACAATCTTTTGTCAAGCCTGGATTGTCTAAATTGTAGTGTTTGATCTCGCCCTGTCACTACCAGCCAGGCTGTATTCTTTTCTTCCCCAAACAAAGCCTAATGCACAATACACCAAATCTAATTACAAGAGCATTATGACGTGAGATTCAGTACAAGGGCAGCATCATATTTCTGTCTGTAATATGCCTCAATTAGGGAAATGTGATCACAGGGTAGCCTTGTAATCAAATAAACAATCAATAGCCTGTAGACCGTGACTCTGAAAGTTTGGAAACCACCTCTGAGTCCAGTTTTGAGGGCTTTCCCAGCAATTCTGTTTGCCATTGAATTAGTCTGTTTTTAATTTTCACTCTTTTCACCATCTGGATAGCAAAATACTGCAGCCGTCATAGTTTAGAGGAAGAGTGAGGGCATTTTTTAGTTGCTCAAATATAGTTATAAGAGAGTAAAGAACTTTAATCATCCTGATAAAATAAGATTTAGTGAATCTTACATGTTTTTTTTTCATCAACACGCAGATTGGATACAGTCCCTTTCATCTCTCTTCTGTCTTTACTGTCTTACTATTTCTCCTACAGTCTGTAACCAACCACATCCTGCCACCTTTCCCCCGTTCCCTGAAATCCACCATAAAGTGCTGTTTCTTGTTAAGTAAAATTGATTGGATAAATTCTCTTTTTATCTCTCCTCCTCCCTCTTTCTTCTTCTCTGTCCATCTAGAAGCAGCCTTCAGCAAACACATCAAACTAATTGGAGACCAACTGCATCCCATGGGAATCAAAGAAAAGCAAGGCTTCTCTTCCCCCCCTCTGTCTCTCATAATGCATAGTATTTTAACAGAGCAAGAAGTTTCTGCCATGAGATTTCAGTCGCTGATGTACATGGAGGCAGAAATGGAGATGTATTACTTGTGGACAGATGTAGAGCTAGGAGAGGGTTGTGCTGACACAATGAGAAGTTTATATACAGTAAATCTGTTAGCACCAACACAAAGGCGACTGTGCTCTCGTTGTATTAACCTATAATAATTTGAAGCTCCTGCCCCCTGTGTGGCCAAAAATTAAAGAGATAACACACTGACTATTCTATATCACTGCAATAAAATATGCTGCTCTCTATGCTTCTATTAATCTGGCACAAAGGTCTCTTGTGTTGTGCTTAATAATGCAGTCTTACGGGGTCCATTAGCTCTGTGTATAGATGAATGGCAGCGTTCATTTTCATGTGTCAGAGATGTTGATGTATGGCCCGCCCAGCAGTCAATGTCACGGTTATCACGTTTGCATTAATTATGAAACAAAGAAAGCTCTGTGGGGCTTTTGGCTTTGTTAATAGACCCACTGGTGATTCTGGGTTTGGCTTTGTTTGCTCCAGAGCAGAAGTCACAACCTCAGGGTTGCTGCCCTGAGACCAGCTTCAGCCTCTTCAGATTCTTAACGTGCTGCTTTAAAGGAAACGACCTGGTTGATGATTTATTGACATAATGAGCTTTCAAAAACACAGTATCACAGTGCTGTTTAGCGTCCAAACGACTCTCTTTCTGTGGAGGCACGTTTGTCTGAATTTCCAGACAAAGGAGGATTGCTGCATCAGTTTTGGCTGGTTTAAAATGCGTGTGTGTAAATACTGTACATGAGTTTGTGTGCTACTTGTGTGGGTGTCATCAGCCTCCATGTATTCCCTTCAGCTTGAACTCTAATAAAAAGCGGGGCCTGCAGTCGCTGTAGATTGTGCGAATCCAGAAAGTCCCACACCACAGCTATTTCACACCCACATACTTCCTCTAATCTTATCGCTCTGCTGGACCAAGGCCTTAAAGTGTACTGACTGTGCGTGCTCAGAGCATGGGGCAACTGTATTTAACGTTTAGTTTGTTTGTGTGGGCGTCTTCAAATGATTTCAAGCCATTTCCCCTGGTTTTTGCATCATCTAATGAAAGATGAATGATGCATGGACAAGGAACACTGGGAGGTTGATGTCATCCAGGTTACAGGACAGACTTTATTTAACACACTGCATAGTGCGAATTTTGTGCTTTTGAACGTTTATGTGGATGTGGTAACTCCTTGCAAACATGTTTGAGAAGAAGTGTGCACCGGTTACCTAAATGTGGCCTTTTTTCCCAGCTGTGTGTAGTTTTTGGCGTTGAGATGAATCAGAATCCAGACTTCCTCTGAGGAGAAAGACTTAAAATCTACTGTGGGCCAGAAAAATCCTCAACAGAGGAGAGAAGGGTAAAATCCCTTTTCTGTCTCATGGGAATCACTCTCTGCACTCTTAGTAAATCAGATGGTTGGGAGGTTTGTGCTGAGCCAGGCTTTTTGACTTCATAGTGAGTTACCATATAAGGTTGCCCCTATGATGATCTGCAACCATAACGGACTGCTATCATTTAGACAGGTTTGATGGGTAAAAGCAGTAAGTGATTTGACTCAGCACTGTTGCTCTAATGTCAAACAAGAACATAATGTTGATGGGAAAGTTTTAATGCTGTGAATTAGCTTCACTTTACCTTTTAGAATTGCTGCATTTTCACACTGCCACACACACATAACCATCACTAAACCCTAAACTAAACTCTGTCCGTTTAACAGCTGAAGCAATTGTAAAGTCTTCATTAAGGGAGGAAATTTTATGTTCAAAACGGCATTGGATTCACTGTAATACTGTAATGACACAGTCATTTTCCTCAGTTTTTAATTGCATTTCTCTTATGCCTCTTTTTACTCAGGCAGACTTAATGGGGAGAGCTGTGGAGTATTAAAGGCGCTGACACTCAGTTTTTCCGAATCTGCTAAAAGCCCCCCAGCCAACCCCAAGAACAAGGGCAGCCTCATTTTTACTTATAGATAACGCATCTACCACCCAGCTGCCGATGACTCAGTTACTTACACACACATGCACACACACCACATGACACCTGGAGGTTAAATATAGGATAAAGTTTTCCCTTTCCCACATGGTTTTTAGTGGGGGCGTTAGGTAGGGGATTTTTGACCCCCTGCCTCTGCATTTCTGCGCTGAGTCACACTAAAAAAAAAGGAGGGGGGTATGTCTCAGAAGGTGACTAGACTATAGCTCTCGGCTCTGTCTCTTTTACCAAACGCCTACATCAGACATCCCAGGATACGTTATTCTGTGGCCCCTGAAAGCCTGGTCCCCTCGGGGGTTTACAGAAAATTATGTATCAGCAACATGAAAAGAGGGTGGGATAGGATTTTTTTTTTTTTTTTTAGAAAAAAGAGCGAGGCCATGGCACAACCCTTCATACAGAATGCCGACAGCCTTGATGTACCAAGAAATATGTACAGATGGATTGTGTAAGGAATGGCGGGGGGAACAAAAGCAAGGCACTCAAATCAAACACTCAAATAAGCATCCCAGAGCTGCTGGAAACACAAATGTCTTTTTTTTCCTCTGTGGTGTTCAAGCTATGGGCTCTATTCCTTTGTTACTTCTACAAACAAGTTTTGTGGACATCTAGTGGTATTTGGAAGTACAAAACAATTTTGGTGATCTTCTCTGATAAAATTCTCTCACAATGAAGACTCATAACCTTGAGAGTAAGACTATATAATTACCAGCCACTTTAAATATAGCTGGTTAAACAAATAGCTTAATATCAGCTAATCACATGGCAACAACTCAGTGTATTTAGGCATGGAGACGTATTTCAGAAGCTGCTGATCTACTGGGATTTGTACACACAATCACACACATTTGTACACTCATCTCTAGGGTTCACAGAAAAAATACCCAGTGAGCCAACTGTCTGAACAAAAATAGCTTGTTAATGTCAGAGGTAACTTAAATAACCACTCATTACAACCAAGATATACAGAATACCATCTCTGAGCAGACAATATGATGAACCTTGAAGCAGATGGGCTACAGCAGCAGAAGACCACACCGGGAGCAACTCCTGTCAGCTAAGAATGGGAAACTCACACAGGCTCACCTACGCTGGATGCTAGATGATTGGAGATGATGATGGGAAAACATCACCTGGTCTGATGAGTCTTGTTTCAGCTGCAACATTCAAATTGAGGGGTCAGAATTTGGCAAAAAAACAAACAAACAAACAAGCAAAAACAACAACAACAACCACAGGAAAGCATGTCTTGACTTGTATCAACAATCCAGGCTCCTGGTGGTGTAATGGTGTGTGGGGGGTGGATATTATCTCTGCACACTTTAGGCCCCTTAGTAACAACTGGGCAGTTTAATCTGATGCACCGATCCGATACCTGGATCAGATATCAGCTCCGATATTGACTAATTAGCTGGATCGGATGTTGAATGAATCAGGCCGCTTCAGCATTTCGATCCAGTCATTTCTTTTCTTTTATATCATACAGATAATGACAGCTACAGTGATCTAGTCACTTAAATTCTATGTTTGCAACGCCAGTTACGTCATCATGCAGAGTAGAGAAGTCTTATTTATCTGTTTTACTGCTAATGTAAACTTTATTATTTGTCAATAGATAACATTAAGTTAATTTATACCTGTGTTAATTTTTTTTGTACCTTTTTTTTTTTACGAGGCTAAATGTTGTATGTCAAGCCTGATGCCTTCACTCACATGGCAAGGTATACAGTTCATTTATTCAACAGTAGTAACAGATCAGTATCAGCCGATATGCTAAGCCCAGGTATCGGTATCGGATTGGATCGGAAAAGACTGGATTGGTGCATTAAACACCACCTGAGTGTTGCTGCCGACCATGTCCATCATGATCACATATAGCATCTTTTGATGGCTACTTCCAGCAGGAAAATGCACCATGTTTCAAAGCTCAAATAATTTTAAACTGGTTTCTTGGGCATGATAGTGACTTCACTGTACTCCAGCATCCTTCACAGTCACCAAACCTCCATCCAAAATCTGCAGCAACTGCGTGATGCTGTCATGTCAATATGGAGCAAAATCTCTGAGAAATGTTTCCAACACTTTGTTGATTGTATGTTACGAAGAATTAAGGTGGTTCAGAAAACAAAAGGGGGCCAACCGGGTAGTACTAGCTTGGCAACCCAGGACTAGCAAAAGTGACCAGTGAGTGTAGATATCAATTCACAACCCCAACAGCATCAGGGATGCAGATCTACTTTATACTTAGACAACATACAGTTTGCATATCATGCAAAACATATGGATGTTTGTGAGACTCCATCGTTCACAAAACACCCAGAAGCAAGAAACCAAACCACTCTGGATTAGTTCAAGGAGGTTTGACATTGCCTCAAACCACAAACCTTTACACTAGTTGTTTGTTTACATGTCAAAGTTGACAGAAATATCAAATATTGTATTCTGAGATGTCAGAAAGCACGTATACATTTTGAACTGTGCCACTCAGTGTGAATTAGTCTAATGGAAGCTCACAAATGCTGGAACAAGCAAAGAGAAAATTAACACAATATGATGTGTAATGATAGAACACATATGTCAATGGAGTCATGTGAAAACATCATAAATCCACTTTCAGCTCTAAGGTTTGATGTAATAGAGCACAACAACTTCTGATGGTTTTAATGGTGTTATGATCAACAATAAGAGACAAAAAAATGCAGAAGCAGTGTGGAAAACTAAATACACCCCTACTGCTTCCACAGGAATTAAGAGGGTAAGCAGCAGCCAGGTGCTGCTAATCGAATGCACATGACTTTATATCTTTCAGTGGGATTACTGGGAAGGTTGAGGTTAAAATGGTCAAACTTAGTTATAGCTGTGCAGGAGGAGCGGCTCAGTGGTTGGCATGAATGGACTTATACCAGCAGTCCCCAGTCACAGACTTGTAGAATCAAGATGTCCTGAGGGAGACGCAATAATAAGTGATCATGAATTTAATCTGAATTTTCAATTTCCTTTTTTTTTTTTTATTATAATATCCTCTTCCTTATTGTTCTTTTTGCCCTTCTTTTTTGCGTTCTTTTTGTTTTTTTAAAATTGTTTTCTTCTACAGTTTCTGTGTCCTTTTCTGGAGTCATTGTAAGTCTCAGTTATTCATTAGAAACTTCTGAATCACTGAAGTTGCTGCGGACAGCTTTGCAGCTTTTTAAAAGTTATATTGTTGTGTGATTTGTGTGTGTATCCATAATTCTATTTTAATTTCAACTTATTTAAAGTCATTTACCATCTCAGTGTAATGCATCACTTAATTTTGCTGTGACTAACATGAAATGGTCGCAGCTAATTCACATTCTTGCAGGATCAGCATTTCTGAAATTAGCATCCAAGATGATTAGAAAGTAAGTGACAGCAACATCGTAAAATTTTCTTCATGAGTATATTGTCATGTGCAGAACCAACAGTCACCAGCTCCATCTCTTTTACATTAACCATCAGTCATTTAGGCATACACTTTTTTTATCCAAATACAAGTAAGGAACAACATTTAAACTGTAGTACGTGAAGAAATCCTTGCATGAGCAGTGAGTTGTAAATATTCAAAACACTAAATGCAAAAACAGTAGGACAGGAAGTATAAAATTAGTACAGGTTACACATGTTAGAAGGGTTAGCATTCATCAACAGTGGCAGTCAGGGACATTGTGTAATAACAGGGAAAATATATATATATTTTTAATTGTAAACTGTGTGGGTGAAATAAAAATACCTCTAAGGACTCATAAAACATCTCCACACAAGAAGAAGACAAAGTGAGTCAGGACAAATAGAGGTGCGTGCAGAAAAAGGCAATGTATGAAGAAAAAACAAAGACGAGCTCCAGATAATGAAAATTAAATCAAAAGCGAGGAACGGTTGTTGTTGTGAGTGAAGTCACAAGTTCAGTCACAAGTCACATTACATTTGCATTTGGTGCAATTCCTGAATCAAATATTAAATCAAGTTAAACTTCCCTAACATTTTTCCTTTGTTGATCCGAAACTCTGAGAACAACAGATTTTTTTCTAATGATAATTAAATGATTGAAGAGAACTGCCATTTTATCATTGTAGAGGACTGAATGAGGTAACCTCTGAAGGCTTTTATGGTCAAATGACTTCTACAACATCTCTCAGTTTCATCAAGCAAAGGTGCTGCTGTAATCCCTGTTTACCGCTGTTTAGCCTCTTTAAGCAGCGCTGCAGCCTGCATGCATCGCTCCTGTGTTGCTGTGGATCTTTCCAGAGATAAATCAGCTCTGATGGCAAAATGACTCATTGATATTGAAAAGACACAATGTCCCTCATCTCCAGAGTAAGAGGTTAAAGCACCAGGGTATAATAAACCTTTTCCCTCCGTGGTGTTTCTTACCTTTATGTGTGTGTACATGTGTATTAGTTTGAATGTGTGTCTGTGTGATGGATAATGAGTGTTAACCTTCTGGGGTGTGTGACATCACTGTTTCCAGAGAGGTCGGTCGATTTTTTTTTTTTTAAAGCGCTGTCATAATACACACAATGAAACACTGTTAAGCTGATCCACACAGGAGGGGAAGGCAGATCTTTTCCAAAACTATTTCTCAAAATTCATATCTCAGTTCCAGATTAAAACGCAGTAGAGATTGTAAAAATGATAAAGTTCAAGTCTAAAGTCAAGATTTTGATGTTTGACCCGAATGTCTAAAAGAAGGCCTTTTTCTAGTTTATCATTGCTCACTAATTGCAATTTCTAAACAGCTCAGCATATTTAGTATGTGGTGGCAGAGCTCCAATATCTACTTTCTGATTGGTCCAGAGATATCTAAAGCACTCTAAAATGGATTTACATAACATTTTAAGATTTCCAGCTGATGAAACCAGATGATTCAGTGATATCTTAGGTGTTGTTCCTTTAGCACCACCAACAGGTCAAAGTTTCCATTGATTCTGTAACTTCAACATGTAAGGGTTAACGTAAAAATGGGTGCACACGTCATGGTTCCCAGATGAAGCATCTTCTTTTGTTCATTTACTTATTTGTTGTGGTTTTGAGTAGAATACGTGTTAAACTATTGGGCTGATTGCAGTGACTCTTTTTCAGGTCTTATTTTTCCTCTCGGGGTGAATTAAATGGACGTTAGAGATTCAACTTTTTCTGTTTTTTTTTTTTTGTCAAATTATTTATTTGTCCACTACTTACATGTTTGAGCAATGACTTGTGAGGCTGGTGGCACTATAAGCTTGGAGTAAATAATAGAAATGTTACAGAGTAAATTGTTGAGCGCTAGTTTTGAGTTTGCTGCATCACCTTGGTTAAGTAAAACCTCACAGTGCCTCTCTGGCTGTTGATTCTCTCTCAATAAATCTTTTCAAATTCTCATTTTTGTACCTCAGCTCTGAACCTGAAACGCTTGTGTTACCTCCACATTTTGAATAGACTCTTCTCAGATTTCTCCTGTCTTAATATTTTCTTCTACCATCCTCCTGACCTTCTCTGCCCTATTTCCCCCGCCCCTTTCTTCCTCTGCTCCTGCTTTATCTCCTCTGATTTCCTGGGCTATTGGGGATATCGTTTTGCCACTGAGTCTGATGTTGTGCTGTCTCCTCTTGCTCAGAGGAGCTGATCTCTCCCCTTAGACTTGGATTCTCGGATAATGTCCCCCTCCCAGTCTGCGGCATCTTTCCCCTTCTCCTCGCTGCTGGCTGCAAACCACATATCCATTCTTCAAGTTGGACAAGTGGCTGAAGGAAGGGGAGAGAGGAAAGAGATCATTGAGTTGAAGATCAATAGGAAAGCCTTTGATCCTTCACTCATTCCTCCCACTGGTCATCTCAGACAACTCTGCCTCCCTTATTTGTTCTCTGCTAGACAGTCAAGGATGGACACTTTGATTCCTGAGACATTTCATTTGAAATGTGTTGTATGCTGATATTGCTATCAGTCCTATCATTTGCATGAATCTAACTTCAACGTTTCTTCACTGCTGACTTTCGTCATTTGCTGTCTGATGCGCCATCTAGTGGTCCTTTTGTGCAATGCAGCCTTTGATGTGATGTAGACTTTTTCCCGCTTAAAGTGAGTGACCTAGTTGCACCATGTAGTCCTGGCTGCCCTTTTCGCTCTTGAAGAAAGCTTTGCAGACAAGAATCTACCAGTTTAACTTTAACATAAAAGCAACGCAAACCGAGCACCTGCTTTTCTTGGAGTTTACCCCCCCCCCCCTCTTATACTTTTCATTTACTGGAGTATTTCCTTACAGTGTTAACCTCTAATTGTATATGTAAAAACAAAAACGTCTCCATAGTGCACGCACTTTGCAAACAATTTGATTACTTTTCCAAACAAATGCAGCTGATTTTGTTGCCTCTGAGGCGGGACAGCAAACATCTCTTTACACCGATTCACTCTAATGTATGTTCGATAGTCAAGAGATATTGAATATCCCGACTAACCCTTAACATGACTTTGCAATGGCTGAACTGAAGGCGGGATGCTGCACTCCGCCCACATGTAGTGTTCATTCATGTGCTAACAAGCGCTGCGCAACAACTGCGCGGTACTGATCCTTATATTGTGCCTCATATTTACAGCTGCGCAGTAGTGACTTTAAGATGGTGTGTAGATCTGCGTTGTATGTCAGGGAATACACAAACAACGCACTCACATGTTCAATCAAAAGAAGGAAAAAGGCTGCTGTCTCTGGATTTGGGAAACTGTAATCTATATTTTTGGTGGATCAAATTAAGATGCTTTAATAAAATAAGGATGTTTGAATCGTAAGGATGTGAAGTTGATCAGTCACAAGATGAGTGCGCTAACCACTGTTTAGCGCCGTTGACGAGATAGTCGTTGAGAGGATCGCGTTTCCTTTCAGGTGTAACTATTAACGCGCAGCCTCTTCTGCTCCAAAACGGAAAGTATAACGGGGTCTGATCACAAACAGAGGATGGTGGCAGAGATGGCAAGCTGCGGACCGGCGTGCCACCTGGAAGACGGGTAAGTTTACTGGTTTTTCCTCAAAGAGAACAAGATGAGCGTGGATGTGAGGCTTTGCAGCCGTGTTTTTTTTGTGATCGTGGATGCTGCGCTACCATGCTCAGACAGGAAGTGGTGTCTTTTGTTACTATCGAGTTTGTGCTCGTTTGTTAGTGTTTCAAATAAAACACCGAAATAATCCACAGTTTCCGCCTTCTCGTTATAAATGCAAATGGAACTGAAAGAGGATTGAAAGATAAAGGAAGCAGCGATCTCTCTTTTGTTGGCATCTCAGAGCTGCACGCTGTTGTGTTTTATTGTGATGACTCACAGACAACGATGCGTCATGTTGTTTGGAGCGAAAGTTTTAACACTGGTCGTTGCAAAATATCAGGATGATTTTATTCCAGATAGATTAGTTTGTATTCCATTTAAAATACAAGCTGAACAGAACTGTTTTCCAAGTGATATAAATTCATTTATTTGCATATAAACAGTGAATGTTTTTAGAAAACATCCACCATCAGGGTATTGTTGAACAGACAGGTGAGCTGATACTTATGACTCATTCTCCTCAGTTTACGTTGCCAAAGCTTGAAAGAGGATACCCTGACTGGTAAAGTCCCGAGCTGAACAATAAAAATGATGGCTTTTTAAACTTGTAAACTAAACCTTCAACCTATTGGAATAGCATATAAGAAATGAGATAGAAAAAAATGCCTAGAGCTTTGCTAGTTTGACACTCAGTTTTTATTTTTAAAAGTGTATCTTGGCTAACTTTAAATACATTTGAAAGCATTGAGGTGTAATAATTAGTCAGAGCTAAGGTCAAATCTTTTTCTGTCTGGTTGTCGCAACCAAACGGAAAGTTGTTTATCTGCCCGCAGATGCTCCATGTCTCATCTGAGATTATGAAAACTCAGAGGAGGCACAGCGATGTAGCCTTTATCTGTCAGTTTGAAGACTCGTGAAAAGTATTCTTTGTCTTGTGTTCAAAAGATTCAAAAAGTTAGGTGACAGGGAGATATGGTTGGGCAACACATGATTCCCATGTTGCCCACACATCACTCTTGTGTGCACACATCTGGCGCATAGGCCTATTGAATTGTGGCGTTATGCTTCCGTTTGCCAGATCTTGGCCACAGACTAACTCAAAGCAAGTCAACATTAAACCAACAAACCAAATCTACTCGACCTGGGTCTGATCTGGACACAACTGAACCGACGGGTCTTAATACTGAAATGAAGATAATTTGACTCTCTGCTCATGTTTGACCGAAAGGGTCACAGCTGTTTCACCCAGAAAATTTATGATAAATATTTTTTCTAAGTCTTGCCAGTTTTTCTAAGTCTTACAATGTTGAGTGTGGGATGATGGCACGCGGTCGAGTTAGAATTAAAGCAGACTGATATCTGAAAATTCATGCATGAGTTTATTATTTTTCTGAAAACCTTTTAAGCAACCTCCAAACTTAACTGGAAGGGATGGCTGCCATAGCAACTCATGAGCCTCAGCGCTCTGGTGGTGCGACTGGCTGAGGCGTGAACAAGTTGACCCTGAGGAAGAGAAAACTGTTTCCTGAACAGATGTTTGAAAACAAAGGAAACAGTCACTTTTATCAGAGCTAACAGTCTTGAAATCCAGGTTTCCTGATTCACAATTTGGCTTTTGATCGCGGAGTTCTACACTTTCACAATTTAGGAAGAGAAACAGGAAGAGACAGAGATGACCTATTTTCACGCCTGCAGGTGGTGAACTTGTTATTCTTGTGGGGTTGGCTCTCACTCTCCCTCCTTCCTTGATGGATCCCAAGCGTGTTGCCTCTTGTTAAAACTCAGACTTTGTCAACAGGTTGCCCCAGCCAGTCTCCTGCTCAGACACAGCATCCATAAACCACTTTGCTTTCACAGGATTTGCCACAATCACACACCTAGCAAAAGAAATCAAGAACAAATACTTGGTGCAGATTCTCAATCATCCAGGTCAGGAACAGATAAAATGCTTCTTGATGCCACTGAAGATAGATGTGTTTTTAAAAAGTGATAGAGATAGAACCTGCATAACGTCGGTCAGACTTGATTCCATAATCTGGGTTCAGCTGGTGTATTTCCTCACATGGTTTCCTATACTTTTAACCCTGCTTTGGATGTTTGCCAGAATAAAAGTTTGGGTGGGAAAGTAAGTGCATCTTTGCACAGGATGGCAATAAGAGTGAGATGTCTGTTACTTTCACACTCATTTCCTGTTTTTCTAATTTGCTCAATGCGCAAATTCCTTTTCATACACAAAAATAGATGCCACATTTTAAACCCATTTAATTATTGTGACTTCAGTTTGATTTATGACTTCCTGACTTCGATCTCTTGTGCCCTACAGAGAAGGAGATGTCCCTGCGCCAGAAAACAAAGGTATGTCTAAACTCTGTTTCAGTCCTTCCCTCCTATTGCTGCTGGTTGCTCTTTCTGCTTTCACTTTGTCAGCAGCATGCACATGCAGGGTTACATCAGTGTTTGGGATGTGCCTGTCCTCTGACTTGCTTCCAGCCTTAACACACACTCACTGGTCTCTGCTTTCTTGATTTGTTTTTTTTTTTCCGCCCTACTTTCCATATCATTTGCTTGAAAGGGTGGTAACACTTGTGCACAATTGTGCGTGGACTTTCTGTCTGCAGTGGTTAGGTTTATTTCCTCTTTAGCTTTAACACTGTGCACAAAACTGTGGCAAATCCAAAAAAAAAAGAAAAGAAAAGGTTATTAAAGTGTACGATTAGAAATATAAACATTAGCTATTGGATTTGCATCAGTATTTAGTTTATTTTCTTAATATTTGGTTTAAGGACCTTTGGCAGGCTTGAGTCTTCTTAGGAATGATCTTACGAGCTTGGCAGAACTTTACTTTGGACGTTGCTCCCAGTCTAATTTGTAGAGGTATTTAAATTTTCAGCATCACTGTGCAGCTGTTTTTAAGTCTCTGCAGAAATACCCTGCTGGGTTCAGGTGCAGAGTCTGGATCATTCCAGGTCTTTTAGAAAGTTATTCTAAAGCCACACACGTGCTATATCATTGTGTATAGACTCTTCTCAGTCACGCAGTCATGTTGGGTGGCAAAAAGCTAGCTGGGACTGCACTCGCTATGGAGTAACTGTTAATTTGCTGTGAGCCGCCTCATTAATGACGGTTCAACTGACTTTACTCTTTTTAAGCCAGTTCAGCTTTTATGTGGGCAGGTCAGACAGTCATATTTTGATACATTTGCACTTGTTGGTGCTCAAGACCCTTTATGATTTTCCAAAATCCTGGTTTACAAACCTGCAAAACTGCCAACAGTTAGAGATGATGCTGCCTGATTAGCTTAGCATGACATTTACAACTACCTCTTCAATTGACAGTCACACTTCACAGGAGCAGAACTAAAACCTAGTGGTTAGAAGCTTATAAATACACCCCATGGCCCCCCCAAAAACAAGTCGCCAGCAAAAAAAAAAAAAAAAAAAAAAAAGGTCATCCACTCTACTATTTCGTTGGACCGCCTTTAGCTTTGATTACGGCACACATTCGCTGTGGCATTGTTTCGAAAGCTTCTGCAGTGTCACAAGATTTATTTCCATCCAGTGTTGCATTAATTTTTCACCAAGATCTTGTATTGATGATGGTAGAGTCTGACCACAGCCATCTCCAGCACATCCCAAAGATTCTCAATGGGGTTCAGTTCTGGACACTGTGGTGGCAAATCCATGTGTGAAAATGATGTTTCATGTGCCCTGAACCATCTTTCACAATTTGAGCCTGATGATTTCTGGTATTGTCATCTTGGAATATGGCCATGCCATCAGGGAAGAAAAAGTCCATTGATGGAATAACCTAGTCATTCAGGATATTCAGGCATCAGCTGACCTCATTCTTCGAGCACATGCTGTTGCTGAACCTGGACCTGAGCAACTGCAGCAACCCCAGATCATAACACTGTCTCCACAGGTTTGTACAGTAGGCACTAGGCATGATGGGTGCATCACATCATCTGCATATCTGGCCGCATTTCTTCCCCATAGACGATGGGTCCCCACTGTCCTTTCAGTGTTTAATAATGTGTTGGACTGTTCCTAACCCAATTTATTAGTTTCCGCATCTCCTTAGATGTTTTCTCTGCTTGATGCAGGCGAATGATTTGACCCTTCTCAAACAGACCAGCATCTTTTCCACCACCACATGTCTTTCGACATGGTTGTTAAAGGGACTAGAGGAAGGAATTTAAAAAAAAAATAAACATGCATGTCCATTTTTTTTAATGCCAATGGGTGATGAAGCGCTAAATACCAAAAATAACTTTTCCACCCATGTTTCTCTCCGTTGCCTTGAACAGGCTGTGTGCTGCAAAATGCGCTGAAATCGGTGTCCGAATTTCCCGCGCTGCCCTGCGGACGTGACGTCAAATGACGCTGCATCCGCAGTTTTGATACAGGCAGAAAACGGTCGCGGTAAATTCAAACACTGTAAGCGATAGTTATGGATTCTTCTGCCGTGAGCAAACGATCCAAATCAACTGAAAGACACTAAAAAGTGTAACTACGAAGAAAAAGCGTAGTAAACAACATTATAGCTTCAGTTTGTGCACGCTCCCATAACGGCTTGGCTCGTGGCTGCAGTTACCTGAAGCGCCAGTCACGAGTTTCGTTTCTTAGTCTTGCCTCAAGTCCCTTTAAAGGAATAGTACACCCACAGAATGATGGTCCTTCATTTTCTACTCATCCTCATGCTGAGCAAAACTGTGGAGCACTCTTTTAATATCTCAAATGAGGCCGGAGATCAAACAGGTTTTCGTCCCCCCCCCCCCCCCCAACTTTCATATAACGGAGTTTACCGGCGACTGAGCCAAAAGGGTCCATAAAAGTCCACAAAAACTTGTCAATATTCCTCCATACTGTTTGTCCAATGTAATCCAAGTGTCCTGAGTGGGTAGCGTCCATAATTTACTCAAAACAGCATCATTTAGTATGTTTTTATAGCTTAAGCAGTACTACATCTAGCTGCCGTGTTCACGACACTACGGAAGTCGCGGCTTTCTTTCTTTGTTTAAATCAATAGCCAACCCCTCTTGCATTTGTCCCAGTTTGTTCGCAGCTCGTTCGCTCTTGGCACAATGTAAAATAGTGAATTTCTTCTTCTACTCTTGCATTATTGGCAGAGTAGGTGCTGGACTTAGCGGCTTTGGTAGTGTTGTGAACGCACACTAACGCGCAAATAGAAACGGCAATGTAGTACTGTTTTTAGGGCTATAAAAATATAATAAATTATGTCGTTTTGAGTAAATTATGGACGCTACCCACTCAGGACACTTGGATTACATTGGACGAGCAGTATGGAAGAATATTGACAAGTTTTTGTGGACTTTTATGGACCTTTTTGGTTCAGTCACCGGTGAACTCCATTATATGAAAGTTGGGGGATAAAAAAAAACCCCCCAGGATCTCCGGCTGCATTTGAGATATTAAAAAAGTGCTCCAGAGTCTTGCTCAGCAGGAGGGTGAGTAAAATGAATGCACATCATTCTTTGGGTGTACTATTCCTTTAAGGAAATGAGAAGCAACTCATTGCACCAGTTGGGGTCAGATAATTTGTTGCTAGCTAAAAGATAATCGCCCATGCAGTAATTATCCAATGGGAGGCTCGCATCCATTTGCTTAGTTAAATCCAGGTGGCGACTTTTTTTTTTGGCCAGGCAGTGTATCTGGTGGCAGGATGGTATCAGACCTGAAGCTGCAGAACCTGTCCCAAAGAAAGTATTTCCTCTTCGTGTCAGATGAAAACAGCAGACCCAGATAGCGTTAACACCATGTAAACATCAGGAACGTCTCCACATTATATTTAGGAGAAATGTTACAATAGCTGACAGAAAACACTGCTGTATGACTTTAGTTTATTGACACCACAAAGGAAAATAAAAGTCTAAGTTTTTCTTTTACACAGAGAACTGAAAACTCTCGTTAGCTTTTTGTCTTGCAAACGTTTTCAGATCTTCCTTTTGCCTTCTTTTCTTCTGACGCGCAGACAAACATGAAGATGGATGGGACGTCAGGTCCAATCAGCACAATGAATTAAGCTGGGCTGACTGGACTCACCTGGTTCAGTGGCTGGGCAGAACAAATGCATGACATGGAAAAGACTTGCTGACTCCACAGTTCCCACTTCTGCCTCTAGCACAGAAATAAGACATCTGTTTCACTTTTGTGTCGTCAAAGTCAGATGAAATGTGACATGACTATTCAGACTGTGGCTGGGGCAGTGTTTAGCTCAACTGGTTGATCGGCTGCCTCGTGTTTAGAGGTTAAAAAGACCACAAGAGGCCAAACAATCCATAAAAAACAATCACCCAGGTGGAATATGTATCCGATTTTGGACCACTTGAGTCGGATTTGCAAAAATATGTTTTGCGCTGTTCAGACTGGCATCAACAAAAAATCTGAAAGGAGTCACGTTTTTTTTTTTTTTTTTTATCTGACCAGTATGCCATGAACATTTGATTATTTTCGTGTTATATCATGAATTGTTCTTTAAAGTTTTATAAGAAGTTTTAGAGGCACTCCAAGTATAACAAGGACAAGTAAAATTCTTCAGAACCCTGAGAAATCTGAAATCTGATATTTTCTTGTATTTTAATTAAACTAAGAAAAACACACAAAAAATACTTTTTTGCTTTTGCTATTGAAGATTTGTCTGTTGACAGTTAAAGTGTTTTGAATCTCTGCTACAGTAAAGAAATTTGGGAAAAATTGTCCTTTTATACTTAAAGCAGACTCTGCTGTAACATGAGACGGTGGTAAAGTAAATTTGGTGTCTCCTTAAAGGTTGAATATAGAATACAGACAGAACAGCAACATCACGTGTGTCTAGGTTGTAGTTGCAACAGCAGAAAAACAACTCCAGCCGTTTGGTTGCCATGCTGCTCCGCAGCCTGCAGCATGTCCAACAAGTAATGCAGAGGAGTTTATAACTGACGGCTAACGTTAGCAAACAAGTTAGCTTACCAATCCGGGAGGAAAGTCGCCATTTTCGCAGTTTGATGCCGTGGAAAACGTTTATGTGGGTCCATCTAGTGTAGTTTTCACCTGAATTTACTCCAGTTTTTGCTCTTCTCTTGTCACTCGTCTTCAGAAACAGATAACAATATCTCCAGGGCTCCAAAGCAGCAGCTTGACTTGCTGACTCCACTGTTTCCCCCTGTGCCAACCTCAACTGTGCCCAACATACTGTTGCCACACAGAGATCGTATTTGGCAACCCGCAATGGCGGCGTGGATTGGCTTGTAGATGTAAACATAATACCATTGTCAAACCTGTTCAAATTTATTTCATATTTATTTTCAGGCTACATATATATATATTTTTAGGCAATGTACTTTCATTCTGCACCCCTCAAAACAACTCATAGGGGTATTATTTTTTTAAAATTTAGCTCTTAATGAAAATGTTCCTTATTCATCCTTTAAGAAGAAATATGTTTGAACAGCTGTATGCTCAGAAGTCAAGTTGTAATATTGTTTGTGACCAGCAGAGGGCAGGCGACACTCACGAATATCCAGATCTTTACAGCGATACACCACCTTGTGCGGCTGCACATGGATGTGTGTGTGTGTGAATATCTTTCAGGGTGTTTGCTCCCTACCTTGTTTGTCAGTCTGATGAAGAGAAGCAGCTCTGCCAGAGTGAAGAAGAGGGATGCCTGCTGGCTCAGCTGTGAGGCGGCAGCAGCACAGCAAGAGACAGGAGGCATATGAGGACAAGGCAAGGAGGGGGGTGCAGTGCAGGGAGAGGTGAAACACACAGATTGAGCAAAGTAGAGGAGAGAGATTGATGAGAGCTGTGCTGCATGTGGAGCAGCAATGGCAGCATCTGCTTGTTAGTCTATGATAAAACTCTGTGGACCTTAAGTGGATGGGCTCCATCCATTAGCCAGCCAGGCATTCAGCCAGATGGCCCAATCCACGGACATTCTCTGCTGCTGGGAGGAGAGGAGTTGCTGCAGCTCCTCTGGCTTTATCTATGTAAATATGCCAACATGTTACCACATGGCATTTATCACAGGCTTCCTCACATGGTGCCAGAGTTCAGTTACTGTTAATAATGCATATTTAAAAGCTGGTGGTGTAGTTCAGATGATTTTAGGGCTTTTAGAAAATGCACAACAAAAACCTAGAAGTAAACTGAAACTAAAACTAGGTCTCACTGGGACGGCACCTGAGCTAATTCTGTACTTCTGTTTTTACATACTTCACTGTACTTGACTTCATAGCATTATTACTCTTTTTATGTAAGGAAACGAGCTGTAGTGTTAAATGTGGCATTGATTTGGGCTCCTGAGGTCCTTTGCTTTAAATAGACTGGTGCATGAGAAAGTCAAAGAAGCAGATGCTTTGCCTCACTTAACAAGTTAACATGCTCTGTGGATTATTTTTCAGCTTCTTATGCAGAACTGTATGTCTTCTGGTTATGAAAAAGAAAACAAAGTGTTTACAACATTCACCCTCACAAGGCTTTGCTCTTCCTTACAACTGTTAATGGGTAAACTGATGAGTGATTTATAGTAATAATGACCACAAAAACTGACTGATAAGTGTTAAAACTGGCATAGTTTCCAATGGTGATGATGCCGTGGTGTGCACTTATTGAGTGCAGTGAGTGATAAAATGGAAACACACTGTTTTCCCTCTGTTTAACATTATTGCATCACTTTTTTTTTTAGAAAAACTGCATTCACCTCAAAAATATTATTAATTTATTACAGATAATCTGACAGAAAGTGACGGCAGCAGTTCAGGTGAGCACAAATGTCACATCTGTTTACCCTTTCTTTTTCACCTATTTTTCATTTGTACAGCAGCTTTTAGCTTTTGCCCGCTCATATGTCCCCACATCTTGATTGATTTGAATAGAAAACACTGGAACGTCCACTGAGGACAGCTCAGAGGAAGAGGATCAGGAGGAAGATGATTCTGGTGAGAAACTCACTTTGAATTGTTGAAACACAACTAATACCATCACTCACAGAGATAACCCTTTTAGCTTTTTCCAAAGCTAATGAAATTTATGTCCACCAGGTTATATGTTGTTTGCTGTATCTATTAAAAGAAGAAGAAGGAAAACAAATCTTTGGAGGACACCCAGGAGCTTTAACTGAAATAAAACTTTACATCATTAACTCAAGAGGTGCTCGTTGACCATTTGTTTTGAGGTAGCTGCTTCTGGCAGGAGTTAGATTATATATAAAAAGTGGACGAAGAGATATTAATCAGGACTCCAGGCAGAGATGACATGAGGGATGACAGTGACATTTGTGAAGCATTTAGTTTCTTCAGTTCTTTTTAAGCTATACAGAACCACTTTATAATAAAGAGTCCAATTACCAGATCTGTTTAGGCTATGGCACGTTCCTGAACTACCCAAAAAATTAGAATATTGTGAAAAAGTTCATGTATTTCTATAATTCAACTTAAAAGGTGCAATTTAGAATTCTTCTAAACCAAGACAGGGACTTTTTTAAAGGCTTGGGGCACTTATGGAGGTGTTTTGGATTACTTACCTGATTAGAACGTGACACTGTGAGCCTACAATACTGGAGCTTTTCACAGTATTCAAATTTTTTGAGTTTTAGAATTTGAGGTTTTCTTAAGCTGTAAGTCCTAATTAGCAACATCCAAACAAACAAAAGCTTGAAATATACTGATTCACATATTATTTGTCTAGAAAATATGTAAATTGCACCTTTTAAGTTGAACTACAGAAATACAAGAACTTTTTCAGGATATTCAAATTTTTTGGATAGTACCTGTATGTGGTCAACAAGATAACTTGATATCAGTTCAGGGATACATTCATTCTAACTGTTGACATGAGTATGACTGGCAGTTTGAGTTTGTCATCAAGACAATGGAATTGATACATTTATTTTGTACCTCTCCAGATGTTCTGTGGGTGTATTCTAAGATTTCTTTTTCTTTTACTCATAGCCTCTCTCTCTTTCTCTCTCTCTCTCTCTCTCTCACACACAATTTCGATTTAATAAGCTTTATTGGCATTAATGTAGATTTACATTCTCGCCAAAAGCTATGACAATTTTATAAATACAATAAGAAAAGTCACATTGCAGTCGCTCTCTCTCTCTCTCTCTCTCTCTCTCTCTCTCTCTCTCGTTTTTGTGCCAGAAGTGGTTGTATTTGGACCAGAGAGGAGCACTGCATTCTTAGCTAATGCTAGTGCTACCTTTGCTAGCTAAATCATATTCACTGCTATACTTATGTCTCTGTCCTCAAAATATTCTAAACTTGGGCTGAATTCTGCTCATCCTCTTGAGCTTGACAAATACTTTTTTTCTTTAAACCATGTCTTTCTTTCTTTCTTTATAAAAACAGCAGTATTGACTTGCTTTTGAAGCCCCATCGACTGACCATTAAAGGAAGTGCAGATTTCATCATTGAACTTCTGCCATAACTTTTCATTTTCAGATGCTGCTTTTTGAATATGCAGATCTATCTGTAGAAATCATTTAATATATGTACAAAGTTTAAATCTTATAATCTGACAGTCAATTGCATATGTATGCTCCTGACTCTTTGCTTTAATCCAACTTCCGCCAGAAGGCTGTGCTGAGGGGGGTGGAGAAAAGGAAGGTGAGAACTGCATCCTGTATTTAATTTAAACATTGTAGTGGACTATATGGACATACATAATTCACCATGGACAGTTATGATCCCTAATCGGACTGATTTTCCTTTTTGTGCCTTTCCACTGTACCTTTAAATTCAGGGTTTCCCGAACCGTAGTTAGTTTTTCCATGGGCTGCCCCACGTTAGTTTTTTGCTGTTTCCACACTTGAGCTTGAAAGTCTTCAGAAGGTGAGTCTTAAGAGCCGCGTATTTACCAGCAGCTGTTTTTTTTTTTTAGAAGGCTGACACCAGTGAGGCCGTGGGGCTGCTGAGCGCAGAAACTACATAGAAGTACTTGTTGGCATCGGCCGTGATGTCCCGCAAGGCGAACTGAGCTTCGGTTTGGGCGAACCACGCTGAGGCTGAAGATTCCCAAAACTCGGGCAGCTTAAGAGTCACAGCGTTCGTTGTCATCTTGGCGTGTAAAAGCCGTGGAAAACGTCCACTTTGGGGTCACCAACATGTCGCAGCCCGTGGAAAAAAAAACTACTGTACGCTCTGGGAGCCCCTGTATTTAAAGGTGCAGTTCCAAGTGCAGTGGAACAGCACAGAAGGGAAAATCAGTCCGATCAGGGATCATAACTGTCCAAGGTGAATTATATATGTCCATATACAACAACAAATTTGCTCAATGAAATAAAACAAACAATGCCTTTTTTATTTATTAGTATTTATTTATTTTTTTTATAGACAATGAAGAACCCAATGCAGAAGACACTACAAATAGTAAGGCAGTGTTGAATTGTTGCTGCTAACTTAGTAGAATATCTACATCTTTGATTTATTCATACAACATAATGATGTTGTATGAACCTTAATTTATCAGACTCTAGGGGTTTCATTGGTGCTCAGTCTTGTAGAAAATTATAGCATGTGATACAATTCCGGATGTTTATGTGATAATGTTGGATCTGAATTTTTTGATCCTGAAGGGTCACCTGCTGGACCTGCAGCTGAGGCTCTCAATGCGAAAGGTGAGTCGATCCTTACTTACATGCTGCAGCATTGTGGAGGCAGAGACAACAGTTTTGTTGATAACTTTGTGTTTGCTATAAAACTTGACAGATGACGCATTCAAATTTTGCTGTGAAAAGTGCAAAGCCATCCAGCAGGTGAGCTCTGAAACCACGCTATCTTGCAAAATGTGGTGATTTTTCTTCTTCTCTGACTAATTTTTGCATTTGCAAATTTGGCATTGTTTGGCTACTTTGTGGAGCTCAGGTAAACCTTAAATTCTTCCTGATTTGTGTGACTGCACTGTGGGGTTTTATGTGCTATAAATTTGCATATAAATGAGGTGTGTTTGCTTTTGATAGACCCATGGAAGTGAGCTTGTTACCCCACGCAGGATCTCCAAGGGACGATTACAGTGAGTGCGACATTGTGTTTGCAGCAGATTTATAATGATTAGTGAGCAGCATCACTGACTGTGTGTGTTTTCAGGGTGCAGCTGGAAGGAGAGGGCACATATGAGTGTTCACTGACCGGCCTGGTTTTTGAAGCAACTGAGCGGGTTCTTGTGCGATACTCGATCTTATCTTGGTCAAAGTTTGGGACCTTCCTGCGGGACACCTGGAAATTTGCTGGACCCATCTTCAATGTGGATACGATCAACAAAGATGCGTCTGTCCTCAAGTCTATTCAGTTCCCTCACTCTGTCTGCCTAGCTCGTAAGACCATTAGGGTTATTACATATGTTTGTTTTCTATCTTCAACATTTAGTGCTCTAGAGTAGGAAAGTGCAAAACATTAACCTTCCTTTTCCCCTCACATCTCCACAAAGATCCAGAAGATGACATGAAATTCAGCGTCCTACACATAAAGGATAACCGTCCACTCATTGAGCCGACAGTGGACCACTCAGGGAGCCACGTTAAGTGGAATGTGTCATCCTTGTCACCCGTGGGACCCATCATTCAGACGAGCCAGCATGTGGAGCACCACGGGGTGGTTCTGGTCTACAAACAGCTTGGCTGTGACACCAACAGCTACAGTTTCCACATCTATCTGGCTACCAACAGTGCATCTGACATCAAGGTTAACACTGGTGAAAACACAAGCACCTCTTTTTCCCCCAAGTTTTCCCAAGTATGAAAACTGAAAATGTTACTCAACAGCAGCATTATCTGCACTGTCATTCCTTCGTTTGTAGATTTAAATCAGAACGGCTTTGGAAAATAGGTCAGAATTTTACAAATATTCTGTAGTTTCAGGATCCTGTTTTATTTTGTGGTTCCAGCACCTGATAAGTGGAAGCTCCACTCTTCAGACATTTATGTAATTTACACATTAGCGTCCCGATTGAGGAAAAAAAAACTCGGCTTTTCCTAGAAGCCCTGTCTACAGTACTGTACAGAAAATTTCAGTATCCGTTCCTGAAAGACAGTGGTGACAAAATATTGCATTTACAGTATTAGCTACAGTGTATACAGTCATGTGACAAAGACAGGCCTTCTCTTTTTAATTTTAAGGTTTTGTTTCAAACAAATTAAAAAAACAAACAAAAACCATTCTTCAAAGGGTCTGAATTTCAGCAGAAGTTGTGGCAGTTTGCCGACGGGAAGCTTTCGTGTGTTTATCAACACAATATCAGAGTGAAACTTAACCAAGCTAATGTAAATGTGCACATGTTTAGTTTAAATCAAGGAATTTTTCTGTTGAAGTGAAAAACAAAACAACAGCATCACAATTACCTTTCTTGCAGGACCATGGAGAATTATTCCATGCGTGAGACTGTTATTGATCAATCAGAACAACCCTTCACAGGATAAAACTCCAGCAAAATGCCTGATTGTTGAAGTAGCATGCGGAGGAAAAAAACAGAATGAAGGCCCAAAATGTACTTTCACTTTTTGTTTATTTGGAAACTGCAGTGGCTTGAATGCTGTCAGACTTCACAAAGAAGATGGCAGATTTCCTAGCTTGTGCAAGACAAGATCACTAATCTTACTGACCTTATCAAACCACTTGTGATGTGGGTTTTGGTAATATTGAGCAAAGGGTGGGGGTTAATCATTCAGTATATTTTAGGGAACATGACAGTTGCATGACACTGCTTCTCACTCAGGAAGTGAGATTGTGGTTTTGTGGGCATGGATGCTTGAGAGAATCCAGCTGATGAAAATAAGACTTCATGTGTTGTCACCCACTGGAAAAAAATGTCACAGATTTTCACTACGTATTTTTTCTCATGACATTTCTGTGCATCATAGCCAAACTCTGACTGACTTTTCCTGTAGACATGCTTAGTTACATGAAATCATTCTTCAGTAATTGCTTTGGCCAAAAATTGACACACCCTCTGTCTTTTCTTGTCTTCCTGCTGTCTTCCTGTAACTCAGGATATAGGCAAACAGGTACGGAGCTACAAGAATCGTTACATTAAAATAGATAAGCCTCCGACATGTAAACTGGACGAGGGCTCATATCGTCTTCTGAGCGAGCCAGAGGGAGAGATCAAACCTCAGGTGTGTCTCTTTGGATGGGCTCGAGTGGACATTTTATACAAAAAAATACAGCATAGAAGTCATGTTGGAAAATAATTATTATAATCAAACTATTGAAACTGTTTTACTTTAATCATTCTCATCATCCCTAAATAACATTTGTGTGTGTGTCACTGCAGGACCTGAAATTTACTCTTGCTGTGACCAAGATGAAAGGATACTTTGAAGCTTTCTTTGAGCAGCCGCCTCCTTTTAAATTGTCTCTAATAGAGATCAACACTGAGGAGACGGTGTGGTCTGCCACCATCAGAGAAGGTACCAGTGTGGTGGGGCTTCTTTCTTTTCTTTCTTTCTTTCTTTCTTTCTTTCTTTCTTTCTTTCTTTCTTTCTTTCTTTCTTTCTTTCTTTCTTTCTTTCTTTCTTTCTTTCTTTCTTTCTTTCTTTCTTTCTTTCTTTCTTTCTTTCTTTCTTTCTTTCTTTCTTTCTTTCTTTCTTTCTTTCTTTCTTTCTTTCTTTCTTTCTTTCTTTCTTTCTTTCTTTCTTTCTTTCTTTCTTTCTTTCTTTCTTTCTTTCTTTCTTTCTTTCTTTCTTTCTTTCTTTCTTTCTTTCTTTCTTTCTTTCTTTTTTTGGAAGAAGAGTACAACTTCCAAAATTAGTCACATTTAAAACTGGCAAAGTAGCTTTATACTTAGAGGTCTTGTAAGATTATTGTAAATCTTCATTTTTCTTATGAAACTTCCGAACATTTTTAAAATGTTTATATATATATATGGGGGATATCCAATTAATGTAAAACAATGAAATTGCCAGGAGATCAAGTTGTATTTTCATTTGTAGAATCATGTGTCAGATTATTTCTTGAAAAGCAGATCAAACCGAAGAAAGCACTGTGCCAGCCTAACAAAAAATTAATCCATGTTTGGTCAGGACAGAAAAAATGAAACAGCTGGTATCTACTAGCCCATACTTCTGTCACCTTTTAGACACAAATTGTACTGTGTCATAGTGTGTCATCCTGAAATTTATTCATATCCTCCCATTAAAGAAAAAAATATATAAATCAGCTGTCTGTGAAATAAGTTGTTTTTTTTGTTTTTCAATTCAAAACCCAATATTTTTTTTCACTAAATTATAATTTAGTATTTTTTTATTTATTATTACTTTATTAAGTTTCCAGTTATTTAAGCAACTATTTTAGATTTAGCCTTTTCTGTGATGGGGGGGGGGGGTATAGATAAATTTGAGTACAACTTTATGTTGTGTGTATGCACTCCTGATATTTTGTAATTGATGTAAAACCTATTACTACTACTACTACTACCCCCCTGTCATTCAGCAGATGCTTTTTTCCAAAGCAACTTACATCACTGAGCACAACACAAGCAAGAAATCGAATAGGAGGGTCTAGCATGGATAAGTGCTGGTCAGACTGCTGCAAGTCCAGTTGGACACTGGTGCTGCCGCAGTTCCGTTTTACCCACATATCCATTGCTGCAACTTGTATACAAAAACTGCAGAGTAGTTAAATGTTTACAGGGAGAGTCTGTGTAATGTCATGCTGACATACAAAAAACCAAGGACAAACTAACTCTGGGAGACATAATTCAGGGACAGAGATGCAGAGCATTGGAACTCTTTGTGTTGACAAATCACTACTTGCCTGACCTCAGGGCTGAGCTAACATCTGTCCAGCCTATTATCTTTGATAAGTGAGTAATGGTGTTGTGCATATAATGTGGAGTTCTTTTAAATTGTTAAAGTAGTTTAAAAAGCTACCTACAACCTCTAAGAACACCACAGTCGTGTCGTGGAACTCTATAACAACAACAACTAAACATTGACAAAACCAAATACTCTCTCTTGGGCTTTTGATCAACAAATGAGGAACTCCCCTGAAGTCATCTCTGAAAGGCCACAAACACGTTTTACTTGATGAATGTATTAAAATCCCCACTGCCGCCATCCAAAACTAATGTGACCATGAGTGGCCAGCTCAGAACTATGACAAAATGGACGTTTCCATTATTTTGTCTAGCCAAAAACTTAATCTGTTGGTTTGTAGGTGGAATGGAAGAAGTTTGACTACATCTGTCCAACCCAATACTGTGTGGGAGTCAGGAGGCACCTAGTGATAATTTTTCATATAAAAATAGATATTAGAGATGAATATATATGATTTAAACTGCACCAAATGAGACTCAACTGAACCAAAAATAACAATGCAGACTTGGTTGCCGTTTATTGATTGATTGCCATCATCGCCTTACTTTCCTCAGTAACCAACAGCTTTTTTCTTTTTTCATACAGCACTATAGTTTCACAAATATGAGACAAACGAGACCACTGAGCCCAAATAAGGGTTAATTATGTGTTTATTGGCAGTCAGATGAAACCATCTAGCCAGACTGAGCAAACTGTCCGCTGGGGTTTTGTGCTTGTTTATTTGTTTTCTGCAATGTGGCTGACATCTGCTTTGCTGCTCTCTCAGGTGACTGTGTGGACGACACGGAAACAAAGCCAAAGAAAAGGACAAACTGTAGGGTTCTTGTTTATCTGGTTTGTTTACAGACATGAATTTTCCGTCATGTGTTCAGCTTCAGCAAGTTGAGTCAAACGTCATTCTCTCTTGTTCAGTAGGTAGACGGAGAAGCAGCAGCCCCTCTGAGGAAGAAACAGCCTGTAAAAGACCTCGATGGCAGGACGAGTCAGGTGGCTTCCCCTCGCTCGCACAGCTTTGTTAAATTAATAAACTTTTTTCCGAATGCAAATGTCTGCTCAGAATTCAGCTAAAATAAAATTTCATGTGTTGGTATCCGTTTGTCCAGATGGACCAAAAACTGTGATGACTCAGGACCAGGCCATGACTGAGAAGCAGCTCCTGCAGGTGGCCAAGCGGCTTGGGAAGGAGTGGAAGCAGGTGGCTATCTACCTGGACTTGAACTACAAGGAACTGGATGACATCCAGGCAGCAGAGAAAGATGTGACCATGCAAAAGTTTAAGATGCTGGTGAAGTGGAAGAGCACAAGGCAGCCTGGAGAGGCCACAGCTTACCACCTGCTGAAGAGTGTAGAAGAACTGGATGATTTGCCAAATGAGGTTCATCAGACACTGCAAGGTATAGCATGACATAGAAATAAGCATGGTAATGGTGCTTAATTTTAACCTTCAGTGCTTTAAAATTCTAACTATTAATCTCTGTTTAGTCAGTCAATCTCTTGATGACATTTTGTGCTCAGTTTTTCATTAAATCTGACCAAATTAACTGTTATTAAAACCTTATTTGGTGGTCAACACTGAGTCAAAGATAACGTTGCTCCATGCCTGTTGCCTAGAAATTTCACATTTTAGTAACAGATTTACTTCTTATGGGAAGAAAATGCAAAGTAAAAACCTGGCAGATGGTGATAAATTTCCTAACAACCAACAAAATGAGGTGTGCAATCAGCTGGTTCAGCCGGTTATACAAGGCCTTGGAATTTTACCTACCCCATTTTTTTATAAAAAAAATTTAAAGCCAGAGTTGGTAATCCTGCTCAGAAATATATTTTGTTATACTGGGTAAAATGGTCCTTCCATCCTGACGGTCGTCAATACATCATGTATTCATAAAAAGGAAGGAAAAAAGTCAGACCTCTGTGAGAGCTGCAGTTCTGTAAAAACTCTGACCAACCCCTGCCATTCGCACCGAAAGGAAGGAACTGGTAATTCACAACTTATAGAAAGAACGAATCTATGCCTTTATGTCTCGTCTCTGTCCCTCCCCTCTCACCGTCCCCCATGTGACCCCCCCCCCCCCCCCCCCCCCCGTGCGCCACTCACTATAAAAAAACATAGCTAACAGAATGCTAACTGCTGCTGCGCCAAAAAAACAAAACAACAGATAAGGATTAAGTCTCGGAGGCGATGACGTTTGCAGTGTGGAATTTTTAAACTGCAGAAGGAGTTGAAGGTGAGGGGATTAAAGCTTTTAAAAATGTGGTTTGTCAGCTGTTTACTATCAAGCTAACGAGCTATTCACTCGGCTGTTTCGTTAACTTGCTCGTAAAACATCGGCACACACGTCCCTGCGCTCTGAAGGCGAGGTTTCGGGTGGTGTGTTTTTTTTAAACTGTCGCTTGCTCAAACTGTTTTTCCAACATTGCCAATCCTAGCTTTAAATGCCTTACCACATGGAAAATAAGGAAGTTTTAAGGGATTGCAGGGATTTTTACCAATCGATCAACAGATCATGCCTACTACTTTGTAGGCACTGAATGTTTTTGATGGTTGAACAAGCTAGAAATATGATGAAAAATGGAAAACGGGGAGAAGGAGGAGAAGAAAGAAAAAGCTATAAAAATATGGCAAAATCAAGACAAAAGGCTTTTTCATAGATAAAAGCCCCTTTGTTAACAGCTACAACTTCTAGTTTTATTTGGTGCATTTCTGTGAGCTCCAACTGCTCCAACACACCTGACTTGAATAAATTGGATCCAACAGCCTACGGTGTTCTGCACAATGCCTTGGTTTGAGTCAGGCATGTTGGAGCAGGGATGCATCAAAAACCTGCAGAACTAAAGCCTTCCTGGAATTGGAGAGACGGGGCAGCCTCTATATAAGGCATTATCTGCAGCAAAACTCCTTCATCTCACCAATACTTTAAGTAGTCTGTGAGTTCAGATTTAGCTCTCAGTTAGTTATTGAGGAGTTTCTCTACACTCTACAGGTTGTGCGTGGCCCCGACGGGCAGCTGCAGTACAGCTGAGAAGAGCAGCTCACTATCTAGACACCAACATACTGCAATCTGCAAAACTCTGAGCTCACAGGAAAATTGTTGTTGTCATAAGTTCATTAATTCTACTTAAAGTATTGGTGAAATGAAGGATTTTTGCTGCACATAATGCCTTCTATAGCGGCTGCCCCATCTCTCCCATTATATGGCTGTGCACCGGGATACGACTCAATCTAAATATTGCCAGAAGGAATCAAAGTGATAATTTTTTTTTTACCGGTGAGTAAATGCACGTATAAACTCCTAGAAATAAGGTCCAGGTTGAAAAAAAATAAAGTTATACTTTAAGTTACTCACCTTAAAGTACTATTACTAATCTTGTGACTGCTGATGCTAACTGGCAGCATCAGCTATTAATCTTCCATGCAGGATGAATTATTTTGCTGGAAAGTGAAGATCCATCAGAAAAAATCCAAAAGCACAAATTACAGCTCATAATCCCACAAATCAGGAAAAACACCAAGGTTTGGTTGAAGCATTTGCAACATCCAGTATTTGTAGAGTGGTTGCAGTGTGCAGTAGCCTAGCCAAATGTTGATAGATTTTTTTTTTTTTGTCTGTTTTCAGATATGATGAACAATCAAGCAGCTAAGTGAAAGGGATGTGAGCTCAATGAAGTACTGGACACTTGTTGCTCCATCAAATGGAAGCAACAAAAATCTCAGGAATGCAGCAGAATCAACCTGTGGACCAAACGCCAGCTCTTCTCCTGGTTTGTGTTAAACATGCAAAAATGAGGAGTTTGTATCTCTGCATTTTACGATGAAAATCACTGTCTTCAGTTTGGAGAGGCATTTTACGCTTATTATGTTCAGATGTGGTCCTTTGATTCTGTATTAAATACAGAAAAAAGAAGCTGTGCCTAAAGGTACCTCTGTGTAATCAGGTTTAAGAATGACCAGTAGAGTCGGAGAGGTCATTGAAATATGTAGTAGTTTAAGTAGCCAGTATGTAAATGCAGGTGCTGCAGTGTTGCATTTACAAAAATCAGGAAAAATCCAACCTGTGTATATAGTTTCACTTTTGAATGCTATGATAATGGGAATTTTCATAAAATAATTTAGCATTAGATCACATGTAAGTGACTGTCCAAAAAAACTACAGACTGAATTTTGGAAGTATTTTGTTTCTTGCACATTTGCTATTTGTGCTCATTATCCTGTACATATCCTTTTTTAATACCTAAAATGTTCAGACCTTAAGTTTATTTTTTTTAAGTCTATTAAATCTTGTCATATCTGTTTTGATAACCATGACTCTGTAAAAGTAAATGAGTTTCAATTATGCCATTTAAATTGATCAGGAATTACTTTTCTCTCCTTTTAAAACTGGAAAGTACATTCTTTGTCTTTGTAATGTATAAATCTTGTTTGTGTAGCTGGGTACACTAAAAAAAAGAACTGTATACACACTTGTGAATACAAGGCAGCTTCTCACCTGCAACATTCATACTTTTCTGATATGCTCTCAAAGGCATTTTCTCACTCCACCAAAATAAAATGAAATAGAATCATTTCTACAGTGATGTTTGGGTTACCAAGTGAAATTAATGTCCTCAATCATGTCAACACTATTTTAAGAAAGCTGCTGGAACGTTATTTGGAACACTGAATTTTTTGGGATCTTCCATGCAGATATGATGTTTACATTTGGGAGTGTGTTGCTGCCTTGAAAGTTTACTTCCAGTAATCCAGGCCGTCCTTTCTGCTCTTGTTTCTGTCAGGTCCAAGTCCCTCCAAAGACTTCTCTAATAAAAAAAAAAAAGAGAATTGTTGACAAAATAAAACTATAAAACGTGTCCTGAATATTTTTTGTTTGCTTTTTTTAACTTAGTCTTTGTACTATTTTATAAAATAAACTATCAAATAAAGGAATTAGAACAGGATTCTCATTTTGCAGTTCTCTCGAGGTACCATTTTACAAAAACATGCATTCTTTATTAATTGATGATTATAAAGGGACACTAGGAGTTAGTTGTGAGTGGTTATTAGTCTCTGTGATGGATTGATGACATGCCCAGCGTGTATTCTGCCTCTCATCTCATAGCAACTGTGATTCCTGCTTAACCCCCAGGTTAAGCAGGAATGAAAAATTGATCATTTTCCCCCCTTCTTAGTATTTGCCAATTTTAGAAATGTGGTATTAGGACATTTATTGAGGTATGCCCCACCAGCAGTCTAATTGGCTTGTAATGAAGTTCAACTACTTGTCTAATAATGTAAGACACAGCAGTGTTGTAATGTTAACCTGTTATCACAATTAAAAACATGCAGACTTCACACAGAGAACCCTCAGCCAAAATTTGAACCAGAAACTTTCTTCCTGTGAGGCAACAGTGCTAACCACCAATACCATCCTGCAAGAGAAAAGCTTCCTTCAAAATGACTAAGTTCCAAAGATTGTTTTGTATGTTATACCGTATATGACTGTTAGAATTCCCCCTGACAGAAGAAATCCTCAGATAATTACAGGTATTTTGGTTTAAACCCTATAATGCTGTGTATCATATTCCTTGAATCACTTTATGGTAAAAACCTTGCTTAAAGCCCTCACTCAAAAGATAATTTGTTGGTTTAACATAATTCAACCATGGCACATATTTCCACATAATTTTGTGTCAAATGAACACATTTGGCATTAGTTAGTTGAATTTAATGAAATTTTGTCAGATCAATTGGTTCCTTTTTTGTTGAATTCAAATGTTTTATTAATGTAAAAAAAACCCATTTTGTTTGAATTCATCCTACATCAAACTAGATCAAATTGCGTTATATGAATAAACTTTTTGTTATTCAAGGCTACTACTGTTACTCTTGTTCAGTTAACTAATATGGGTTTTGATGGTCATGCCAATCTTGTTCTTTCTGTTGGATTTAATGTATTTGATGCATAATGACACATTTCTAATTGATCCTATTGCGTTTAGAGGTACAAGTAGCATATCATTCCAATCCGGTGTGTTTGCTCCATTTACCAATTGTTTGCCTCTACCGCTGCTGTAGAATGAATCCAGCCATTTCAGTTGGTTCTCAGCAAAAAACCCCAAAACAAAACATATTTAGAGAAAACATCAAGGTACCACATATACGTACACTTAGTTTATCGTGCAGCCGTACAAGGGAGCCACAAAGCATGATGGAAAATATCCAAACAAACCCACCACAGGACCAGTTGCTCTGAGTTGTTGATTTGAAGCATGAACCTTCATTGGACTAAAGAATGCAAATCTTTTTAATCTAACTTTTCTTTTCTTTCTTGTTTGTTTTTTTTTTTGTTTATAATAAACCAACAAGGGATAATAATTTGGGGGTGAGATAATTTTGAAAACATTTTTATTCTGAAAAATAATCACAGCAGCAGGCCAACAGTAGGCTATAACAGGCTGTATGAAAATAGTTTCAAACCAGATAACTTGCATGATGCTGCCCCACATGTTCATCCATTCTACATTGAAGCTTTTGCTCTCTATTAGTGTCCTCTTGCTGAGTTATGCTCAAATTCAGATGTTTCAGATAAAAGCAGTTTAACGGGGGAGAGCAAATTAAAAATGTAAGATGTACCTGACTTTACCTTCAGTTTAAATGTGCAGTGATGATAGTATCTTTGTGCTAAATCTTTATTTTGTTTACATTAGAAACATTTTTCGCACTGTATACCATGCTGTTTTGTACTTTCTTTCTGACCTCTAATTTTTGTAATTCCAACTGTGGGCATAGCTAATGTTCCAAATAAGTCGCCGAGTGTTCATGTGTGGCTCCAGGTCAGCAGAATATTCTGTTCTGATTTAGCGCTATTTCTCTCAGAGAAGTGCCCAAATTCTGATTTTTCATGTTCTCAGTCGCATTGCACTTGTGTCTACCGCAACAAGAAGCCCCTTTACAGCATAAAAGAAGACTGTTTCTAACTGATTATACTTTTTTCGAGGGGCACACAGCCAAAGAGAGGGGCAACTGGCCATCTAGCACACCCTCCAGGAGGCTAGCCTATTGTTTTCCAACTTGTGCCATCTCAGATGTACTATAAAATCCCCCCCCACCCATCCTGCCCAGCAAATTGCACCCTGTAAATTTCAAATTATGTTTAAATGATACAGTTCCATAATATAAAACACGAAACAGATTTAAAAAGCTTCAACTTCAGGCAAAGATATGATAATAATCCAATGCTTTATTATAAATAACAGTTAAAACCACCACATGACATCAAATAAATAGATTTATTAAATAAATAGGCCTTAGATAAATAAATAACCGACATTTCCCCAAATATTGGAATACATTCATAGGTTAGCCAACATGGCCTCCACTGCTAATCTAAGCAACATTTTGACTGACCCTCAGCTCTGACTGGGAGAAAAAGCTGGAATCAACACAGTAAGCTTATACCTGAGAAACAGTAAGATTTGCAGCTTGGTCAGTGCAGAGCACCACAGTTAGTAGTTTTGATGGTAGTGAATAGCTATTACAGCTTAAGTTATGGTGAATTGAAGGAGAGGAGACATTTATGATATCGCAGTGATGGTGATGTTGATGAGGCTTCCAGATGATTATTTCCTGTGATCTCCTGAGGAAATGTATCCCATAGCTCGGTTGATAGTGATGGCACGAACATGGAAGCCTCTCATCATCTTACACATCTTCTGCCTGTTTTTGAAGGAGTCCTCTTTCCACATATTGACAGCATCTTCCTAGACAACAAAGACAAACACAATGTAAAGACAGAAAAATGACCTAGGTCTCACAATAAAAAGTTTCCAAAAATCGCGCACAATCTTAAGAATTTATCTCTTAATTTTTTTAAATATGTTTTTCTTCTACGAATAGAATAGAGAATATGTGTAGCCTACATGGGGGACAATCTCAAAAGAAGGAATAGAGAAATACCTCTGAGGAGTTGTTCTCTCCATTTGCCATCAGGAAGCAGTTCTGTGCAAACCAAGGAAGATTTTGTCAGGAAACTTCAAAATGGGTTTTCCCAGGAGATTCTCTAAACATGACTTGTTTCATCCTACTCCTGTCACGCATGGACAGGTCTAATAAACACACCTTCCTCAGGCTCTGTATCAATACTCCAGTTGGTCTCAAAAGTGGATCTTCTTTATCCCGTAAGTTGAGGTCGGAATCGAGGTAGTGCTGAATTGCGGCATCATAGTAGGCCAAGTCTTTCATGATGCTCCTCAGGCATTCACTCTTTTAAGACAAACACACACACACACGTGCAGAAAGGATTCCTGTTAACGTGAATACTGGGAGAAATAAAAGGAATAGTCTTTGCCTTTTAACAGAACTTAGAGCTTACCTCACTGAAAGATGAATTTCTTTGCATCATGCAACTGGAGTTCTGTAGGGAGTACAACTGCATTATGATAGGTTTGTTGCACGATTTGTTTTTCATGTAAAATCAGGTTGTAACAGGCATCTACTGACCACAGGCTTCAATAAAAGTAGTTCGGTAGTTGGTGAACACAGATCATATATCAAGCTTCAGGCTGTTTTCAAAGATAGCTAATAACTATCTGTAGGTTTAGGCCTACGTCATAAACATAATTTAAATATCAAGTTGGAAATGTAGGCTAATACTTTAACAAATTTGACAGTTTTATCTACATCCAAATTAACAAGTCACCTCAGTCAGGTTGGGTGCGCAGGCTTGGACCGTGTCCGCGCTGCGCACTGTCATTTCACTGGATGGGATCAAGCCATGGCACAAATCTTCCTGTCATGTAAGCAATGTTAATCATTATTTAGAAACTACACAGCGGAGAAAAAATAAATGAAAAAAAAAAGATAAAATCAGATCAACCTTAAAAGATACTCACACTATTGAGAAGCTCCGTGATATTGCGCAGAAGGCTCCTGAAGAGCGATGCGCAGAGCGCGTTATCTGCGCTCAGGACTGGCACCGGCAGCCCCGTGGATGTGCGCCAGTTCAAGGTAAGGAACAGTAAACACACGGCGAAGTCTATACGGCAAGAAAGATCACATTCATTAATACATTCGTTTAATGACAATAAAATCACACGACAAAACACCACGAAACAACATGCGATTATAATACAGATACTTATTTAATCGACCAGTCCGCACTGCGGCGTCTCTGACTTACAGAAATGAAAGTTGGCCATATTTCTGGTCAGGCAGAGACCTCTGATGGAGACTGATAAGTCAAGAACACTGAAGTGCTGTTTTATCTGATGAATATATATAGCTCCTCAAAGGGAGATTCCCTCCATAGCATCCCTCTAATAAAAACAAAACAAGAAAACAAAGAGAACACAATGACGTCATGGCGTCACTTCCTTGATGGGTTGAGTAAATGGAAAGTAATTATTATTGTTATTCTTTCGTAAAGAGTTTTTCTGGCATCATCTGTGTTTCAGAAGAAATCTGCGAAGCTGATTAACAATATTAATGCAGGACTACAGCGACTGTAGCGGTTTGTGTAGATTACTGTATAAGCAATGGTCATGTCTGCTGGTGCTTCTCACAAACGCAAAGCTCTGAAAACCAAATCCGAGAGGATAAGACAACTCACGAGCAAACATAACGCAAATTTGTATCTATAATCCCTATTTTAATCACGAGAAAGTTTGCGGGGAAAACTATCATCCTCATAGTGACGGAGATTCAGATTCCTTTACTCCCATTGTAGATTTACAGCCTATAGGCCAGTGTGTACGGGTAAAGCTGGCATCTTTCTTGCACAACAACAAAACATAAATAAAGAGAACACAAAATAAAAAAGGGACAATAATGAAAGGTCTTAGAAATATTTGCTATCCCTCGCATACACTCAAACATACACAGCATTCCATAAATAAATAATTGTAAAAGGTTCATTTTAGAATGTAAAGAGCACATTAAAACGAACATTTAATAAACAAACAAAAACAAAACAAACATTAAACGAGATACATCTTTATAGCTCTTCAGCTCTGTGCTTGGTGTCTGAGTGTGTTTGTAATGAATTCAGTGGTCTGGGGGAGGGGGTTAATTTGGGTTTTTGGTTCAATAATGTCTGCCTGATGGCAGTCATTCAGACAAACCCCATCCAGGATGGAATGAGTCTTCCACCATCTTCTCCACCTTTTTGTGGCACTGAGAGGTGAAGATCTCTTCCAGAGTTGTGAGTTTCGTGTTTGTGATTTTCTGTACCATCTTCATAACTCTCTACTTTGGGGTGAGCAAGCACATCCTCAGGACTTTCCACTCCTCTTCCATTGAAAGCTTCATCATCTTCTCCATTACCTGCTGGTACAACGCCATCAGCCCACAGCACAGAACACCTCTGAACAACATGGTGAAAGTGTGCTCCAGGATCACTGGACTCCTGGCCTGAGCACTTAAACTCCCACCCCACCCCACACTTCACAGTTATTTGCACAACATACCTCCACATTATCATATTACTATATACATGTACAGCCCACCATTCCATATTTTGTTTTCGTAATTACTTGTTTCTGTTATTTGATTTAGTGTCTAACTGCCTGTGTGCCTTTTATTGTCCCTTGGGGACAAATTAATATTTCTAATTTAATTGAATTGGTGGTGGGGGGGTCCAATCCCTTGGGAGGGCTGTTTTGATATGTTTTTGCACCAGTCATTATCAAAACTGGTCTAGGGCACTGGCTGATAACTGTTCAGACTCGTTGCTTTTGTCTGTTTTAGTACCCAGCGCTATTTTGGATGTTTTCAAATAGGAGAGGACAGAGCACAGGGACAAAGAAGAACACGCCAGTGATGACATCAGCCAGTTTGGCTGCATCAGTCTCTGAACACCTGTCCAGGGAGACCACCTGTGAATGCAGCCTGCTCTAGATTTGCCCGTCTGAACTGTACTTGTGTTTTAGGGGCGAAGCCTTGCTGTGGTTGTTATTACAGGTGCTGATGCTGAAGTGGAGATCACTTCCTGGGAACCAAAGAACAAGCTGAGTTCTTCAGCCAATCCAGCTGTGCGACAGGTTTGGTTTTTGATGTACCGTATCCCCTGCCATGCCGGTTGAGGGGCTGAGTTGTTGAAGTGAACATCTTTCCCCCGCCGATAAGCTGCTTTAGCCTCTCTCTTTGAGGTCCCTCCTCACCTCTGACCTGGCCTACTGTAGAACTCCTCCCCTCCTTCCTCCCTAACCTAAATCAACTATTAATTTACCATCAATAGTTGATGGTAAATTAATCATAATCACATTTAACCACATTCAGCTCAGCAGCAGTAAATTACAGGATGATTGGTATTACTAATTTTTCAGGCCTGTGGTCTGTGTGGGCCCCTCATACGCACTTGTGGTGAGGAGAGATGTGTTCATCATGTCTGACTACCTCTATCAACTCTCTGTGAGCCACAAAGTGTGGTCCGATACAAGCTTCTGTCAATGTCTTGACATTTACTTATTCATTTTGACCATTGTCTATCACTGGAGGGCTATCAATGTATTTAAAACAGTTTTGTTATAACACAGTCATGCTATAATTAGGCACAGAAGGTAATCTCTTTTTGGTGAGAAAGTCTGTCTTTCATGTGCAAAACCAGTAACAACCCACTTCCTTGTTTGTACTTGTAGATGTGTGCCTCTCTGTCCTATTTGATCTATTTTGAGTATTATTATTATTATTTTTAAATATCTAACTATGAAGCGTTTTCTGATCCTTTCTGTGAAAAGTGCTGTAAGGTTTAGCTGGCGGAGGCTCGGCTCTTTGACCTGCTATTTGTCTTTATTTTCTCACCAGCAATACTTCAAGTGCAGTTGTGCAAACTTATGTAGAAAAAAATGGTTAAAAACTTGAACAAAATAAACAGCATTAAGAAGAAAGACTAGGTACTTAGTGGCAGGGCTCTAGTACTCACTGCCCCTTCCAGGCCCAAGCTACAAAATGAATCTCACACTCGCAGCTTCAGTTCTACCTTCATACTGGACGCCCCTCCTACAAGACAAACCATCATTAATTCACTTTCACTTGACAATTTATACAATATTCAGACACAAAACATGGATGTGAAGATCAAACCACCAATAAAGTTGGACTTTAAATGTTCAAAATGGCTCCATAGGTCCCTCAAATATTGTCAGAATAGGAACAGCCCTTCAAAGTATCTACACACGGTATATGCTGTGACACCTGGTTCAAGACCTGACAAAAGAATACAAATACAATACAAATATATTCTTCAACAGTGTGTGTAAATTGTGTGCAACCTATTTATTAGAAGAGATAGGCTACACCATTACAAGTGCTATATAAATAAAACTTTTACTTACTAACTTTAGTTGATGGACAAATAAAGCAGCACTGTATGCTGCGTAAGAAATGTTAAATTTAATGTAAATTACTTAACGTAAAACAAGATAAATCTTTGAGTGATTATATTGTTTGTGGGATTTTGTAAAGTCGATTCCTTAAGCAATATCTAGATGCATAAAACACAGTGAAAAACCCACAAGTATGACTTCATTCTTACAAATACCAGAACTAGTTTTCAGATCTAATTGTTGTGTTTTACAGACTTCTGACACGATGTGCATTCTGTGAAACTGCAGTGGTGAGTGTGGCCACAGGAGTTTCCAGGCCTTTTCTTTAACCATGGGACCATCATACAGCGAAACTTACTATAACTCTTTAAGTGCAGTATATGGTTCAGGGGGAATGGTGGGGGGCAATTTACTTGAGATTAAAAAGAAAAACCATATTCATTACCAACTACTCAAGTAACTTAGCTTAGTTCTGTGTGAGTCTGCAACACTATGAGTGACTGTCATTTAAAAAAAAAAAAAAAAAAATTCCTGATTACAACTTAACTTCAGAGGAGGGGGGTCCGAATTGATTTCTTGTTTAAAGAGCAGCAAATCAACCTTGGAGGATGAAACCATAAAGCAAGACCAAAACAACGAAAGCTGAGCCATACATGATGTAATTGTGACAGTTGTGATGACTTCACTTTATAAATTCATTAGAAAGAGGAAGCAGCCGAGTGCAGCAGCGCCTGCTCACATTCAACAAACTACACAACAAACCAGCATATATGAAACAAAGTTTATTCTTTATTTTACATATCTGTACATAAACATTTCTTCCCTCAAATAAAGTATTTGAATACAATAGGATGAAAACAATATTAACACATTTATTCATTTAAAATGACTCGTGTCAGAAAATCAACATTCACAAAATGTTGAAGAGCAATTAGAGTGAACGTATTACCAAAATCTACAACTCCACTACAAGGCAGGCATGTTTCCTTTACACTCTTAGCACCTTCAAATAAACATTTCTCAGTTGAAAACTACCATTTGTGCAGAATAAAAACGGGTCGACTTTGAAATACTTCAAAATTACTGTCCAACTTAAAATGGTCTGAAGAAGTTAGTTTTTCATTTTTTTTTATACAGTGCTGTTTCTTTTTCTCATGACTGACTTTCTACTAAATTTTTCACTATTGTTTTATTTTTTCCCCACAATTTTTGCATTTGAACAGTTACAATTTAGTGGCAAATGTAGAAAGTTAAAAAGAAACGATAGCAAAGCAAGGCCGATCACTGCACAGGAAGCTGGGGACAGAATCCATGACAAGACACAATCAGTTTCCTCTTCTCCCAGGAAGCAGGAAGTGCTACTCCATCCTTAGCACTGGGAGAAGCAAATGAAAAAGGGTGGCTTTCTTCTGTGCTGCTGCTACCACTGAAGTCAGTACGTTGGAGAGGAGGGGGAAAGGAGGGGGAAAACAGGGTTGCAGCAAGGAGCAAAATACTTGGGACAAGCGGGAAGGTTCGGGATTGAAGCAGGGCAGATGTGGAATGGCCAGAGGGGGGAGTTTGCTTTGGAGCAAGGGTTAAGCTTGGCAGAAGGAGGCAGAGTGGAGTGAGGATGGGCATGTTATTTGGATAGGGTCCTCTCAGCCAAGTGTTTCTGCTGGCTCTCAGCATGCCTGGAAAAGAGAAAGCAAAAGACAAAAATAAAATGAAAACACAATAAGACACACAAGAGCCTAGTGCGTGTTTATTCAGGTGTATTCCTATGACAGCTTTCGTATATTCCCCAGATTTATATGGCACACAAAGGTAACATGATAAAATGTTTTAGGCTCCAAAAGTTCAACTGTATGTTCATGAACTCTCTGTAAAAACATGTACGAAACCGTGTTCCTCTGCTTTATATCAGTTTCATCTGATAACAGAACAATCATAACATCTTTTAATTGCAGCACCTTTAAGTCTTGCAATCTTTTAACTCGTCAATTTTTTGGTGACTGTCTCTCAACATAGTTCCTCCCAGGAGGGACTTTATTTCTCATCTGGCCTGGGAAGACCTAGGGATTCCCCAGGGGGAGCTTAAAGAAGTAGCCAGGGAGAGAGACGACTGAGTCTCTCTGCTTGGGCTACTTCTCCTGCAACCCGATCCCGGATAAGTGGTGGAGAACGGATGGATGGAGCTTTTCTGAACAATGTCACACAGCTAAGGGAATCTAGTAGGAAATGCTCAAGTCCCCTCTGTCACAGACTGAACCCTGGAAATAACAGCAACTTGGAGGAACTTGTGGAAGCTTCTCAAAGGGATTGCTTGAGTATTTATGCAATCTAACTTTCTTTAGCAGAGCTCCTGCACAGCGACAGACTTCACACTCCACCAACATGAATATGCCATTTCTGACAACAATAGTAGCATTCAGATTTTTTTGTAAACCACATGTACCTGCTAAAATATAATGAAAATCATCACTACAACAGGTAATCTAGTAGTTTGGAACATGCTAGCTGTACTGTATATAGAAGTTATGATACAAGATGTTTTGTAGTTGAGATTAATGTGATGACAAATTAATGTTTCAGATGTGGACTATGCTGGTAACTGTCCTGATGCTAACTTCACGCAACAATCAAAAGGTAATAAGCTGCAACTGTGGAGGCTGCAGAGTGGTTTGGGCTATGGTACATGCCACACCGCTGGTGTGCATGCTGGGAACATGGGAGCAGAAAGAAGCTGTGCCAAAGAAAATGGACTTCCTCCAAATGTCTAGGCTCACATTGGGGGATAGGATGAGTACAGTCATTCAGGGGGTGTTCAGGGTGCCAAAATATAAAAATGTGAAAGTTTTCCCTACTTTTTCCCGTCTGGACCAAAGAGCAGAACTATGGTCTGATGAAGTGATGTCCTATCAGACTAAGGCCCGATCCCAATTGTCTTTTTTACCCCTACCCCTTCCCCCTTCCACTTAAAATGAAGCTATGAGGGGTAGGGATGAAAGTCAACCCCTACAAACTGGGACACCCCTTCAACAATCACATACAGTACGTCATCAGTGATCCCGCCGGCTTGTGTGAGCCGTCGCAAATCTGGAGAAATCAAGCTGTATTCAGCGGTGGATTAACTGTAACAAGCAAATTCGATTTGTGCATGACATGCCTGCTTGTGTTATATCCTACAAAGGACCTCTATGTAAATGAAGACCAGCAGCGATGTTGATTTTTTTTATTGGTCATCTATCACTGTCAATTATCAGGGCTGCAGAGGACCGCTGGTTTTTAACCTGGTAGCTTTTATATAACTGAAGCGTCAATGTAGTACTCGCGATTTTTTTTCATGTGCATTTTGCAAAGAAAATGACCGTTAACAACATTCAAACAGCGTTAAACTAGACTATGCAATGGTTTTCACGCTTTTTAAACTTTATTTCTGGAGAAATATTTATATTTGTGGATGTTTTTGGACTCAGTAGCAGCCATCTTGCCAGTGATTTTCATACCCCTTCGTTTGAAGTGTGCTCCCGAAAAATCATCATTTGAAGGGGTATATAGCCCTACCCCTTAGCCCTTCCCCTCCATCCTAACAGGTATTGGGACACCCCTACCCCTACACATGAACGGAGGGGAAGGGCTAAGGGGTGAAATGGGATTCATCCTAAATATAAAGCAGAAAGTAGTCCCTACTAAGTCAATTATTTACTCCTTTCTGAAAAGTTTCTCAAAGGGGAACTCCGCTGACTTCACAAGTCAGAGTTTATAGTTGTTTACAAGTCTTTAGAAAACTTCTTCATATGGGAGAAAAATTGTATAAAGTCTTTTGTTGTTGCAGAAGGAACTATGAGGAATCTGATAACTGCATTTCGGGCATTCCAACGATGATGAAAAATGGGTGAAATAATTTTTCTTTTAATATTGTACATTATGAAACTGAGAGTGATACAGATGTGAAAGTGTTGAGACAAGTGTTGAGTAGCTGCTCTGGTTTTGGTCTTTTCCCCCTGACAATAACCACAACATGAATCATCATCTTCACATTTTGTTCATTTAAATGAAGGGTTACTTTTTCTCTAGCATGCCTATGTTTGAAAAGTGATGAAAATGCCACAAGGAAATCTTCCGTTAAGTGCTTCATTACCTGGTGAGGTCCTCAATGTCCACCAGCATGGCGTCCTGCTCCATGTGCAGTTCATCACGAATCAGTAGCAACTGTACAAGCTCCTCATTCAGACCTGTAGTGACAGATATTATGAAGATACACAGATTTAATGTCTTCATGTGATAAAAGGTCATTTCAGATTTCACTATGGAAATGCCTAAAACACTACAATGGCCTCAGAGTCTCTAAAAAGACTTTCAACAGATATAAAAACAGTATAAGACCACCACAATGGGCTCATAAAGTGACCTCAGAGCCACTGAAAGCTATGAGCACTGAAAATCAGAACACACATCGGTGGCTTGTGGTTGATTTTGCTTAACACGTTTTGGCTACTGTTCCTTCATCTTAGCCATAAAACAGATTTTATGGGGGAAAAAGATCTTTTTTGTAGACAAGAAATTACTAATAATTTTGGAGTCATGGGGATTTTTGGAGCTGTTTAATGTGAGATGAGATTAGTGGCGGGTTTAAAGATGTGTGCAGAGCAGTAACAGTAAATGTTCAGAGGAAGCTGTTGACTGGTAAAGTCTTTTGAAGTGACTAATGTATATAAAAGGACTTTCACATCCACTGAGCAGGGTAAGGGGTCAGTATGCATGTGCATGTGTTTCCCCATTTGCTGTCTTGCTCATTTCTGCAAATGAAAGCAGAGGTCAGTGACATTTACAGTGTGTGAGTGTGTGTGTGTGCAACTCACTCTCTATCTGGGAGTGCAGGTCATTTACTATAACCTGGAGCTGCCCCAGTGTCATATCTCTCAAGTCGGTAGGCTTCAGACTTCTTTTCATTAGACACTCACTGATGTGAGGCAAATGTGGAAGCTGATAGGAAAACAAGAAAAAAATGTGTTAGACATTGTGTTTTATCTGCTTGAAGACTGAAAGCAATGATTTCAAAATGAAAAAACAAAACAAAACAAAACAAAAAAACAGAAATGTTCTTCAGCATTTGATTTTTAAGTGTTTTTGTAATGTGCTTACAGAGATTTCTGTCAAACCATGTAACTGTTACAAGACTGTCTGCTAATGTAGCCAACTGATATATAAATGTGAGAACTATCTTTATGTAGGTGGTGGATTTCAGTTAGGAAAAATGATAACTCTGCCTCCAGATTCTCACATGTAACATCTTCCTGGTTTTCTTTGGCATTTCTCACCACTTTCTAATGAATTATTCAACAATTTAACTGATTATATAAATATGGTAGAGACCCACAAAGGTACAAACTAAGCGTAGAATAAGAAAGGTAAGATTGCATCAGAGTTTCTGAAATCTTTTTAATGACTAAGAGTATCTATGTATGGTTTGCTTATGTCAGTCAATTTCAGTCTCTTGGTTTCCTTGACAAATAAAAAGGAATGTCAGCCTTTTAGGTTTTCACCTCTCCAAGCAGGGAGATTGTGAAGTTAGGGGATTCCATGTGCGCACTGTTGTTTAGCGACAAGCAGCTTATTTGATTTTAAAAACAAATTATGAGTTCACAAGTTTCATCTTCCCACCACAGCCTGAACAGTGAGCGTTTTACAAGCTTTTATTTAAAAACTTGGAGGGTTCATTTGACCTTGTAATAGTATGGAAAACATCACTTATATAGCCACAGACAAAGGTGGACTGCAACGAGGTCCAGGTTACTTCAGCAAAACCTGAAATCAAGTTAACATTAAGTGCAAATTAGATGTACATGCATTTTATCTTCTCCCCATTGATTTTGTTGCATACAGTTTTGTTATATTTTTTGTTCACTACATCCATCAGACAGTTATAACTGTACACATTGTGCAGACAGAAGTCATGATGAACTTGATAAGAACATTTTTGAAGAACAGCTCAAATTTATGAATAGCTAAAACGTTAACCTGCTCATTTGACAAAAAAGTTAATAAAAATGTGAGAACTGTGATGATAACTGATATACATACACACACACAAATATATATATATGGTATATATATATATATATATATATATATATATATATATATATTTATATATATATATATATATATATATATATATATATATATATATATATATATATATATATATATATATATATATATATCCTCAAACATTTGCCCTGCAACATTTCCTTTGGGAAGATCAGTATAATTAAATTGAACTGAATTAGGGCTTCCAATAAGAAAAACTAAATAATCAATAAACTAATCACTTTACAACTTGATTAATTCAGAATGAAAACCACTGTTAGCTGTAGCTGGATTAAAAAATTCTACAAAAATAAGCAGCAATAAAATCTAAATTTTACTGCAAAACATAACTCATAAAAATCTGATCATATCATTTAATCACGGCATAACGGTCCCTGGAGTGTTGTTGCTTTCAATATCCATGTGCATTTTTGAGATGTTGCCTAAAACTTAAAAAAATTTATGTGTGACACTTTCCTTAAACAGACTTGAAATTGTTGCAAAGTCTTTATTTATTTTGGTAACTGTGATATTTTTGTTCTCGTATAAATTTTTTAGCATGACTTTGTTTCGGGCAGATTGACATTCGCTGAGTATTTCTATTTACCGGTACACATTTTTATTAGACCTACATTATTTCATGAACTGTATTATAAAATGTGGGTGGACCTCAGGAAGAATAGCTGCAGCTATACTCATAATTTCCTCTGTGGCCATATCATCAGACGATCATTCGATCTGATTGCTGACATAATTTCTGATCAGTTCTCCAGCTGCACATAGGTCTCATCTGTGGCTCTTAAAGATATTTAAAAATATTTTTATTGAATTGTGTTGTTCATTACTTTTATTTTTTTTTATATTGGAGGATTTAACGATGTCTCCCCTTTAAATAGAAAAAAAAATGAACGGAGATTTCTTCTTGATCATGAATCATTTACTGCACTCATTTCTCTCTGTAGTGTTCATTTATTCTTTGTTGGTTTAACATTTTTACTGGGCATATTAATTCTGAGGATTGTTAAATAATATTTGTCTCCTGACTGTCTCTTAAAATAAATTCTAACCTAACTTGAACGAGCAAAGTAAACAGAGATTTTTGGGTTCATTTCAGCAGAAATTCATTCATTCTTTCTCTCCATCACTCCGAGGAGAAACACAGGTGATTTCCGTGTGACTTGTAAAGGGACATGTTGTCCTATGTTAAATGTTAAATGAGGGTGTTTCTGAATGTAAACGTCCATGAACAGGCATAAGGTGATTTAGAAAATGTGGGATTTATTGGCAGTTGATTACTTACTAATGTCCTTACAACTAGTCTCGGCTTTTAAATTTTTTTTTTTACAATCATTCTAAATTTCATTTGTAGGATGGAATTTTGATAAGTTTTAAAGACCGATTGATAAATGAGGGTCCAGGTCTTTTTACTTCCACACTGATACTTTTATAATGTTACTGGTCCTTTCTTTTCCCCAGTGCTGGTGGGAAAACCAAGGGTAGAGCCAGAAGGGTGGCCTGAAGGGCATGAGCCACCCCTAAAATTTGACGGGCCCCCAAGGTCACCCCAAGAATAAATGATCAATTTCAAACAAATATCCAGAGTAAACGGATCTTAATATGGGAAAATCTCAGATGGCCAAATGCAAGTGAACGCAGCATGTAAAGTATCTCTATATGTTGTATTAATTTAAGCTATACAGATAAATATTATTTAAATAAATTACAAGAATTGACTGTTTGCTTTTTAACCTTAACCCATGCAAACAGCTAAAAACAGCTTTAGTTTTTAATTCTAACCTTAAATGCAGGGCTTTCTGCCCCACTATGATTCTGCTGTGTGCAAATGTTCTTTGCAAGTAAACCATCAAATCTCCAGTGCTTCTGCTGTAGTTGCGTGTGACATCTGCTGCGTGTGCAGCAGATGTCTATCATCTTTAGTCAACCACAGAGTACAGTTACACATGCCACGAAAGCATGCAGTGTCATGGGTGCTTTTTCAGAAACACGTAGGTAAATAATTTGCTTTTGAATCACCTGCCACCTTGACTCACCCAACCTGTCCACATTCTTTCTCTTTCCATCAAACAGCCATTGTTTCTCCTCCTTTCACCTCAAGTCTTGCCTAACAGAGCTCAGGGAATGCTCAGAGCTCAGAATTTGGACATTTTGGCTTACGTGGGTGGGATAGTTTCCCTCCACTCTTTCACTTTCACAATGTGTGCTGATGCAGCTGTACAGGACGAGGTCTTATATCAGTTTCGGTTGTGTGACACGAGTACGTTGTACACAGTGTTAGAGTAGTACATAGAGAAGGAATGACATCAAAGAAAATGTGGGTGTGCAGTTAAAAAAAAGTCAACTGGTGTTGGTCTTGATTTAACTGCTGACTTCAGTGTGAGTTTCTGTGGTGAACTGGTCATACTACCACCAAAGTGTTAATTTTAGAACCAACTATGACTGGATCAGATTAAGGGAATAAACTCCCCTCTGAATGAAGCTGTGGGAAAGAATTGAGGCTTTTCTGTGGCATATGATTCTTTACACCTTTCTTCTCTCACTGAGTCACTCACTTTCTCTAAGCGAATATGTTTGTATGTTGAAGAAAACCCACACTCCCTGCATACAGCCGGGCAGCCGGGTGTAAGCTTGCTGTTGTGGACAAACTTCTATTGTTTGCCTTTGAGAAGCCAACATGACAAATGTTACTTGGAGCTGAACAGGCTGACAGCAGGGTGACGGTGGGGAGCGGGTCCCCGGCCTTCTTTGTCTGAGGTAACCTCCCTCTCATTTACCAAATCAACTCATGTGACCCTTCACTGACACTGCCATTGTATTAGATACAGCCAATTATCTTGTGTCCCTGCACTAGTTTTTGGTAATATTTGCCCATTACCCATGTTTAAACTTTTCATTTTATCATTTATTTATAACGTTTGGCAAGATTTCAGTCTTTTCATCTCTTGTCAAGAAGCTAATATTTGTAAAGACAGACCCAGAATGAGCAGAAGTCTGTTCTACAAGTAGCCCTATGTGGGAATCATTGTTCCAGGGAAGCATTAAGCATTTGTCATATCTGCAGTTTAATAGATCTCTGGTGTTGTGTACACATTAGGCAGCAGTAGCCTTAATAAATCTTAACATTCCTCGTGTGTTCAGTCCGGATGTGACAGTGATGTCTTCTGACTGCTGAGCACGGCTACATCCCTAAACACCCAAGTCAATGCTTTCCGGCGTATGAATTATAGATGGACCTGGTCGAGCTGCCCTTCTCTGCTCTGAATAAGTAAAATGGTTCTGCCTTTAAGTCCAGCTGGAAATATAGTGTGCACTGGTGTCACACTGCGGATGTGTGGGTGTCTCCTGGTGCATGCGCTCCTGAGGAGCCAGCGGGGCAGATAGAAATGGATAAAATAATGATGAGATGGGATGCCGTCACCCTCCTCTCTCTAAACAGGGCTGGAAGAGGAGGGATCTGAAGAAATGTGGTGGGCTGATGAACATTTTTTTCCACTGCATGTAACAATGTAGGCCATGATTGAAGAAACATAATGTGCTGCCCTGCCAGTGGCAGAATATGTTACATTAAGTTAGAATGTGACGAGCTTCTTTCATAAACTTCACATTTTTGGCATAAAAGCTCAGAGACATCTCAATTTCACCACGTAACTGTTAAAACTGAGTGAAGTTGCTGATACTAACCAGGTCGGCCACTGGGGACTTCTTGCGATTCTGTTTCTCCACCTCCACCTGCATCTTGGCCATGGGCTTGGCCATAGCCAGGGCCAGTTTTGCCTCCGCCTGCAGCTTCTTCTGCCGACTCAAAAAGTCCATATCCTCCAGAGACTCTGAGTCATCCTCTGTAGTGTCCCTGTCCGAGTAGGAGGAGCTCTGCTTGGACTGAAAGAGGGATGTAGTGACAGGAAAATGTGTGTGTGAGGAGTGGGGGTGGGAATTTGGGGGGGGGGGGGGGGGGGGTTGATACATTCTTTGTATTTTTATATTTGCATTTTTTGCTGACATGAATGTCACTAAAGGAGACAGCTGCAAGTTTAATTCTTCCCCGCCAGTAAGTGGCGCCTATCACACACTCTCACTTGATTAGCATTAGCAACGTTACAGAAAAGGTTAACCATCGATTTGCATTAGCAAATGTATAACTAACATGTCCAGGAGGAAAGCAGCAACCTCCACAGGGCTTTTGAGCCCCTTTGCTACCTTCATCCTCATCCTGCTTTGTTTTTTGTCCACTTAAATTTGGGAGACTCCAGGCAAGGAAGATGCTACTTCTACACATAGCAATCGAGCTAGCAACTCTGGAGCTAATTATAATGGAGAAGAATCCCGACGTTGGCATCAGATGTAAATATTCATTTTTTAGACCCATCAAAATTGATAAAACTTTTTTTTTTTTTTTTTTTAGGTAAAATTTATACTTTTATGCTGCACCCCTTTAGGCATATAGATGTATTATTTTTGGGAAAAAATACGTTTTTGAAGAAAAAGTTGTAGCTATCACCTTTAAACACATAAAGAAGTGACCTTTTTTTTCTTAAATCTATGGCCCAGGCAAACATAAATTAACCTCTCATCTAAAGTGGCCCATCAGCCAGATAATGAGCAAACATTCATATAGCAACTCAGGGCAGTTATCACTCTCTCTCATAATGCAAATCTTGCTTATTTCACTGCTTTCATTCTTGTTATGTCTCAGTTGGGCTTTTGCACCATTAGATCAGAATTACTCTGCTAGTTTTACACAGTTTAGCACATATTTAGAAAGCTCCTTTTCATTCATCCATTCTTGGATTCTGCAGCTCTGTGGTTTCTCAGTGATCACAAGGCCATCACTGCATACCATGGGTGATAGAGGTGTGTCCAGACTGGTCTCTGTCTTGCTGTCATCTGCATCGCTGTCCTTGTCGCTGCCGCTATCATTGACAAAACAGATCTGCAGGTTCATGCCGCTCTGCAGCCTGCAGGGACGCAGAGAAAGAAAAAGACCAAAAGAAGCAGTATGAGTGGCTGATAAGAGTCAGCTCAGTTAACAAAATTTGACAAGAAATGCATTCAGAGGGCTGTGAAAAAACACAAGGTGCCGCATTGTGTTTGAGAGACGGAGAAAAGACACATGCTGCCTCCATTTTCAGGGCAAATTGTAAGTTGGGGATAAAATTAAAGAGGACTTGTGTTTTTAATCATTTCTCCTTTAGTCTCCAGTGTGGATCGATCCAGGGAGGCCTCCAGTAGGTCCGATGCAATCTGCCTGAGCCCAGAAGGGGCGTGTTTGTGTTCTGGTAGAATAGAATATCACTAGGGTGTAGATCCATCCTACTGTCGATCAATAATCTGCTTATTCAGAGCAGTAATTACAAACAGAACTGATTGATTACACTGCAAAGATCCATTCAGGCCCACTTAAAATAGCACCTGAGAGGTCGATTGTTGTTTCAAAGGAGGCAACATCAAAAACACTCTATAACTCAAACTGAATAGATCGTAGGAGCCATGAAATTGTCCAATTACCTTTTTGGGGCAACCAAAACATGATAAACTGTTTTCCAGTACCAAACAGAGTAGACCCTGACTCATATGAGGGACAGTGAAAACGTTGCTGCCAGATTAATTGATGGAGAAAGTATTATAAACAGTGTGTCCACCAGAGAATACAATCAACAATAAAATGTCATGTTCTATACATACTCACAGCTCAATAAAATCTTATTTAATCTTCACAATTTTGACTCCAAATTTATTCAATGCTACCCAAAACAATGTTGCACCTAACAATTAATCGCTTTCTGTTGCAAATATATTTAGAAATTATTCAAGCAGCAGATAAGTGTGTCATGATTTATCAGAACTCCCATCCATTTCCCCGTAATCATATTAAATCATCAGCAGTATTGAAAAATCCACGTGACTCAAATCACAGGAATAAAAGGGCACTGGAGGGCTTACTGAACATCTACTTCCAGTAATATACAGTGTCTGAGTTGGTAGCATTTTACGTGTGTGTGTGTGTAGGTGTCTTTCAGGAAGTGAGAGCCACAATGTCTGATTATATCTGGTTCATTGACGCTGCTCATCTCTACTTTCTGCCTCTCTCTTTCCCCTTTGTTCATCACAAAGAGGCATGCCTGACAGTAAATCTGATGTTTCAGATTTGTTCTATTTTTATTTACTTATCAACATTTATCATACATTCAGAAATCATGCTCTTGTGAAATATGTGCTGCTTATGACTTTGTCAAGGATCCCCTTTCAAAACATCCTTATTCAGACAATTATCAGACCACAAAAGAGAAATACTTGGAAAACTAAATGCTCTGTTTTTCATGTGTCAATCACATGGTTATTATGGTAAATAACGACTCAGACATCTCACCGGGAGGACAGGCTGGGTTTGCCACTCTTGCTGCAGCTTGTGTAAATGCCCGGGCCGTCATCGAAGAAACTGCCCAGGGCCAACTTCTGCCTGATAGACTCCCTCTCATTCTTCTGGGCCTGCAAGAGGAGATCAACAGGACAAGGATACTTTATTTCTACAATCTCTTGATTTTGCGATTACAAAATGAGGACAGGTAAGTGTTAGGTTGGTAGTAATGAGGTGTTGTGACAAGGGGGATGCACAAATACAAAGTCCTGCAACCCTGAGCACTTCCTGCCAGTACAAATCACTGCTGAAAGCATACAAAAAGTAGAAGCCTCGTATTAATTTGGAGAGTGATGTTAGCCAGTCAACTGGAAAAAATATACAACAGCTGACATTACCATATATCACCAGGAGGTGGTGGTCTTGCCTTACTGAACAACTGGTGAACACTGTATGCAAGATTCACACATGACCAGGCCTACACAGACCAAATGAACACCACTTTCAGGGCTGTTCAAAACTGCAGAAATCCCAAAGCCACAAAATGACAGAAGCCACCTCTGCTGACTTCTTCTTCGTTTCAGGACACACTTCAGCTTTGGTATCAGTTCAGTCACACACAAACGGGTCTCATGTCCCATCTGTGAGGGTAACAGCTAAACATTCGCAACTACTCTGATTATAATCAACTGCATGATGTCATATTCAGTGAAAGAACGCTGATCAAGAAGGCTTTCCATGATCTCTAAGACCCTATTTTTTGGTTTTGTTATGTAGGAATTGGTTACCTGTAAAACCTGCTGTTCTCCCAAACATAAGTTGAGAAGACTTCTCAACTTACTGTCTTGTTCATTTTTAAGCCAGTGATGCATAATGATGCCTCATTAATATCACGTGGGATCATGAAAAAGCATGGCAGCGTCCAAGGGTATCACTGCTGCTTCATCTCTCTAAGAAGAAAGCTCATCGACAAAACAGCAATTTTGACATGGATGTCCATATACACAAATATTTGTTGAGACAACATGGTCTTAATTTAAAGTAAACACACACACGTGGACAAGCTCTTTCCATGAAGCTCAGAACTACTGCTCATGGAACAAATGATACCTTCTCCAAGTGGGAACAATCCTGCATTTGTGGCGTCCACAGTTGTCTGAAAGTATTTTTGGGCTCGAGGAAATTTGTTATAGTTCCAGTGTTTGAGGAGGTATCCAGGCAGGCTATAAGTGAGAGCTTTTCTCCGATAAGGTGCAGTGTTTAACTAAAATCCTTAAGTCAGGGATGGGGAGCGCTTGTCATTTATAATGACAGCCTAAGTGTCAACACTGTCTAATATCCAATGCTGGGAAGCAGTGCCACTCCTGCTGACACGTACCAGAAGGAATGCAGTTCATACTGGAGCTCCTGATGGATAGAAGTGTTCAGAATGGTTTTCTCTGACATTACTACTTGAGTGTGTGTACTATACTAAGAATAATTACTTACACCTCAATATATTTCTCACTTTTCTTTTCAGTGTTCCACACATCCCATTCTTGTTTTTTTCGGGCTCATGTGGTTAGATCGGTTGTCTCACTGGTTTCTTGTCTGCTTTCCTTCTCATCATGCCCAATATGCACTTCTCCCCATCAGCCTCAGGATTCTCCTCTTCCTTCCATCAAGCCATCACTCCGTGGTTCATTCTGTTCGTCCCTCTTCAAATTGCTCATCACACCTTCACTCCTCTCCTCCTCCCCTCTCTTCTCTCAATGTTTATCTCTCTTGACAATTGTGTGGAGACGTTGGTGAGAGTGTCTTCACGAACGGCAAATGAACATAATCCCACTCCACACAAGAGCCTGCAAGATGCTCTTGGCATTATGTGCACACTCAGGAACAGCTACTGGACCTTGCTTGCATTTCTCTTTTGTGTATCTGTGTGAAAGATTGTCTTGCTAATCAAAATGAACATACTTGAAAGTTTCAATTCACTTGCTCAAAAGGTGCAACAGCAGCCTGTGCGGTCCAGTTCAGGGCAAACCTTTCTGTGCACTGACATCGCTCACACTGACTAGAGCGAAGGTGTCAGTCAAGTTACTCTGCTGAACAGTTGCTTCAAGCGAAAATGAAAACCAGAAGCTTCTGGCTCACTGAGCATTCCTGTCTGTCTGCTCTCCTCATATGGTGAGAACTGAGAAGAGACACGACTGAGGGCTGGCTGAGACCAAGTCTGGCACATTCAGGAGGGCACCGGGGGAGTTTTTGCATGAGGCATCAGAAGCACTTCAAATTTGACAGTTTATAAAAAATCAAAATCAAAAATCAAATCAGTTTGCAGTTGCAGGGCCTCACACAAGCTGCTACAACAAGGTATGAGCTGAAGTGAAGACTTGAAGTTACAAACTCTAAAAGAAGTGACTTCTAACGGCAGCGAGTGATCACACTTTGAGACTTTCCAGGCGAGAGTTCAGACGTTTGATAGATGGAAAACAAGCTAAATAGAGTAAGTTTTTTTTTTTTTTTTCTTTTTTTGCCCCTTTGCACCATTTTGTTGGAAATGGTGCAAAATGCCTAAAAACAAAGAATAAAAGCTGTCATACTTTAGTAAAGGTGCTAAAAAGCTTTCTACATGAAGAATGTTCTGGATCAAATCCAATGGAAATGAATTTTAATCTAATGAGTGTTAAATCGTGCAAAGCTGTGGTTTAGGAAAACAACACTGTACATGACATAGCTGTAAATTTTTTGTGGAACAGTAGAGATGAAGCTCAATGTGCACTTTGATCTGGTCATGAGATCTGCCTGCATTCCCCACATTAATCCACATTCCAACCAAGACAGGCACTTATGTCATAATGAAAAGTCCTAAATTGGCAAATGTTGTTATGATTCTGAGCCTCTGCACAAGAAACCATCTCCAGAAACTTTCTATTCAAAGCTGTCATTCCTCTGTCCATCTTCTTTTGGTGAATATTTTGGGATAACCTTGAAAGAGTTTACCAGTTTCTATTAGTGATTATCATTAAAAATGGACTTTTTGTACCAACTTTCTGATATAAGCTCCAAATATTCACTTTTCAGTCCTATAAAACACAAAAGATAAAAGTAAAATATTCACATTTTGGAAAGCAGTGTAGGCACAGCCAGAATGCACCATCACAGGTTAAATCGATGCTGGAGAAATTGAATTTATTCCTGTAAGGGAAGAATGTAAAACCTCACAGATCTGCAGTTGGACTAAAATAGCAGATTTACCATCTAACACCTGCCTGACATCACAGCTTCATGTCTGGGTGTAAATATCACCTGCTGTAAAGCTTGTTTGTGTTGAGTTCTTGTACATGTGTGGTATAACAGTTGTAGCAGCCCCATAAACCATTTAAAAAAGGTGTGAGAGGCGTGAAACCCTCTTGTCTCTCTCTTCTGTTCTACAAGTTTTCATTGATTCTTTTTTGGCATAATTCAAGAATATCATATAAAGAAGAGAAAAGGCTGAAATTGATAAATATATAGAGTATCGTGCCCAATTTAGGTACATTTCTGTGACAGTTCAGGACGTGGCAAAAACTGGCAGTCATATTAAATCTGGTGCACATCCTATTTAACAGTGCACTCCATCAATAATGACCCGAGGAGACAAATAAGGAACTTTGAGAGGCTTCTGAAGTTCGATGTTCTTAATTAGCAATTTCTAAAAAACACCAATGTTTACTCCTGTGTTTTGCCCTCACTCAACCTTACCAGTCATCTCTCATCGCCTCATATTTTCGCTCTTTGGATGAGGTCAGTTTCACTGCTCCAGGCTGTTCTTGCATTACATATCAAGTATGATCCTCCACTTCTTAAACATGCACATAATTATTCCAGCAGAGCTTCGCACAAAACACAACAAAACCCTGACATGGCAAACGTGTCATATGTGTGTTTTCTCCTGCTGATGAATTGGAAAACTGCTAAATCTGTCCCATTTACACTTAAAGGTGCATGTGGGAAATAAACATAACAGAAGGGATGAGTGACAGCTTTAACTACCTCCTTCGGCTGCTGGCCTCAAGCACCAGAGCCGCCCAAATTAGATTGGGAGGAGCACAATTGGGCTAATTTGTGTTTTTCCTCAAATTCATGAAGCAATTTCCTCTGTCGAGAAACCCTCATTGACAGGCACATTTTCTCCTCCATGCCGCACTAGGACCATTCATCTGCAGGCCAAGAGGGTGATTTAGCCCTGGCAATGTACAACGGGGGTGCTTGTTTTGAGCCTCCATATCTTCCATCAAGATCTATATTGGAAATGGGGGATGAATTGAATTATCCGTGCAAACAAAGAGCACCCTCCTTCTGCCTCCCTCTAAATTGCTGGCTCTACTTGCCAAAAGCTGTTTAGTGGTTAAGAACTGAGATGTGTGTGAATGTGGATGTGTGCATGTGTATACTGCATGCCTACACATTTCTGCCCTTTGCTTTGATCTAATTTCAGCCTCCTTTTTCTGTCCTCTTATCTTTTTCTAAAGCTAAAATTAATCATGCACTCATTTCTTAACATTTTTGTTCCCTTTCTTTTCTATTTTTTTCTCAACATTCCTCACAAAGTAGTCTCCTTTTTTTCTGCACAATGGATTCTTTTCACCGGCTGAGACCTTACTCCCTGGCTCGAGACAAGAACCCACTGTTGGCACACAAGCACACATACATACACAATCACCAGCTATATGTCTTCTTATGTATATGAAGCATGACATTATATTGAATTTGGAAATGACTAAGTGTGTTTGAAGCTTAGAGCACTCTTTTTTTTTTATTAAGGCAGCTGCTGGTAAGTATTTGTGCATGTGTGCGTCGCTGTGTTTTGGCAGACTGTGGGGTGTAGAGAATCCAAACAGGGATGGCTTCACTTACATGCTTTTTTCCAGGACTGACAGCGAGCTGCTGCTGACATCTCAGCTTTATAAACAGCTAAAAGTTCACTGATTCTTCTCTTTGTGTTTTGTGACTGTGTGGTGCAGCTTTATGACTTACACAGATGTTATCATTGTTTAAAGTTGATCCAATTAGTCCCTGTGAAGTAGCAGTTAGCTGTTTTAGGAAATGCTCATATTCCATGTCATGCTGAGAGTTGGACCACTGGTGCAAATAAATATGTGAGCCAAATTACAAAGATACAGCCAGCAGCAGATGGGTTCAGCTCTGACAACCCTGTCCATTTGCAACTTATCTCCTTTTTTTGTTGGATAGTTGCTTTACATTCTGTATTTCCAGTCTGTAAACACCTATACCTCTTTAACTGCCAAAGTATTCACAGAAGTATACACTTTTAAAGTATACTGTATACACATTGTTGGCGGAGGCTAAATATGGGTTCATGTTTCTGTGAGTGCGCTTCTCTCTTTTGACTATCTGTCTTTGCTATCTGAGACCTGTCTTTTCTATGCAGTGCAGCATTCCATCCCAGATAAGGGACCTGACCTTTGGCCCCTCTAACAGTTCAGCTGCAGGTCAGTGCAAGACTGCTCCTGTCACTCAGCTCAAAGAAGAACAGCACAGCAAGAGGCAAAAATGGGATAATGAATGTATATGTGGTGGTAAAAAAGTAAAGGGGGAGGGTTAAAGAGAGAAAAAAGAAGGGGGTGGGGGCGTTGATGAGAAGCATGAACTAGGTCTGGACAGGACAATGGGTCTATGACTCACATTTGAGCTTTCTCTCTGTGAGAAGTTTTGCCTATGTGTGTGAAGAGCTTTCGTGTTTTTCTCCCAAAGAATGAAGCAGATTTGAGAATAAAGCCTTTTGCTCATAGTGTTATGTCATAGCACTGCCTCAAAAATGTGTGGCCTTTAATGTCCAGACTTAAGCTTCTCAGCCTTTGTGCTGCATCACATAGCTTTACACAGGAGAGCAAATTCGATTATAAAGAGAAAGTTTAACATCTGCTTAGCCACTATGAATACATGGTTTGCTCAGTTGAGCATAAAGAATGGAACCTGGGGGAAGCAATAGCATAGTGTGCTCTCTTACACCCAATTATTCATTAGTAATATTTAGTTTGGTAAACCTGTAAAAAAAAAAAGAAAAAAAAAAAAAAAAAAAGACTACATGAAGTGTAAAAGTGGGCAAAAATACTGAAATATATCATTCAAGAAGCAACTCTTCTTGAAGAGTTGCAACTGCTTCTAACCAAGAAATCCTCCAGCACAAGACCCATAACTTGCTGTATTTACATGTTCATTTAATAAACAAAAATATCACATGCAAGTTATTCAGAACTTAGATGCTGGTACTGTAAATGACTTGTTACAGTATCTTGAGACAAAGCCAAACCAGTGTTAACTGTGCAGTTTCCCCCTTGCTACGAGCGTTTGCTGTCATTTGCAACTATATATTGGACAGGTGAGTGGTATAAGTCTTTCACAGTCAATAGCCCCTTTCACACTTGCTTTAAAGAGCGGCAATAGTTTCTTTTACTAATTGCATTCAGACGTTCCGCTCTTTTACCTCGGAGCAGCAGACATGCACCGGCTCGCCCCTACAGTATGTCATAGGAGCGGAAATGTTGCGGCACGTTCTTTTGGCTGAACGCACAAGAAATGTTCCGGTACGACTTCGTCCTATCCTGCCCCCCCCCATGCCATATTACTCATTTTTTCAAACAAAATAAACAAATACAGAACAAAACTGTTTAGTCAGGGGTACAAACATGAATTGTGAATGAAGCTGCAAGGAGCATGTAAAAATGATGATATATAAGCCAAGCAATCAGTGAAAAAACAACCAACCATATTAATCAAATAAGAACTTTCTAAAATAAATTTTGTTTTTCTCGTTTCGACAAATGACGTGTCTGGAACATTTGAAATTTGAACTGTGATGCTGAAATGAAAGGCAGAAAATGTGACCTTGTCTTTTACCTCTTTGTAGTCATCACTGAGGTAGAGACTGGACGCTTGCCTGATGACATCATCTACTCCACCACATCCATCCATTTTATCCAGCATCTCCCTCATCCCCTTCCTCTTTCTCCTGTCCTTTCCTTTCTGCTCCCTAGTCGCTGGTGAGGTTTGTCCAGACTGACTCCTGAGGTTGAGCCCAGTCAGTGTGCATCATAGTCCCACACAACTGCCATCTTCTGACACTAAAGCACAAACTCTACTCATTTACTGCTGGCTTCTCCTTGTCTTTCTCTAACATGTTGTGACACTGTTTCTTTTTCTCTGCACTTTCTGACTACTCCACTCACTCTCTCCCTCTGGCTTCGCTGTCGTCTTGCCTCTCCCACAGGACTGGGAAAGCGCAACGGTCAGAGGTAAGGCCCTGCTGGACCCTCCCTACCTTCCGCCCTCTGGTCAGGATGGCCTCTCACAGGGAGAGTAAGAGAGGAGGGAGAGGCAGAAACTAACACTGGTGTGTTTTTTTCTGGCTTCACGCCCTGACGTGAGGACAGCAGCTGCTCACCACAAGTTTGAAAAGAGACACCTCAGCGATATGATACAGATAACCAGAGTGTAGGTGTGTGTTTATGACAGCACAACCATAAGTGTTTAGTTTACTTCTGCTGTGTCTGAGGCTTCTCCCAGACATAATCATTTACTGTCTGTATTTATTCTCCCTCTGTTCCACTCAGGGCTGAGCATGCTTGCCAAACACAGATTCACTTAGCAAATTAGCCTCCATATTTGAGGTGGGATGAATGTGAAAGTGTCTGTGCACATATGTGAGAGGTGGTAGTGGACTCCCTTCCTGCTAAGATAAAAATAGTGCCTTGTCTGGACACCAAAGCCAGCAGCCCCACAGCCTAGGCCAGCTAAATAAACCCTGACAGAGCACAAAGGACCATTAGTCTGGCACACAAACACACACAGCCAGTCATTCACTCACTCACGTACGCAGAGATTGCTTGTGCTTTGTATCAGTGACTTAGATTTTCAATCTGAGCTCTCCATGGTGTGTAATGATCTCATCTTTGCGAGACGTTATCGACCCGTGACTCATATATTTGTCATAGCCGCCCAGACAGAAAATTATATCCACATATGGCTGCAGATTCACACTGCAGGACAGTACAACACACACTCACACACAGACACCATCCACTGGTTACACAGAAAAATGGAAGGATGGACAAGGAATTGGAAAACCATTACCAAGGTGAAGTAAAATAAATCCAGTTTTATTGCATTTGAATTATGAGTTTAACAAACATTTTGATTATATCATGATTTAAAATGCATACATATTAGTTAAACACTCCAATTAATGTTACTTTGTATCAATTTATACTTGTATGTTCAGGTCATCATTATTTTCTTATATGTTCTTTTAATTTAAGACAAAAATAAGAGGCTGATGTATTTGAGAAATTTGGCTTATTTTGAAAAGAAAACTAAATATTTTGACAGTCATATTTGGAACATATTCACATAGTATTGTTTGGTGTTGAGAAAGTTTGAATAAATATAAAAATGTGTATCTCCCTTTGACCAGGCAATCAAGATAATCAAGTTGCATTAGACTGAACTGCTACATCAGTACTTTGAACATAAGTAAAAAATTAAAGAGATAACCTGGCTGCAAGTCTTTTAAAAATGTTGTATGCACACTATATTAGTGCTTTTTTTGTTATGCCGATGGAGATTTTTTTTTCCTTAGAAAAAAAGCAGGGGAAACCTTGTAATGAGTATATTTGACCTCATGGTCTTCTTTGAAGGTCTCAGTTAAGTTAGTTTTCAGAGCACAAGAAGGCCATTTGCAAGGCAAGTATTTTTGTAAATAATTTTCTATATAATTTTCTAAATCATCTGGCTTTCTTCTTTTTTTTTGTTTGTAAATCATAATCTGAACAAACCGCAGCTTTACTAAGCAAACCAAGTCTTGACACCTTGGAAAAAATAACCTGAAAGCTGATATCATTTAGTGTGCCCAGAATTAGCACTTTCATTACAAAAATAACATACTAATTTTACCGAACTTGTAGACAAAACATTTTATTTTCAACCTTATGCCTTTTGGGGATCATATAATCCCCTGCTGCCTAAACTATTGCATGTCCTGCTTCTAACAGCAGCCCTGAGAAATCATCACACACATTCTCACTGAGTGTTGGAGTAACAGTGTCTCATTTTTGACACCTTGGACAAACAATGCAACTACTACACAAGCCTTACACAACTATGCTCTTAACAGTCTTGTAAAATGCCAGGAACTGCAGTCTGACCTTAATCAAAGCAAAGCTTGTGAAAATTTACTGTCTTTTTCTTCTTTCTGAAGGATTTAAACCATCACCTGAGGACAGATTTAGATGATGAATCACACTTAATAGTCAGGAATAGCACAGGAAGGTAGAGATTTCAGATAAGAAATGAACCTGCCAGCCAAGGACAAAGGGGTAAAAGAGGGATGAAAAGAGAGAGATGAGATCGAAGAGAACGACGGGTGATACTGATGAACATGAGTCACGCTCATCTGTTTCTCTGCTCAGAGGCAAAGGGAGCGAGATGAGAATAGCAGGAGAAAAAAAGGGGAGAATCAAAGATTAATACAAGTGGGGAACAATGCATTTGCTTGATAACATCAAAAAGCTTTTAAGCATATGCTCAGAGACACACAACAAACACATGCATGTGCACACACACAAAGGCTAAGTGAAAAAATAGGAAGTGGATGTGATTCAGTGTTGATCCCAGAGGATTATGGGTAGAGTAGTGAATTGTCTGGCTGTCCCCTGAATTTACCCAGACTGGACCACTGCTGGCAACAAAACAGACAACTCAAGCATATTCAGACACACATACCCACACACACACTCATACACACTATCAGGCCAATAAAAGTGGTGTTAACTGTGTGTGCATGGGTGGGGCAGTCATCCTCACTGGATCTCTGCTTCATTACTGAGGCTGACTTCATGGTGAAGATGAAGTCACTGCTGGTTTAAAGGAGGTTTGGAGGAAGAAGTTACCTTACTCTACATATGCACAGAGTGCTCTACACACACATTATACGCTGATGTGAGCACGAACGTTGCCTGAATCACAGTTCAAAGGAAAGAACAGATGGGGGTGCTTTCGGCTGCATACTTGCGACACACAAACACACAGGTTAACTCTCATGGTGATGATGATGGCCTGACTTGGTCAGCTGAGAGAGCAAGAATGAAAATGGCATACACACACACACACGCACACAGAGCAGCTTATTGTTCCAAGTGAACAGAGGGTGACTGTGGGAGAGGGTTCCTGGCACCTCCTGTAAGTGTGGGATCCAAGGCCAGTGGCGCTTTGAGTGTTTTGTAATTGTAAATCTATCTATGTGAGGACCACTTTGCATTTCAGAGAGTTTATTTTAGTTTCTTGAAAGGCTGTTTGAAGATAAAAACTTGGTTTTAGCCATGCAACCATGGGTATGCATATGTGGTAAAAACGCACCTTCCCCGTTTATCACCCCTGCACTCTGTTTGTTTACATGCCTGCAAATATCAGCCCACAGCTCATTAAATCTGTCTGCATGCTTGTGTGACATTATATTACCAGATTACACATAATGGCACATATGAAAGAAACAGCAAAGAAGCTGGCTCATCTTGATCTTATTTTGGAAAAGGGGGGAAAGAACGAGGGCTGCTACCATAGCAACCTGATCAGAATTTTTCCATAGAGATGCTCTGCGTTCCAAACAAATTGGGTTGTGAAAGGAACACAGAGTGGCCCATCGGCAGTCCGCTAACTCACTCAGAGAACAGTGTCTGACTCGGCTTTGGCAACTTGTGTGATACTAGGACAGAGTATCCTGCTGCTGCACAGCAAAGGTGTGACCACAGGAACATTAATCCATGTGTAATGCAATCAATGAAAAATTTTCAGTGAAAGATTACTTTCTGAATTGTAATAGACTATAGATTAGTAGTTACCCTGGAAAAAATCAAATAATTAGAGTGCCATAAATTCTCATATTTACCCTCATGACATTTTTTACATTATAATTAGTTCACAAACGCTCCCAAGATGTGCTGGCTTTGTTCTGATATCTTGGTTCAGACTGATTAATTACACTATCAGCAGGCAGATAAAAAGATTCACCAAAAATTCAGTCCATAACAATATCCCAGAGCTCAAGATTCTGTCACTGATTTTACTGTTACTGATTTTCTTGATGTACTGTAATGTAAAGGCAGGAAAAACAGCAGCATTTTTGTACCTTTGCTTAAAATTCAAAATTCACAGCTAACTGATTATAAAACTATGCAGCATTTACACATGACTAGCCATTGTGCATTTTGTTTATATGAAACCAGAAAGGAAAACATGCCTCAACTTGTGGTTTTAGTGGCTGCTACAAGCAGAATTTACTGCCTGGTAAACTACACAAACTCACTATCTCAGTAATTCCATACTTAACTGTTCATATCCAGTGCAGCACTTCTGTAATAACGACACGATCCATAACTGGTGTACATTGCCTCTACTGCTGCTCCTAATTTATAATTCATCTGACCACACCTTACAGTATATAGAGTTACACCCACACTGAAGCTCTCCCTCAGCCCTCTCCATCAAACTGCATGCTTGTCGACACAAACATAACATAAATACACAGAAATCCTCACGCACAGACTTTGGGGGGACAGGGGGGGTGCCAGGATTTAGCATTCAGTCAGAGTCCCAGAGGCCTTGGCAGGCTGACAGTGCTGTTCCAGCCCAGGATGACACACTGTGGCCAAGCTGATAAATCTCACTATCACCCTTCACCCTGCTGAGATTGCTGCTACTGCTGACAGCAATAGGCCTCTGCAAGATTTATAGATTTACATGTGAATCAGAAAACAGTTTGACATATTGAGACATTAAGACCCCAACAAAAACATGAAGGTGCAGCGTGCTTTCAGCTCACTTTGGTACCTAATGAAGCGAAATGCAGTATGAAGGCGAAAAATATGCGTAAATGATCTGTTTTTGTTCTCAAGTTTCTTTTTACTTGCAAAGCTAATAGGGCAAAAATCAATGGGATGATTTTAAGTGATTATACAGTAGGTCAGTTTACCGATTCTCCAGCTTGCTACTTCATTGGCTAACAGGGGCTTAAAATGAGATGGGCTGGACTAACAAGGAAACGCAAAGGTTTTCTATGCTTCTGTCTAGCTGCAACTACAGAAAGAAGTACCACATCTTATTTAAATGGTAAAAGCACAATGTTGATAACCAAAACAGAGATGGACCCAAGACACAGACTGGCGTAGGAAACATGCAGAGAAACAGAAGTACGCTGTCCTCAACCTCTTTCCTTTTCCACTTGACCTAATTACTCCTTGACCATTTCATTTCTGCATTTAACTAATTCCCTCCTTTCTATTCTCTTATTGCCCTTTGAGTCTTTCCATCCCTCTGTGGGTGTGTGTTATATATATGTGAGGGGCGCTGTCTGCCTGCTGGTTGCCAGGATACCAGTCTAATTGAGGGGCCTCTAGAGAGTTGCTGTTATCAGAGCCTGAACTCTGTTTCGCTCAATGCTCTCATTCCCTCTCTCTTCTATTTCTCTCTAATAATACATCCCTTATATTAAAGTTCTATTACCCTTTAATGCTACAACTTCATGAATATCAACTTTTTAAACGTCTCCATGCATTTTTTCCCCTTTGGATTAAACTGATGCAATTTTCCCATTCTTCTTATCAGTTGTCATCAGCAGCAAAGAGCTGAAAGTCCCTTTTGTATCTTTGACTTTGCTTAATCTGGGTTTCTCAAAACATTTCCTGTTACCGTTTCTTCTCTGCCTTTCATCTGCTGTTTTCTCTATCTGTTTTGCATTGCTTCTCTCTGGTATTCTTCCCTTCAATCCAGCCATTTTTGATGCTCTGTCTAGTCTTTGTCTGCTGAAGAACATAGCAGGTAATTCTTCTCCCATTAAAGAAATGCACCCTGCTGACAAGCAAGTACAAATATGAGGACAGTGTACTGAGATTAATACACATGTTTTGTTGGATGATGTGTGTTAGACGGTGGCTTATCATGATCCCAAGCTTAAATAAAATGCATACACATCTCAGGAGATCAACCTTCATAATATTGGAGTTTTTGGGTTGCAAGTCCATGCTGCAAGTAGTTAAAATGCTTTGGGTGCACCCACAAGGCCCATCTATCTCTCAGAGACTCTCCCCTCTTGTTTCTTCTCATCAAAGAAGCTTCATCTTCCTTCCCCACCTTCCCCAGCCTATTCGGCTTATTTCTTCTTCCTTTCATCTACCTCTGCTTGTTCTCTCTCTCCATCTCCACTGCATTGCAGATTTTTTTTTCCCTGGCAGAACTAGTTATGGAAAAGCCCAGCTGTAGCGTACTATTCTCCTTTTATCACGACTTCTTCATTCCTACCAATTCTTCATTAGATAAAGCGGGACACTGCTATCATGCCAGAACCACACACACCTCAAGCATACACAAGCAAAGCCCTCCAAGCTACCATTCACATTTAAGATTTTATTTACCACTGCATTGCCTGGAACACTTTTTAAGATATGTAGATCTGCTATATAACGGACAAAATGCAAAACCTTCCTGAAAACAGTTTAGTTCTAACAAAACTTGCAGTCAATGCAGACATCATGTCTCCCTGACATGGACTGATGAGGCTGGATGGAGGAGGATGTGAATAGGAGGTAGGACATTATTCCCATGAGTCAAGTGCTCTCTTAGCAACCAGCCACCCATCAGATTCACAACACAATCACGTAACCACACAGGGCAAAGAAATACTCCCACACAATCTCTGCAGAGGAACATGTGCAACAATGTCCTAGTTTCAAACCTGCATTCAAAGGTTTGCATTACACTGAGCTAAAAACATCAAATTTGATAATGGTTAAACATAGCTAACAAGAAAAACAACATCGGCTTTCTCTGCCAGATTTCCAAAAGAATGATTAAATTAGAGTGGAATGTCTTGTGTCAGTTTGCTCCGAGGACTACCTGGTAAGAACAGTTTTCCTGGTGGACCATCCTTCACAGCATCCTCGAGCGGAGTTGGCTGAGCTGGAGGGTGGGGGGAGCAGGAGCGGGACTGGGATAAGATTCCCAGCCCTGCAGCGGTATTCCAGCAGGAGGGGAGAGAAGAGATCCCACCAAGTCCCTAATCCAAACTTAGAAAAAAAGTCCCTACTGCTGTTTGTCTGTCGTTGTAAGTCAGGCCAGTCTTCACCCAACCCTCTGCCTTTTGATCTGTTTTCCTCTTGTTTTCTGGTCTGTCTGTTTGCTAACAGAAAAGGGCAGGGTCTGATCGCTGCTTCCCCAACACTGAAAGAGGGAGGGAGAGAGAGAGATGGGAGGAGGGGTGTGAGAACGGGAGAGAGACAGAGCGGGTGGGAGGAGAGCGGCCAACAGTATAGTCCTGCTTGCATTTCTCTCTGCTTTGGACTGAAAAGAGGGAGGAGCTGCAGGGCTGAGCGTCAGCAGAGCTGGCCAGTCAGGACACGGGGATGGTGGAGGAGGGAGGGAGGGGGAGGACAGGGGGTGTCGGTCAGGGCCGGGATGTCATTCTGCTTTTTCATATGTAGAGATGCCAGACAGAGAGGAGAACAAGGGCAGAGGAGGGACTTTCATAACTTAACCTTTATCTTAATCCCTATGTGGGCTGCATAAATCATAAGCAAAAGGAAACTAAAGCAGGGCCGTAGACTTGAGCTTAAATATGTTTTTTATCAGCAAAGATTAAAAATGTCAAGTACCAAAAGCTGGCACTGGATTTCAGGACATATTTGCAATTACATACCTACAATTCCTTCAGTTATTTTTAGGTAATTGAACCTTTTTTTTTTTTTTTTAATTGCTTTTAAAATTGAATAAACAAAACAGGCAATTCTTACACAGCCACACTGGAATCAATGACAACCTAAACTTATCCCACAAATTTCTTCAACAAATTTTAATTTAATAATAAAGACTTATTTAAAAGTAAAAATGAACCCCTCACATATTTTGTGTGTGAATATGCATTATTTATGCATTTGTGTGTACAAGTACAGATAGTACAAGTCAATGTATTGCTTGTTCATCTTCTCCTCATTGTTAGTGTCTATCTCTTGGTAAGATTATAATCCCTCAGTGGCAGATGGCTGGTCTATAATCCAAAAACAGCCCAACCTACTCAGATAATCTCCCCCTTCTCCATCTCTACATCCATTTCCCCCATCCCCTTATTACTGAGCTAAATCCCTCTTTTTGTTTTACTTTTGTTGTTTATTTTTCTGTACATCAAGTACAAAGAAAACAATGAACAACCCACTCTTTAACCACAACTGTTCAACACTGATTATGTGCAAAAATCTGATAAAAGGTTTCACTCAACAATATGGGTCAAGACAGAAATAAGAAAGAACATTTGGGGTATTTGCTGTATCTGACCTGTTAGACTTTTGTATTACACAACAACAAACCACCAACCTTCAAACAAAAATACGGTTGTTTGATCTCCAACTTTTTTGGTTTGCACGTTAACCCTATAAAGTCAAATGTATCATATTTGATACATGCAGCTTCCAAAACCTTTTGCATCTGAGACCGTCTGCATCACTTTATAGTAAAAACTTTGCTGATACACCTGATAGCAGGAGACAGAAGAGTGTACTACAATAATTTTTTACCGTCTGGCTTTTAATGCTGCAATTGCCATTGCAAAATACATGCAATGCATATCAACATATAATAAGTTGCATCATTATCGAAGCTATCAGATGCTGTGATTTCTCAATATCAACACTGGCCAATAAAAACAAGTGGGATGTTGGAAAATATCTCCATATCAGATTTGGACAAACATCCAACATCCTGCATTGTTAGGCCATGGATACGGTTTAGCTCTCTTGTTCCACTACCAACAATCATTAGAGCAGGGAAACAAAACAAAACAAAAAAACAATCAAGAATGCCAAATCCTGATGCAATTAAATCATACATCTGTTTGCAGGTTTAATTTTCTGAGGCAGAGTTGCACATTCCCCCGTTATCTAACCCCACCCTCTCTGGCCAACCTCTCTATCCGATATCGATCTCTCTTGGGTGACACTGCTTTCCCCGATAAGACCACTCATGGGTTTAATGACCTGGAAGTGGATCGATGAGTTCCCTCCTGCTCTGATCTCTCCGCTCAAGACTGCACATCGTTGGCTCTGGCTTAACTTTCTGCATGGTGCCCAGCTGGAGCAGTGCCCATCCAGTGACACGAGTGGATATAATTATCTATGTTGAAAGATACCAGCCAGGCTTCATGAAAGCCCTCTTAAGCTTATTCAAGGTTACATGAAAGCTTATTTAAGCTTACAAGCGTACAGTAAGTAGGAGAAAAGTAGTATCGAAAGTCAATAGATCCTGATACTGTGTTTCAGCTGGATATGTTCAGATGCTTACTAATACATGAGCCAAAGAATATATTTCTAAAAATATGGGTTGGTGCTGGGAACTTGCTTTAGTGTATACTCATTTATTGATAAAGGAAATTAAATTAAAGGAAATTAAGATTTCAGGGCTACCCTTACCAAAAAGTAGTATATGCAAGTATGCTTTAAGTACACTAATTTTAAACTTTAAATAAGACAGTTTAACATATTTAGCCTATACTTATATTTAAACTTTTGAACAATATACTTTAATAATAGTACATTCATAGTACATTTTCAAACATACTGGTTTCTTTGATACTAAGAGTTTAAATGTTACTGGACCATTTGGTGGAGTTAAATAAAACACCTGAATCTTTTTTTTTGCTATAAATTTTGTAATATTTTTTTTTTACTCAGCATTAAAGGTGAAGTAGAAGTATAATAAGGCAGTTTTCAGTATATTTGAAAATGTTTTTTAAACACTAAACAGTGGACTACAAGTGTGTAATCAGTAAACTCATAGCAAACCTAAAAGGTTACTTTCTGTTTACTTTAAAGTCTACTTCATTGTTGCCAACTTAGCGACTTTGTCGCTATATTTAGTCGCTATAATGTACTACTAGAAAACTAACAGAATACATAGAATACTTTTAGTATACTTAAAAGTGTTCTTTGCAAGAGTAAAAATAAGCTTAAAGTTTTAGTATGAGTAAACTAACAGTATACCTAGAAGTATACTTTCAGTATACTTTAAAGTTTACTTTCTAAAAAAAAAAGTAAGCTTGAAGTTTTAGTACGAATAGACTCACAATATACCAGAAGATTACTTTAAGTATACTTAAAAGTATACTTTTAAATACTTAAATTGCGCCAATCTAGTCCCAAGAAGTACACTTGTTAGTATACTGGTAGTACACTGAGAGCAGTGTACTTGGTTAATAAAGGTACACTTGGGGGATATACTTAAGTATACTTAATGAAATGTACTTACGGAATACTTCTTTTTGGTAAGGGTAATTTGATAACCATTAACTTGTAGGTGACTATTCAGGACAAATGGACAAAAATCTGTCTGCTGCTTTTGTATGTTCAGACCAAAAGCAACAAAAGCGGCAAGGACGCCTGAAGTTAATACATTTCCAATGAGAGCCAGGCGTCCTGAGTGACAAAAGCATCTGCCACCGTCTGCCGCGCGTCCAGGGCGACAACAGCGCCTGAGGCGTCAAAAGTGGCACCAGATAAGTTGAGCTTTGATTAACTTTATGCTAATTAGCTATGACGCGGTTCAGCGGCAACAGGCGGCAGCAAATCAGAGTAGATGTGTCCTTCGAGCGAGCGAGCACCAAAGAACAACGCATGTGACTTTGGTTCCGACAACACTCGTTCTGTCGTGGATGTTGAGAGGCTGTTAAACTGTGTTCAGGCCCATCCGGTAATGTACTTCTTTTTGGCTACCGGGACCAAAGTAGAAAAGAAAAGAAAAGAAAAGAAAAAAACAAAACCTGCTGGACATCCATTAGAAGTCCTGCTGGAACCGTCTCTGTCCAGCCGCAGCTCCAGCACCTGCCGAGGAAACCTCCTGCACCCAAACCCGGAGAGAGAAACCTGGCAACAGCGTCTTCTTCAGATGTACAGGCAGCAACACACATCACAGTGATGTCATCCACATCCATGATGAGTCCAGATGATTTTAAGGGTTAAACGAGCGTATTTATAGTAATGGCAGACCATGCTAATGATAAAATAATAATTATGAACTGGAATTAATTTCATTTACTAACCGCCTCACCCCTTTCCCTGTTCTTCCAAAATTTTTTTCCAACTTCTGCGTATTTTTCTTTAGGCCTATGGAACACACACACACACCCACAAGCATGGGCGCTCCTCACCAGCCGCATGTGGTGTTTTCTGTTTCTCTTTTGTTTCCTGTCATACAGGACTTCGTTCCTGCGCAGTGTTTTATGCATTTCTGTGACAAACATATGAACTAAAAATATTTGAAATCACACATTCAACATGTGTTAAAACGCACCAGCAGGATGCAGATGCAAGTTCTGCTCATTACAGTTTGTGTGTGCAGCGAGTTTGATACGTCAGTGTTTGGCAGCTTGGAGAATAATGCGAAGTTGCTCCACATTAAATGAAGCCGCTTCACCAAACTAGCAGACAGACTGTGGCTGGATTGGTTCTACAGGGCTAAACGGGCTGGGTGAGATTCTTCAGTTTCTTCTGTAGGCTAAACAAAGATCACAGAAACAGCCGCTCGTGCAGTGTTGACTTCGTCTTTTCTCTATAGCAAAGTTTGAAGCTGTATAGAGTTTATTGTCATCATTGCATTTTTGTTTTGGCCATATTTTAGTGTATTTCAAAGTTGTAAAAGTTTGATCGTCCTGTGGTGGATTAATCATAATGCCACTTGTTAATTGTTTTCTGTTCAATACTGCATTTAAATCTGGTTGTGACTAATTAGATAGTAATTCTAATTTAGGTTCATGCTCTGCGATTTTTTTCCTGTATTTAATGACCACACAAAACGTCCTGCAGCTCTGCAGCTTAAACTGTGGGGAAGGTGAACAACAGCATAGACGCTGTCAAGAAGTTCGCTTTGCGGCTCCTTTAAATGACCAGTGCGATTTAACTTTGACGTAAGTCACGTGAAGAGCGACAGCTTCCAAAGCGGCAAGATGTTTTTGCCGCTTTGGAAGCTGTCCTGTTTGTCGCCCAGCCTCAGGCATCTTTGCCACTTTTGGTCTGAACGTACAGTAAAAAGAGCATCTGTTGCCATATGTGATAAATTTATTTCTTTGTTTTTTTTAAATGTCCACAAACACGTTCTAAACTAGATAATTCCATCACCTCCAACTTCTTCTGCGGTGTACAATATCCTAACTGCAAACACCGACACCTCCGATCCACATCCGTTTTTTTTCTTATCGGTGGATTTTTTAAGAGCAAACAGCTCCATAGATAAGAGCAGGGAGCAGTCATGTTCATGTGCACTGTGAGATGCTCACAGTAAGTTGCAAGCGCGCGCGGGGTGGGTGGGGGACAAACAGCAGTCGAGTTTGATGGACATATAATCATTCAATCAATAAGCACGGCCGTTACAATTTAACTGGATGGAGTTTTTCCAGTCTTGTCCGTTCCACAGGTGATTAATTTTCCAATTTTTGTGTCTGAACATTTAATTTATTGGCTGCAATTGGGGTGTGAAGAAGACTTTAAGCAATATAGCAAAAAATGCTACTGGAAAACGTCATCCACCCTGCCTTTAAATATTTCGATCTTCGCAGCCTGAGGCTCAGTCAGGCGGCCCATTGCTTTCTTTATTTAGTACAAAAACATAACTGATTTCACTTTCTGATGCACAAGAACCAAAAAACAAACAAAAAACAAGCAATGATCAAAAAAATAGCCTGGATAAATGAATCCACAGTAACCTCCCCATTTTCCTCTGTCACCATGGAAGCATTCAGTCCAAAGACACCCCTCTGCTGACCTTCACATGGTTGTCAAGGTTACAATCTGAGTCAGAGCACAGGCGGGGACTGAGACAGTATCTCTTTATTCACAGCAGAGGAAAAAACAGTACCTGACTTTGTACAGGTTATGTAGTTTGTTGCTCCGGATTCTCAAATGATACTGTACGTGAACAGGTCATTTTCACTGGTGAAAAAAATAAATTCCAAAAACTTGCAAAATTTCCAAACACTGTAATTATGTAAGTGGCCTAAAGACAACAGAGAAGAAAGATTTTTAACTGAGACAGATGCGCAGGCAAGCAGACAGTAATCAAGCCTCCCACACACTGGCCACATTATGAGTTTTCTGGATGGTAAAAGGCTAAAAACTGTAAGATCAGCACATAGAATCTTCAAATATTCTTATCCTAACATAAAATAGTCATGTGTTGATTATAATGTAGAACTTGATGTGTAGTTCATATATAGAGTATGTTGCTGTGAAAACAAAACTTCATGTCAACATATTCGTACACTCAAGTTGACAGAAATACAGTGCAATCATAAGTAGGCCTAAAATACATAGTGGATGATTGCACTGTAACTTGTAGGATGCAGAAACAATGCCTTCCAACACTTTACAGTTCATAGAAAATACATGAATGGGAGTCATGCTGTGACACCTCCTCCCACTCTCTGAACTCTCTTTTTTGGTCTCCATGCCATCTACCCCTCCTTCATTTCTATCTCTATCTGGCCTTTTAGTGTAACAACACTTGCTTTCTTTTCACCACTTTTCTCCATCTTCCTCCTCCTTCCCTGCCCTCATTCCCAGCTCAGCGGGAAGAGGAGAGCACAGATGCTTTTAGCGAGCTGACATTTTGTGCCAATGTAAAAACACTGCATAGCAAAGCAGGTTGGCTCAGTGTGAGGGCCAGATTCTGGCAGTAATGAGCTCGCTCTGACAGGGAGGAACTGATGTGGAAGGCCAGGCAGTGCGTGTGTGGGTGTTTGTGTGCTTGCTCTTGTGATCGGCCACCAGAGGCTGTTCTAATGAGGACTGCATGTCTACAGTCGGTGGTGGAAAGACTGAGCATGCTGTGATCACCGATCTGTTTTAGTATTTGTTTTACATTTTAAAGGCATCACAGCATATTACACTTAATAGCAACTCAGTAAAAGACTGACCACCATTTACATTTGTGCAATGGATTATGAAACATGAGCTTTGAGCCACAGGGAATACATAGAGACAGATCTGAGGCATGAAAAATGTTTTTTTTTTCTTCTAGGTAAAAACAACATAACAGCAGAATGAAGACGTGAAAACAGAAAAGGGCTTACCTGACTTAAATAAATATTAGTTCTTCGAAAGCATAAATGATTGGCCAACTTATGGCTAGCTGATAAAAAAATGTAAACATTTTCGAAAGCATTTATTCCAATGACCCTCAGTGACAACGAGAGGTTAAAAAAACAATACAGCGGGTACAGAAGTTTATATGAAAAATGACCCAAGTTTTCATTTGAATTTAGGGCTGGGATGATATGCTTTTTTCTCAAATCGATTATTTGTCAGGATTTTTGGGTGCTGGTTTGATAAATTAAGATGATTTCTTGTAATACTTTGTGATACTTCACGAGGTGAAGGGAAAACCAAACACATTTGATATTTTTTGCCTCGTGAGGCGAAAAACTCACCATGTACACTCAACTTGAGCTGTCTGCTGAAGGCAGAAGATCTAGCGACTAATCAAAATGCGTCTGCAGATCACATGATTTCAAGATGGCAGCTTGCAGCGACGTAGTCCGTTACATTTTAGAGGATAAATTGGTGGAAATACGGCCAGACTTTACCTGCTTACTATATGATGTTTCATCGGACTTCAGAAATATCCATCCAAATATCATCTCTGTCCAAGTTTCAGTCATTTTTCTTACATGACTTCTTTTAAGTTTCATGGTGGTTGGTGAACTCAAAGGTGCATTACCCCCACCAACTGGTATGATTATACTATACTACAGTATGTCGCATACGATTTACTTAATAAAAAGACAAAATGAATAAAAAATTAAATACGATAACGCAATTCAGTCTCTAACAAAAAAGATCCTCAAAACTTTTCTGCTTTCAGTCTTTGAATCTTTTTGAAAATATCAATCAAGTATTCTAACGTGACCTAGGGAAACAGGGGGTCACTGATCATCTGACAGATTGACTGACAGTCAACTGTTTCCTACAAAGCTACAGTCACTCCATCCATCAAGAAAATAGCAGGCACACTTAAGGTTAATTTGTGGTTTCAGGATTGAGTGCAGGCAATTTGGAGCTATGCAGACATGCATGTGGTTCTGTTCATATTACAGTTATGACTGTCTGTGATGCCGGCACATTCTACAGATGGGAATTACTGAATGAAATAGCAATTTCATGACAGCAAGAAGAGGAGGGCCAGTGTTGACAGACTATCAACATAGGCCCATAATGGCAGCCAAGGAGAGTCTGAGGACCTGCACAGATTAACAAAGGTCTGCTACATGGACATGGTGGCAATGAATTGGTAAAAGACAAACAAACAAACAAAAAACCAACAGACGAAACAACTAGTTGCTGCATGATATCATCAATAAAAAGAATCCTTATGTACTTGTAAAAGCATCAATAAACTCAGCTGTTTTTCTATGTTTCCTCCATTTGCTGATATGATATTGGAGACAAAAAACAATCCAAAACTAAAAACAGGTACTTCTCACTGGTAAACTTTGCAGTTTACAAACTCCAACAAATTTACTTACTGAGGAAAACCATCTAATTTAGCGTCAACATAATCATGAAGGGGAAGGCTTGGGTTTTAGTCAAATAGATTGATTATTCTTGCATTGTGGATATGCAAGAAGGTGAAAGTGTTCTCATCTCTCTCCAGCAACAGATGAAACTCTCTGCATGACCTGGCACAGCATCTCTCACACAATCATACACAAACACCCACACAGTTAGTCATATGAACGGACTCACAGCTTAGATAACACAGAGTCACACACATGAAGACAAAAATACCCTTTTTACCCTTTAAAGTCCCTCCCTCTGAGATTAAACGTGCTTTGTATTTTTAGCCAGATATAAACAGACCTAGACTAAAACCCACTTCAGAGCTTCTCACATGTACACACAACCAATTACACACTCTATAATTAGGTGCAGAGAGCAGACCAGTGTTTCATGTTTCAGCTCCACCCAAATAAGCACCCATGTAAGCACACAAACACAAGCCACTGTGTTTATATGCGTGTGACTCAACTCTTTATTCCTCTGGCAGCGCACAGGGCAGGTGATGGAGTTTCAAATCCTTCACTGTTTGGAAAACATAAACCATCTCCTTTATCTCCTCAATTCCCTTCTCTTTCTCTTTTCTGCAGCCTTGTTCAAATAAACTTAAAAAAAAAAACTCCTCCTGTCCCGCTCTTACAGAGAGTCTGTGCACAAGTGAGTGTGTTTGTGTGTATTCCTGACTGTGCAGTATGTCGACTGACACAAAGCTATAACATTGGAGGCCGTCTACTCCCTGCTACATAAATCCCCATTTCCTCCACAGCACGCTCTGCCACTCACAGCCTGCGCCCCCGCTTTGATAGTTTTTCATAGGGTGGAAAAGGGGAGCCAGTCGGAGTGCAGAAAATGGTCTCCTGCTGGATTTTGGCTGTGTGAAAACATTAGGGTATAATGCCTTCTGACAGCTAGAGGAAGAAAACAATTAGTTGAGAACAGGAGTGGGAACGGTAGTAAAAGACAAGAATGAAAGTGATGGAACAGAAGCAGGAAAAAAAGGAATAGAAGGTGCAGATATGCAACACTGGAGCAAAATTACTTTGATCCTATAAGCAGACTTCCACATCAGAAAGGATATGACACATTCTAAAGAGTGGGCTGGCATTTTATACATCTTTCTGAGATTACGGTGAATCATGCTGAATAGGAAAAAAAAAAAAGGAGGTGCATTTGTGTTAGTTATTGTGAACATTCCAGGATAATTAACCAAAGAAGAGGTAGTGGAATGTGTAGCTTTAGGCAATGACTTATCTCCAATCACAGCACAGCCTCAGTCTTGCTTATGCTGGCTTACCTTGGTGACTTCTACATGGATCATCAAACAAAGTCCTGTTGACTTCACCTTAAGCTTTGAGCTTCACTATTACTCATCAGCACACATAGGCAGTCTCTTTGTGTTTGTTTACTGATTCAGAAGGGGGAAACATTACCAGGCAGATGATTAAACTGCACTTTGAAATCCGATAAGAGCAATCTATATGTTACCACTCCCATGCAGGCTGTCAATGACACTTGAGCTTAAAAACCTGCATGTTTCTTGTTTTTCTTTACTAGTTTCAGTGGGTTGATTTTACAAGGAAAATGTCTTTACATTTGTAAGCAGAACAATTTGATTAACAAATGGTCAGATTTTACTCAGGTATGTAAAAGCCCTGCCTAATTTAATCAGCCATATACCCACTGACAATTTGTAAGCAATGTGACAAAATGCTCCATGATCTTTTCCTAAGCTTAACCAGATAGCTTCTGTTTCTCAGTTAAACCAAATACTGATTGGGATCAAAGCTAGAAAACAACAACAATAAAAAAACTATGGTCTGACAGGACTTAAACTTAGAGACAGGGTAAAAACTCTTGTTTAAAACACACTTTAATTCAAACTTGCATCCTAAAAGCAAGCAAAGAGTGACTTATGTGGCTGCACATTAGTCTGTTTTGTATAGAAGTTGAAGGGAGAGTTCATTCTCAGTTTATCTGCAATCTCAGAAAATATTCTCTTGCAGAGATCGTAATAGTTGATGTCTGTTTTATTAAGTATTATTAATTTGGAGTGAAAAAGACAATAACTCAGAGTATCTACTTAGGCTGGGTTGTCATTGACGAGACAATAGCGCGTGCATATAAGTTACATCCAGCTTTCACCCATAGATGGTAAATAAACATGGACGAAGTATCTGCTCATGTGACTCATCGGTTTCTGAAGACCGTTGTCGTCGTTGCGTGGGTGTCGGGGCAATTGATTGACAGCTAATGTACTCTGAGCTACCTGCTAACTGAGCTAATGAAGATAGGCAGGTTCAAGGTAATAGGAGCTAAAGAAGACAGGCAGACAAAAGGTAAGGCACAGTGTGTATTCACTCACCTGTAAAATTTCTGTATCACTTTGACTCCTTAGGAAGATATTTTGTTGAGTCGTCCTTCGGCGTACTTCCATATAATGGGAGAGACGGGGAAGCCGCTATAGCTATAAGGCATTATCTACAGCAAAACTTTTTCATTTCACCAATACTTTAAGTAGAATATATGAACAAATGAGTACCGTTGTCCTGTGAGTTCAGAGTTAACTCCGTTAGTTATTGGGGGTTTCTCTACGCCGCCAAGTGTTTCCGATGCCTGCTGCTGCAGTACAGCTGAGAAAAGCAGCTTGCTACCACAGCACTTGACAAACCACAGTCTGCAAAACTCTGAACTTACAGGATAATAGCACTCGTTTGTTCATTCATTCTACTTAAAGCATTGAAGAAATGAATAAATAAAGCCTTAAATAGAGGCTGCCCCATCGCTCCCCTTATATGGATGTACTGCATGTCAGGGGGCGACCCAATCTAAATATTGCCCGCAGGAGTCAAAATGATACAAAATTTTTTACCAGTGAGTAAATGCACTTATAAACTCCTAGAAATAAGGTCCAGGTTGAAAAAATAGAAAGTTATCTTGTAACCGGCTTAAAGCAGCGGCTGTCCTACTCTGCTACTGGCTGACACCTTCCCAGGAGCAGGCCTGGAGCTGGCTACTAGCCACCATGGCTAAAGCCGGCAGGTGGTTTCCTGCCTGTCAATTAAAAAAGACACATCCCTAATTATGTGCAATTCCAAGATTAAACAACATCTAAATGGGTGAGTTATAAAAAAAAATCCCCCCCCAGTAAACATGAATGTAAAACAGACCGTTAGCATGTCTATTTCTGCTGTGAAGTTGGTCTTTTTAACATGGGAGTCTAATGGGCCTTTTCCACTGCCCATTTTTGTAACCCTTCCACACAGCATGGCACACTTGATTTGTGTTTCCTCTGGGATAACCTGTTATGACCCATTATGATTTTTCACACCCGTTTCAGAGCTAGCTCCAACAGTACTGAACCTACACATAACATGACGTAACTGATGGCTGTCCACTGATTGGTCAAAGGAAATTGTTGTCATATGCGTCATACCTGTTTCGCCTCGCCTCTTCTATAAATATCTGGCTCTGTTTTTGGTGACTACAAGCCACAGAGAAAACAACAACAGCAGTAACACCTCGATATCATCCAGTGCTAGCCTTGTACACCAGCCTGACTAACGCCACGTATGAGATACACGGCAAGTCAGTCTGGATTCCCTCTGCTGGAGACTGATTTCCAATACGAGACGAGAGGCGGGACTAACAGGAGGAAAGTAAACAGGAGAGAACCAATCAGAGAAACACGGAAGAGACTGTAGCTGGCGGCCTTAAGCGTAGTTCGGCACTCTGTTGCTATGGCGACGCCGGAAGTCAGCGTTTACACGTTGTTTTTTCCCTCTCTATTTAATGTAATTTTCTTGTGTATATTAACATAGAATGCTTGTTTTTATCATTATAAATACTCTGTTACATGTCAGCGTTGTTTATTGCTGAACTACTAATGTGAGAAAGCGTTTTTGTCGCACGTCATGTGACTATGACCCGGAAGCTGTTAGTTAAGCACCAAAACAGAGGGTTTCGTGGTTTAATGAAATAAAGAACCCATTCATCAGTAAGAGGCGTGGACTATGTTACCAGAGTAGTTACAGTTATGCAAATGTCTTTTTGTAAGAGGAAAACATGGAGGACAGCCTTCAGAGCAGCAAGTTGTTGTGGGTTTAAGGACATGTGCAGCTCATTAAGACATCAGAAAGGACATCTTCATATAGTCGCTCCTCGGCAGCCACCATTCTGACTGTTTGATAGAGAAATGAGTCACCAAAAAAGACGTGTTGTAAAGTCCCGCGCTGTGACTGGTCCAGTGAATTTTTTACCGGAGTGGAAATCACTTCCCAATGGAGGGAGCCCAGACTGACTTGCCATGTATCTTATACATGGCGCTGGTCAGGCTGGTTTACCAGGCTACTCCAATGCCTCCATTGTTATTCTTACTTTACTGATCACCGCGTGGTATGACAGTGACATCACGGCAGTCTCTACAGCGCCAACTCCGGCCACTTCCAGGTAGTAGACTGCTACTTCTACTGTGTGGAAACAAAAACCATCCTGGACGTCTTTATCGTGTGGTGCTGTACTGTGCCCTGCAGCTGCAATGGAAAAGGGGGGTTGGGCCAGCTCCTAGCATATAAGGGGTGGACTACAATTTTTCTCCATCTCTGGGTGGCTTCATTTTTCTCTGCCGGACGTTGCCGCTTGCTTTAATCTCTGATAAGTTTTAGGTGAAATCTGCATCAAAATGTGGACATGGGCAATTTGTAATCACTTCACAAATGTCAACAGTCGATTTTTTTTACATGTACATTGATAAACAGTGGCAGATGATGCATGCCACATCCACATCGCTACAGAATCTCATGGTACAACAACGGTGCACTTTTTAACAGAGGATCAGCAGATAGCTTCTCATGAACTCTAAACAAGAGCATTGAATCAATGATTATATTACAGGATTACATCATATTCCAGGAGGATGTTGGTTAGAAATTGGCAGTGATTCAGAATATGTTATCTGTATCAGTTTACTACAAATATGCTGCGGCAGATATCCTTTCATTTTTATGTAACTTCTTTTTCAGTCCCAGGAAATATTTTGGCAAATGTAATCATCCTGTTAACTGGCCACATCTCTTCCATTTATGCTATTAAACTATATTTGAAGAAAATTAGTTTTGGATTTGCTTCAAATTATTAATTGCTCTGAAAGTACCAAGTAGTCATACGATGAGAAATGAAAAGAAGTCCAGTGTAGTATGAAAAAAAGAAAGAAGAATTAAGATGCATCAGTGACCCTTTTATAATTGCATTGCAACCCCCTGAATTAAATTCTGATGTGCCTAACGATTACCATCTCTCATAACTTCTGGTTTTAAAACCAACATGACAATGGCCAAAATGCCCAAGCTGAGGCATCAAAATGTCCATGAATCAGTAGGTAAAGGTGACAGTTTCTATGCTTATCTACATCATAGAGCCACTCATCTAACCAGGAACTGAACTGCCACACAAGTGTGCCAGGAGAAAAAACAGAAAAGACTACCTTGAGTTGATCTTACAGACCCTACATAACTTAACAAAATGGCCCTCTGGGAATGCAAACAGATGAGCATGTGCAGGTGCATAAACTCCAGACAAAACATGTTATGGTCGACTACATAAACTGCCAAAGTGGCTTCATATCTTCAACCCCATTTCAGGAATTGGAAGCTGCTAAGCTCCTCAGGACCATACACTTCAACAGCTAATCTGGCAAACCAAGCAATCGCTTTCACATCTGGCTTATTGAGCATGTTGAATCACAAAGGATCAGTGAGCACACCAACTCGCTGTTCAGTCTTGTGGATGATTTTACCCATTTAAGGCAGCTTGTTGTAGCCTCATGCTTTGCTCCTGCTTTGTCTTCTCTTCTTCCACAAGAAGAGCCCTGGCATCAGCAGGTGCAAGGAAGAGCTCGATGTTACCAGCAGGTCTTATCTGAGTTATTATTCTACTTGTTTTGTGTCAGTGTTTTTAACAGCAGACAAAAGTTCTCTTGAGGCAACAAAAAGCTTTTAATCAGCTGACCTTTGTTGTGGCTACTTCATTGAGCTCAGCTTGGTGTAACCCACAAACACTCTGCCCCTTAAAGGTAATGGGAACATTCAAAACAGCTGTACAGTACAAATTCCAACTTTTAGAAAACTGGACTCGCATACATGTGCGCAACATATTTGATGGTATTCTTTTTTTAACCCAGGAAAGAGGGCATCCCAGTAACAACCCACATATGGTCAGAAAACTGCCAGCTTGAACCTGCTCATGAGGTCAGACAGATCTTTGTTTTGAGAAAACGGAGATGAAAGACAGGAGGACAGCTGGCGTTACTTTTTGTTCAAGCATATCTACATTTTCAGTTACACATAAGCTCAAAAGACAATATGTCAGAGCAGAGGAATGTAGTGCCCTGAGCTATAATCAAATACGCCTTTTACCAAACTTTTTTTTTTTTTTTTTCCTTTGAGCATATATTTCCTGGAATCTAATCTTTACTGTATGTAATGTTGAAAAGGTCAGAGAAGCTTGACCCAAATGACACTTTTATAAATTCATCACATTCTCCTTTACCTGAGTTAAATGCCCAGCTTGCTGTGAGGAATCCAAGGTTAAGCTGAGATGAAACGTATTCCAAAAATTAAAAAAAAAAAAGTAGAGAGATGGGAAAAAAATCAAATAAAAAAATCTACCAACACAGGCAGACTAAGGAGAAGAAAAAGATATCCTTTCAGGTGATTTTGAGTGTGTGTGGACTAGCAGGAGACTGTGAGGCTGAAACAGTGAAGGAGCCGATGGAAGAAAAGTGTGTGTGTGAGCTTTGGCGTGTGGAGAGCCGGGCGTGTTTCAGCTGGTCTCAACACACACATGGACACACACACGCATGCACACATAGGGAGCAGTAGTTTTGCGTAGAGGGCTGTTCCAGACACTAGAACCTCAGCAGGAGCTCCCCACACCTGGCTGAAGCCCCGCCCCCCCGTCTCTGACGCTTCCGTTCTCTCTGTGGTTCTCTCCTGACTTACATGCTGACTGTTTATTTTTCCCTGCTGGGTGGCCAGCATCTTTATTCAAACCACAGCTCTGACCCCACGCTCCTCCTCTCACCTCTCTTCCACAGCTGCTGTTTTAAAGCCTTCCTGCTTTTCTTCCTCATTCACAATCTGTTTTCTTCACTCTGTGAACCTCTTCAACAGTGTTCAAGACTTCTTAAACCCTGCAATTTCTTCAGTCTCTTTCTCTTTACGTGGCACAGGCAAAGGTCTGGATGAAAGTAGTAGTTAAGTTGATAGTGAAGGGTGAAATATAGAAACCTCCCTTTGCTTTTGCTCTCTATTTAACCTCATTTTTTTCTTTTTTTTCCTCTTACTTTCCAAATCCTTGAATGCCTCTCTCAGACAGCACACTCCACACTTCTATAATTTCCATTTTTTTTCACTGTTAATATGAGGAGCTAAAGCAAGACTTTCCTATTTAAAGCTGAAAGTAGAACTACCTTCACCAACAGCTGGAAAAGAACAAATATGCCCCTCAGAGAAACTCAGTGAATTCTACAGGGCAAATGTTTTGCTATTCATAATTTCAAACAGTGATCCATTTCAGATTGTGTGTATGTGGTGACTTTCATAAATGATTTTATTTTTTTTTAAAAGACACAAAAAAGTATCCAAACAGTTCAAGATCATTGTCCTTCACAGGCATTACACATCCTGTGATGTGATCTTTGTGCTTAATGCGATGTTAAAGCTGAAGCGACACATCTTGCAGCCCTATTCTGACTGACAGTTTTTGACAAATTCGCTCAGAGCTGTATGTGAGACTGTGTGTCGACGTGTGAAGCAAATGCTCAGGCAAGTTTAGTAGATGAATGTCAGCGATGGAGCACTTCTCTGCACTTTTTAAGCAGGAGTGGTGCTACAGGTCTTAGCAGAGACACTATCTTTTAAACCACACTTTGCCCATGGGGTGTGTGTTTTTTTTTTTAAACAATGCATCTAAGACTGTGTGTGTGAGCTGTGAGACTGAAAAAGCAGCAGCCTGCAGGCATAGATCCAATACATAATAAGTACATTTCTGAGTATTGACAGTCACACGTATATCTCCTAACCTCACTTCAGTTTTTTTAAACTGGAAGACTGGATAGGAAGAAAAATATTATTGTTCACTGCTCAGAGGAGTGGAACTAAATGGAGGGTTATAGGTTGTGTTACCACTAGTGTGCTTGAGGTCTCAGTGGACCCTTTTCTGCCACGTGCCTCCGGAGTTCATTTGAAACAAATTATAAGCAGGTCAACGTGCCTCTACACGCACTACCTGCAGGCAGATTTTTAGCACAACAAAGAAACCACCCCCTAATTAAACACACCTGCAAATATATTACTGCTACCTTTACAAAGAACTACTGGGGGGAAGAAACAGCCTGCAGGACAACTGAAGCTTTACGTGGCACAAAATACTGTAGACTGCAGTCTGCACGCTGGCTTTTTAAAGACCTGCAAAATGCTGTGCAATTTAACCTTTTAAATGGAGACGCCAACAGAATAACTAATATGCTGAAAGATCACTTTATCTGATCATTTATCTAATCAACCACTGACTTTTCCTGATTCCCTGAACTTTTTCCCATTTATTTCTAAGCAGAAATCTGCTATTGAAGACCAGCGAAGCCTGCCTGCAGGCACCTGGCGCCAGCTGCAGATTATTAGCTTTGAGCTAAAAACCTGCCTCTCTTCAGTACAGACGCTTTTGAAGCTCAGCTGAAGCCTTTCTCTGTCCCATTGGACCCCCACAACATCCCAGACAGACACACCCGTCTGGAAGGCAGTCCGTTCACTGTCTCGTAGTGGCTCCCACCTGAGTGGGCATGTCTAAATCTTTAACGTCGGTTTAAAAGCATCAGACCCTGTTGTCTCCAGAGTGTCTGCTCTGTCCAGCAGAATGAAGACAGCCAGGTAACTGCCAAAATGACATAAAGAAACTGGAAATGTCTTGTGGGAATATCTCCTAAATTCCCACTTAACTGCTTTTCTGCTCTTGTTACAGGAGCGGGGTAGAGGGTAAATACTATCATTGTTCTCTTTTACAGCATGTGGAAGCTCAGAGATTGGACCAAAAGAGTGGAACTGTTCAGGATCAAATCTTATGTGTTGTGTCTTTTCCAGTATATCTGATCCCTGCTGAGGTGGGATTACACAGCTAATTCCAATTTCTTATCTAAACCATCAAAAGTTTTTTTTTTTTCGGAGACTCTGTTTTTCCTGTCTCAAAACCATCCTCTTTATCTGAAAACCCGAAGACGCACAGCACCAGCAGAGAACAAGAATACGTCAACAGTGAGAAGCATATGTGTGAATTTTTATGTTTGCATGTGGGATGGAGACGACACTGGCGGCATGTGGCTGTTGTTAAAGAAATTTTCATTCAGTCGGATCAACTACATCACAGCCAACTGCCTAAGGGCCAAAAGCAGGGTCAGGTGGGCAGACTTTCCCCAGTCTGAGCGCAGCAGGAGGTGATCTTTTCACGTAAAACAGACAGCAGGTAATGAACACTGACACAAACACACGAGCCATGTGGCCCTGAACTGCTTGCTCCTCTTCCTGTCCTTTCCTCCCTCTTTCCTTCCTCTCATCCCCCACTTCTCCTACTGCATTCCTAGCGTGCCTCAGGGAGACGAATAGGGGTGGGGGGGTGGGGGGTTTTCAGGACAGACAAACAGCGCGCACACACACAAAACACACTCACAATAGCATTGGCTGCAGCCATTGTGCGTGTGCACTGAAGAAAAGGTCTTGGTGCTCACATATCAATGAAGAGCACCAATCCTGCCCTTCTTTTTTATTCAGCACACATTCGCCCTCAGTTCGTTCTACTCAGAGAAACTCCAGCTGCAGTGAGCAATTTTCCCCAACTCCTCCCTGAATATTTCAAAGCTACACCCTTTTGGACCCACAGACTAACAATAAGCCATAAAAGTGACTCAGACTATGATTTACACTGCCATGTGAAAAATGGGCAGCCCTCACTACTGCTGAGGCAGGATACGCCGACAACCGTTCTCCACACAAAGCCAATGCAACACTGACCTCTTCTGGTGGAGACGTCACACAGCCACAACCAAGAACACACAGCCCCAAAAATGATGTTACACAGTAATTCTCCTTCAGTGTAGTACCGTCAACAGTTATAAAATATTCATTTATGTTCCGAGATGACTCCCAGTCCTAACAATGGTGCTGCACATCTGTGTTTTGATTTTATTCAGCTTAAAAACCTTCAGAGCCTCTGCGAATCCTCCTTCTTCATGGTGGTATGTTTGAATGAACTGTGAGATGTGTTGAAATTGTGCCCTGGCTGCTCCCCTCCAGCTGTGTAGACTTCCATGATAGTCATGCAAATAGATGGGTCGCATAGCTTAGCGCTACATTAGCTGACTAATCCCTCTCCTTTACTCCAGCTAACCTAACCTCGTTTTTCCAGGGTCTAACTGTCATGGATAACTGAGGGGATTAAAAGCTGCCCATCAGTGCTTTATAAGGGAGATGACCTGTGACACGCATGAGCAGAAGAGCTCAACATCTTAGAAACCCACAGAAAGTTCCAGAAACAACAAGCACACTTACTGAGGTGTAGTTGGTCTTGCCCATGCAGTGGTTCTGGTTGTGGTTGAGGTTTTGGTTCTCCTGTTCTCTGCACTGCAGACCAGCCAGGTGTCTCTCCAGGGCCGCCCAGTCCATGGTGGGCAGAGGCTCTTCCTCTACACCCTCCTCCTCTCTGTACCCTCGCACCAGTCCTCCAGCACTCCCACTTCCTCCTCCTCCGCCGACCCCTCCATCACCACCCCCTCCACTGCTGCGCCTCCCCCTGCCTTGACTGGAGCTGCGGTGGCTGGGTTTGGGTGTCCCTGTACCCCTCTGTGGTGTGCTGGGGGAGTCGAGCTGGTCGCTCCTGGGCAAAATCAGATTACCATTCTGCTTCAGTTCCTCTGGGACCGCTGCAACCGAGGTGGCGGTCCGTCCTCCAGGGGCCGGCAGGGGCGGGACAGTCTTCACATCCTGGAATTCTTCAGCGAGGCTGCGGCTGTTTACCGTCTTCCTGCCTTCGGCAAGGCCCTCAACATCCACGACACCCTCTCTGCTTTCTCCTTGACCAGAGGGCTGTGGGGACATGTAGTCCTCTCCATACTCACTCTCCCACTCTTCTATCACCTTCTTTTTATACTCTTGGTAGTCCTCATCCTCCTCGTAGTCCTCTAAAGTGACCAGATCCGGGGAGGGGGAAGATTTGTAGTCCTCTAATGTGGCCAGGTCAAGAGAAGGAGAGCAAGGTGTAACCTTGTTGGAGTTGGACTCTGAGCTGGATCGACTGGATGCGTCACTCCCCAGGTCCATGCCATCCTCCCGATAATCCTGGAAAAAAATGGAACAGAGAGAAAGAATGAGGTTAAGGGCAGGAAAAAGGAACTTAGAAAAAGGCGATGCACAGAATAAGAGAGTTGACGCTGAATGGTCAGTGCCCAGGGAATGAGAGGGAAGGAAAGGAGAATTTAAGGAAGTGTGTAAGCTTGGATTAGTTACACCGGTATTGTGGTTTGTGACAGGCGACCACAAAGCATTTCCTGACCCGCAGGAACTTCCTCTCTGCTGCAGCTTTGCAATCACTGTCTCTCTTGGTCATGTTTCGCCGTCATCTTCTCGACAACTGTGCTGCTCAGCACCTCCCCACGCTTGCTAGACTATGCTTACAGATCATTTCATCCCCTTTACATTCCCACTCTTGTGCAACATTTGACACACACAGCAAGGGCGGAGTTTGTGTGGTTGGATGTGTCAGAATAATATCCCACCACCCACTGCTACATCTGCACAACACCACAGAGATGAAACAGGGTGTTATGAGTGCTGGGAGTGAGCGACAGAGACATGTTGATACACAACTCATCACAATTGTTGACATGAACAGGTGAATCCAGAACTGCTCTCTAACCTTGACTGTGATGCTCCTGCAAAAGCCGCAATCACTGCCTGACTGATTAGTGTACAGCTAATGAAAATGTCCCTGTTGTTTACAACCCTCCACAAATCTCCACCTGAGCTGAGTCTTCTCTTATAGAGTTATTAGTTTTTCTCCCACCACAGAGGCACATTAATATAGAGTCGGGACACTTTTAATACTTAATGAAAAGAAGACACGCCCAGTTTCTCTCAGGGCAAAGGAAAATTAACAGCCCACTCCTATGTGACCACATCATGAGCTGCTCTGGAAATTAATTAATTAATTATGAAGATTGCTTGTAGACCAAAGGAGCTTACAATTTTGCCAAGGAACCCAAGGGGATGGATGTGTGTGTGTGTGTGTGTGAAAGCATATCCAGTGTTATTCTCTTACTGCAGTTATAGCTACTAATTTGCACCTGTGTGGACACTGGCTGCTTACGTCAAATGAAAATGAAGAAAATGTGCAATGTGACTCAGCATCTTGGAGGCTCCGAAAAGTGCTGATGTGATTTTAAAAATGTAAAGTCGCTCTGTGTTGAGGAAGTTGCATTTCTACGTGAAGCAGCTCAGGTTGACAGATATCCAAATAGAGAAACAAAAGCATGTCTGAGTCCTCCAAGATGTCAATTTTTATTCCAATTTATTTTTTCTTTAAGACAATATATGTACCAGACAGACCAGCAGAGAGTGTGATAACTGCTGTATTTTTCTGGGTAATATGTTGTATGAAGTCAGTTTCTGAGGGTTAAAAGCAAGAGGAACTCAAATTCATGTCACATACCAGCCTATAATACTTGGAAATTCTATTCATGTAGAAAAGTAACCCTTATCTAGGCTATGAGAAGAGGTCAAACATACGCAGGTAGCATGGCTACCAACACTGAACATTAAAAGAAATAAATACAGAGGAAGGACAACCTTACCGAGGTGTTCATCAAGCCCCCTGAAACCGTATACAGTCACTAGTCTCCATGGTGTGAGAACCAGCCTGTCATGTTGGCTTTGTCACCCTCTATGTGCTGGAAAAAAATCGGATTCAAGAACTGGGATCGCGTTTCAAATCTCAGCCACCTATCCCTTCCTCTCCGATACCGGTTTTTGTATTTTGCGCAGCCTCCCTGTTCTCCGTGCAGCTATTATCGCATCAGTCCATGATGGTCACATGATTACAATAATGTAATCATTTAAAGTATGAGAGAGAGAGAGAGAGAGAGAGAGAGAGAGAGGTGGAAGGCGCCGTGAGACGCCGGGCTGGAGCGGTAAAGCTGATCTGCTGTGGGATTAACCGACGCGCAGGCAGACTATAGAGGCTGGATTTGGACAACAAATTACATGCAAATTGACAGCTGCACCGATATGCACTCCTCCACCGGGCGGGTGTTAAGACGAGGGGAGTATATAATTTATATTTCAAAGAATAGCTACTCCGCTCACAGGTCCGTCCTCCCCTGGATGGTTTAAAAGGGGCATCACCGCATACGCCCAGTCTGTGCGTGCGTCGAACCCACTCCAAGTGGCATTTCTGAACACAGTTGCACGATAACATGTGGCAACAGACAGATGAATAGTTTATTTTAATTAACATTTATTTGGGAGAAAGGGACCCTCCATTCGGTTTAAAGAGGCTGCTTGTGTTTTATCAAACTGCACCGTCATTCGGAGGCTACTCAAATGATGTAATGTTCCCAAAAAAGTCCCAGGAGGGAGCTGATATTCCCCCGGCAACAGCAATGACAGAAACGCCCAATATCACACTATCACACAGCGGATGTCACTACTAAAGCGGTGGGCAAACTGACCCTCAGTCTATGCACCATTATCGGTGGAAATTAAAGTCCCCGTCTGTAGGAATTAAACCCAGAGGGGCAAAAGTACCCTGGATTCAACATAGCTTCCATAAACGAGCAATACTCACTGTCATCATCTTTGTAGAGTCTCCTCCACGTCAAGACATGGTAAAGTGTAAATCCCAGCTGTTAGACAACGGTGATGGTGCTGAGTTGTTTCACCGCGAGCGTTATTCTAAGGGCGGGCGGCGGTAAGGCGAGCTTCGCCGGAGAAATTACAGAGAGCTGGTGGATAATTCACACCAGACATCGCTCTGAGTGTGTAGTAGTCTGTCTGTCCAAAGAAGAGTGTGACTATGAGTCCTGGTAGAAAACGGCTAAACGTGAATGTCTTAAAATCCCATCAGGTCAGCTCTGTCCTCTCCTCCCCGGCAAACAGACACGAAGCGATGCCCAGCAAACAGTTCAGCCTGCGCTCTCTCGCTCCCACGTCAGCTGGGAAATAAATAGCCTCTGAGTAAAGTGCGACCCCCCCTCTACTGTGTGCTTGCGCACGTTTCAGGGATTTCACACAAGCAGGCTGCCTTTACAAACAAAACTTAAAACTAAGCATGTGCTCCCCAGCTGGCACGGCTCCTTCGTTTGAGGCGGCTCTCTTTCTATAAGTTGGTTTTCTGTCGCAGCCTGCCGCTCCGAGGAGTGACGACGACAAAACACAACCAAAGCCCAGCCTTCTGCACCCACTGACCTTAACCATAGTGGCAGACAGGGATATAGAAACCGGAAACTTTTTAGGTGAACAGTTAATCATACATTTAGTGTTGTGAATTCACAGTTTCAGAAAAAAAAAACAGTAACAAAAACAAAACAATTAAAAAGATATTCCACCAAGCCCTCGTTTTCACCTTTTTAGCCTTCTGAATTATCAGCTTAGTGCTATGGGCCTTCATGTGTAGGCTAGGGTGAGACAAAACACAAAGAAACAGTCCAACAGTGTCCTTTTTTGTGGAAATGACACAAATCACTAATCTTAAAAATATATCAACAGATTTTTTTTAGAATATTGCACAGCCCCATGTAGGTGCTCTGTCACAATGGTGAACAAATCCACCAAAACCCACTCGAATCTTCTTAACTATTGATATTCTAGCAGCTTTCTTGTACATTTAGAGCAGGGTTGGCTAAGTTCAGTCCTTGAAAGTCACTATCTTGCAACTTTAGATACATCCCCTCTCCAACACACCTGTTGCAGCATTGTGGCTCTCAAGGACTGGACTTGGCCACCCCCGATTTAGTGCAGTGTTTCTCTGTACCCACTGTACTGCATGTTTTAGATATGTTCCTACTCCAACATACCTGATTCAGATTAATGAATTTCTTCATCAAGTTGTTTGCAAGCCTGTTAACAAGCCATTCATTTGATTCAGGTGTGTGAAAGTAGGGTTACTTCTAAGACATTCAGGGTAGTGAAACACTACCCTGGTCACAATACAGGTCTTAATGCTCAATTCCATTTTATTGACCTAAATCCGATTTGAGGATGGCCACAGGAGAATCCATTATACCACTCGTCCATCTGACGCTCTGGTCTACAACTCCCACCGCCAGAAAAACAACAAGAGAAGGAGGTCATTCCAGCCACATGATGGATTGTTAGGAGAGCGGGATGGAAAAATCCCCCAAACCTGTTGAACACCAGTGTATACTATCTTGGGGTTGTGATTGTTTATTTTTTGATTCCTGTTTCTGAATTGTATATTAAATAAATGAATAAACCCCTTCCCCCATACATTTATGCATGCATAAATTGACATTCATGACATCCAATCCTGAAGAGGTTCAGCAGAAGTGAAATAAAAAAATGTATTTGTAGATGGAACTGTTAATATTTCAATGATCTATTGACCATAATGGATTTTAGTAGAATGCATTTTTCTAATTCCCAAACATTAAAAAGTTTTGATAATCTAAGTTTTTCTTTGTCCCAAAAGTTTATTGAAAACATCTGGGTTAAAAAAAAAAAAAAAAAAAAAAGCCGATGAGAAATTGTGAGCCATTTTATATTTAACCATATTCAGTTATTTGAGAAAACAACCACAAATTAAGCAATAAATAAAGCTGTTATTGAGCTACACATCATCCATGTGATTATATAAGTAATGAATGATTTTCTGTGTTTGCTAATTTGCTTTTGCATTTATTTTGCCTGGTCTAATGGGAACAGCTTTTGCTGAATGTTAGAACACAGTAGTAAACACAAGAGATGACACACAAGCGCACAGATGGCAGCTGTAGTGTAAGAGCTGAGGAGGACTGAATATGAACATGACATGATCTCTTCATGTTGCATTCACTTTCTTCTAGCAACAGCTGCTTATTTGCAGTCTCCAAAGTGGATATCAGGTTAAACGTCAGATATAAACCAAAGCAGATGTTTAACAAGCGTTTTAATTAAGAACTGGATCTCTTGAGTGGCAAGCCAAATATTTATAATTACAAAAGCACTTAGTTGTGTTGTAGTAATGTTGGTTCTCGCAGTGACTGGAACTTTTTCCACTCTGCCCAGCCGACTGAGTGCCCCTAGATTTGTAGTTGTTTGAAAGATGATAGCTGTCCTCAGATATGGAGCATTGGATGTATAATAGCAGCACAAAGGAGTTCATCCATGTAATAACAGAGAAATACTTCAAAGGCCTCTGGCTAAGCATCTCCATTCACTGCTGTGGGGACAGCACTAGTTGAGACCCTGAAGAGGGGGACAGTGGGAGTCCTGCTTGTTGCTACCACTCTGTTCCCCATCGCTGCTTTCAACTGTCTTATCAGCCCTTCTACTCCTCCCCAGTCCTCCAAGCATTATTCTGTCGAGTAAAGTGAGGAGTTGTAGGGTTAACCGAGTACTTTCAAGTACCATAATCTACTTTTGGGGATTTTTAAAGATAATGTAGTGAGTGTAAGATCAGATGCTCACCAGGCAATTAACTTGTTATTAATTTGTCAACAGGAGGCTAATATTGTTTAGGTCACTCCTGCACTCATTCAGGCATGCACACAGTTTGCTGTCTTTGAAGTTTCCATTTTCCTTCAGCATCAAAGACTCAAAAGAGTTCTGACATGGTACCCTTCCCCTCAGTGGATTGTTGCACAAAACAATAAAAACTGCAACAGGCTTCAAGTCAAGAGGGCCAGATAAAGATGTCCACGATCTGTCACTTCAAAGCTCTCTGGAGCATCTTCATCACACCTGAAAACAGAAGATGACTTTTTATTGTACTTTTGATTGAAGAGGTGGTCAAAGAAAGTTCAATATGCAACGCCTCCAGCACCTCAGATCAATCACACCATTTTTTTCTGGCTTCACTCAGAAATAGAGGAGCGGTATCTGTCAAACTGCCATTCAGCTGGATTTACCAATCACTGAGGGGCAGAGACATGTGGAAAAACAGCCCATTCTAGATCTACAGTATCTTGGAAAGCTTTGCTCTATCTGCCTGCCTAACAGTCCATCCACAGCAGATATCTGGCAGGAATCACTGAAGGCCCATTACTGACAGAGAGATAAGGCTGGAGAAAAGAGTGCCCCTCAGATAATACTGAAAAGTCAGGAAACATCTTCCTCTGCTTATATCTGTCTCACAGGCGTTTAAAAAACAGGCCGCTCCCGTCAGTGAGAAATTGAACCCGTCTCTGGCTTGTCAGGAACTCAGCAGCTCCACGGGAGAGACACCAAAAGTGACCTCGGAGAATCTCCTCCTCACTTTCTTCCCTCACTCTCTCCTTTCAGGGACTAAGGGATTGAGTTCACCTTGAAATAAGAAGGGCTGAACGACACGAATGAAAATGAAGCGTCACAAACATGACTGTGGTACAAGGGCAGACCTGCGGAGGAGAAACGTCCTGCCTTGTTATGAAAGACACAGGGCCAGAGGAGACCAGACAAGAGACCTAACATTCCTGTTTTCTCACGGTGTCATGTCTTCTTTTGAGAAAGTAGATCCAATCCTGTCTCTTGTGAAAGAACTCTTAATACAAACCTTGCAAGACTTGCACCACTTTTAATCTATTAGAGTCTTGACTTTAACAGTTATCCTGGCATATGAAGGTAAAATATTTTCACCTCTCTCTTGTTCAGCCATGTGCACAAAAGATTATGCTTAAAAAATATTTGCTAATTTTCCTGGCAGCAATTGTCTTACATACATGAATATTCTTAGCTGAACATGCTTCACAACCCAATCTGAAGACTTCATTTGGCCACGGTTTACCACAAATCTCACCAAACATTTGTGTGTCAGTCTTAAATACTCAGGGTTGTATAGAGGCTTGCTAATCAGTCAGTCAGTCAGTCATTTTCTGTACCACTTATCCAGTTCAGGGTCGCGGGGGGTTGCTGGAGCCTATCCCAGCTATTATCAGGTGAGAGGCGGGGTACACCCTGGACAGGCTTGCTAATCAGTTATGTTTAATACATGCAGACTTTTTACTGAAACTGGCTGTATAGTCACTAATGTGCACCTGCACACTTGTCTGAGCTGTGGTGATGACATGTCATTAGGGATGGACGATACTAAAATTTTCCCTGATAATACAATACCAGTAGTTAATGTAGTAGTTTTTTATCAGTACCGATATCGATACCAATACCAATACCAATACCAATACCAATACCAATACCAATACCTTTTGTCCCTTTAAAGAAAACCCACATGAATATCTTGAATTCAAGGGCAATATAAAATATAATTAAAACTTTAGAATAGAAGTACCTGAAAAAAATGCTTTTAAAAAAATAAATTAAATTGATAAAGAAATGAAGCAAAAATAAGATTAAAAACTTCTTTTAATTATCAAATAACTTAAGTACAGGTTAAGATTATTTAAATTTATTCAGTGGAAAATATTCAAATATAAAATGTAATAGTAATTTTATAAATTTACTAAAACATAATGTGCAGTAACCTGCATCAAAGCACTGAAACATACTAAAACATCATCATCATCACTAAAAGTAGCAGCATCACCATGAGATCTAATAGGCTACCACCATCATGTGACACAGAAGCTAGAATCTGGCTGCTTTCACACATCATTTTATTGCTTAAAACTAGAAGTGAAAACAGATTGCATGTTTTGTATCTGTACAGCGGGATCACGATCCTCAAAAAAGTATCCATACCAATATTTTGTCTGGCTAGCATTGAAGTATCGACTCCACGGTATCGATATGCCCATCCCTACATGTCATACAGTAAGAACTGTGCTCGACTGCTTTTGCTTTGCAGGTTTAGACTGTTCATATTGAAGACAACGTGAGGGAGGTGCTCTCTTGGATAATAAGCATCTCACACAGCTAATTATATTGTGATGATTTAAAGAAAGTAACGGGATGCCTGCATGATTTGAAGGCGGCAATCAACCAGGACAGCCATGATTTTATAAGGAATTTCCCACAATGTCCTCCTGAGCAGCTACAGGAAACATTGGATGACGTTAGTCTAAGATTATACTAATCTAAAGGGTTTTTTTGCAACCCACACTATAAGTTGCTGTTAAATTAGTTAAAAAAAATAAAAACAACAATGTGAGTGTTTTTTGTTTTTTTTAAAAATAAGTGTAGATCTGACAATATTTTCAAATCAAGAGACGTTGAGAAATGTTTTCTGGTGATTCTGTTTTGCATCAAACAGCCAGCAAGTGTGAGCCACACTTACATCTAATACTTCACAATTCTACACTGCATAATGCATATAATAACCTGACAAAAATCATATCAGTCTGCAAATCCACTGAATAATGTATCTGAGGAATCAAGGTATATTATCATGTAAATGCAGCAGTCATATAGAAATCCAGAGTTGAAGTAAATCATTAAAGCACCTCAAATCTTTAAAAGAAATGGTAAAAGATTTCATGCAAAAAATCTGCCATCATAATGTCAATCCTCTGCTGATATGAACATTATCCCCCAGAAGGCCGTTTGTGCTTCGAAACAGCAACAGCAGGATGCAGACTGTGTGGAGATGAATAGAGATGTCAGATGGCAACAATAGAGGTCGGATCTTTAACTGGCTGACTGACCTGCAGTCCTAAATAGAATAGGTGGCCAAACCATTAAGACTAGCCATCAATCTCAAACACAATGATGATTTACTCCATTCAGATCACTGGGTGAGTGAAGACTGGTGGAGCAAGAGGCGGCATGTCTACTATTCCCAGGAAACCACATGCGTGTTTTAGTGTGTTCATTTGGGTCTGCACGTGTTCCTAAAACCACGCCGCCCCACTGCACCTTGATGTCTTGCTCTTGTACAATCTGTGTAACAGCAGTGCCTGCATCTAACTGTTCCACTAATACCTGGCTAAAATATATTGATCTTCCTCTCCTTATTGCATATCCACGCAACAATTTCACTTTCTAACGAAGTGTGAAATGAATTGTGAGAACATCTTGTCCGATGTATGTACAAGCACTCACCGCTGTTCATTGAAATGGGAAGCACGTCAGGTTCCAGTCTGCCGTGTGGCATGTGCTAGTGTGTGTGCAGCTTGTCACCCAGTGAGAACACACTCAGACCAACAAATTTGTTTAATCTTGCTTGGTTTATGGAGGCTAAATGGATCACACAGTGATAGACTGTTTCTCACAGCTTAGCAGTCATCACAAAGCTTTAAATCTAAACTAGCAATTACAAAAAAAAAGAGCAGAGCATGTACATGTGGCCATAACCATAAAGAAAGTCGGGTGGGAAAATAAACATTTATAAATATGACGAAGGAGGAGTAATAACTGTGAGGGATGAGGAAGAGAATTACAGCATGTTAGAGGTTGTAATGTTGACAATCACAACAAAAATCTGACCCATGCTTGCGAAAGTGGCACGACTCTGACAAATGAGGGGTGCTGATGGCAACATGCATGATTATTCAAAACCATTGTGCTGTGGATTCATCTAAACCCTACGATGCATAAAACATAAAAGAAAAGGCTTTTTTTGCGAATTGCTGAGAGGGCTCTAAGAAAAATGTCAGAGATCTTGTCACTGTAGGGAGCTTATTTCAGACCCAACTTCCCCGGAGGGACTGGCACCAGCAGAGTTGGAAAAAGTCAGCCAAGTCATTAATGAAGTTATGACCACAGTCACTGTTGTGGTAGAAGATCTTTATCACTTGCAAAAGGGGGAGAGCGAGACTTGGTCCAGACCCATTTAATCCACGACACACTAATTAGGGGGAAAGAAGGAAAGGTTTGTAATCTGTTCAATTAGCTCTGCCTGGTGAGGCGTCCTGCGGGGTTCGGGAAAGACTCATGCTCAAGACCGTATGCTGTTACAGAATAAATCACAAGGAAGTGCAAATGTGACGGTCATACTACTCTCAGTCTGCTTTACATTTCCCTACACTGAATTAACCACTTTTCCTCTGCTTCTGAAGTGTAGCCGAAGCTTTCATGAAAATTCAATAGTCGGACAGAGACTCCAGAGCGCATCAGGACACAGTCTTCAGTCTCTCTGTCTGGCAACCATCCACGACTGTTTCTGTGCCCCGTCAGCAGCACAAGCAGAAGGAGATATGCATCCGCTCTGCCCTGTGCTCATCTCCACGCCATGCAGTGCGCAGATGTCCAAACAATTTACTGCCCACACCAAATTGGATCACTTCTGCGGTGTTTTGTGCAGGCCTCGCACCTGCTGTTCTCCACCTCCTCTCATAAACAACTAAACACCCCAAGACTGGGGAAGAAGGGAGAAGAGCGGTAGCAGGAGTTGATTTAAGGACCAAATTAAACCAGGAAGGACTGAGACAGAGAAGAAAGGAAACGAGTTGTTTGGTGATATGACAGCAGAAAACTTTTCTGTACTCTTAAAGAAATGTTTTATACTGTTTAACAACATATGTACTATTTTTTTGTTGTTGTTGTAGAAAACAGTACATATCGTATGGACAACCACCTGTAATCCTGACAGTTTGGCTTCAGAGACGGTCATGTTGTCAGCCAGGGTACCTAAGTGTTGCTGAGGTCAATCGTCAGCTGAAAACTGATCAGCTGTGACAAGGATAGAGTGGCAGCTCGCTCCATCTTAAAGCTGAGTTGATGGTGTACAGATCATTACAGTAACAGAAGTATAAAACATGTGTGTCTCCAGGCAGGATGTGTGAACTCCAAGAGTCCCTGCATGTGGTGGCACACTACCTAAATCAACTATTGATCTCTCCTGAACTGTCAGGTGTGAGTTACTGCTGCACCGAAGTAAGACATGGCCTCATAACTCATCATTGTAGAGATGGCAAGGGAGAAAGACGGTGCAGCATCAGCCTGATTGTGTCTTCACTCTAGTGGCAACCTTGGTATTTAGTTACCCGAAGTTGTTGCCTCCTGAGGCTGAAGTACAGGGGTTAGACAATGAAACTGAAACACCTGTCATTTAAGTGTGGGAGGTTTCATGGCTAAATGGGCTCTATGCACAACTCCACTACTCCTGCTAGGTGTCTTTGCTTCTGTCCTCATTACTGGATGAACTGATTAACCCAGGTGTGTCTGGCCAGTTACTGAGATCAGACACACCTGGGTTAATTAGTTCATCCAGTAATGAAAGACAGGAAACAAAGGAGCTACCTTAAGTTCAGGAAGTGGTGGGCTGTGCATAGAGCCCATTAGACCAGCCTGGTGGCAAATATTCATTAATTGCACATTGCACCAGTAAGAGCAGAGTGTGAAGGTTCAATTAGCAGGGTAAAAAGCACGGTTTTGTTTAAAACATTGCAATGGATACAACATTGTATCAGAGTTCAAAAGAGGACAAATTGTTGGTGCATGTCCTGCTGGCGCATCCGTGACCAAGACAAGTCTTTGTGATGTATCAAGAGCCACAGTATCCAGGGTAATGTCAGCATACCACCAAGAAGGACGAACCACATCCAACAGGATTGACTGTGGACGCAAGAGGAAGCTGTCTGAACGGGATGTTCGGGTGCTAACCCGGATTGTATCCAAAAAACGTAAAACCACAGCTGCCCAAATCACGGCATTTGCTTGGCCCAGGACTTGTGCTAGATGGGCCAAGGACTACTGAACCATTCTGGAGGACCATGTGCATCCAAAGGTTCAAACATTGTATCCTGAAGGCGGTGCAGTGTATCAGGATGACAATGCACAAATACAGACAGCAAGACTGATGAAAGATTGGTTTGATGAACATGAAAGTGAAGTTGAACATCTCCCATGGCCTGCAAAGTCACCAGATCTAAATATTATTGAGCCACTTTGGGGAGTTTTGGAGGAGCGAGTCAAGAAACCTTTTCCTCCACCAGCATCACGTAGTGACCTGGCCACTATCCTGCAAGAAGTATGGCTTAAAATCCCTCTGACCACTGTTCAGGGCTTGTATATGTCATTTCCAAGACGAATTGTCGCTGTATTGGTCACAAAAGGAGGCCCCACACCATACAAATAAATGATTGTGGTCTAAAACCAAGTGTTTCAGTTTCATTGTCTAACCCCTGTACTTGGCAACACTATGACCACAAAGAACGCTGTTGTTATTTTAAGCCATTTGTTAAAACTTATGTTCAGGATTTAGTTGTTTTTCTTACTCTCAAAACGCCTGCTATGGTCATCACAGCTGGTTCCTTTCCTAAATATGTTTGGGTAACATTACTAATCTAAACTCCATACCAGTTCCAAAGCACATAATGCTATGCTTACTTAAAAAAAAAAAAAAAAATCTCATTGGTCTTTAAATACCGTAAATTCAGGGCTAAAAGCTGCTACTTTTTTTCACACGCTTTGAACACTGCGGGTTGAACAACAATGCGGCTGATCAATGGATTGTTATGGGCAATGAGCTTCATGAAGAATAAAGGGGGTGGGGGTGAAACTGATCCTTCTCATTTACAGTATGATGTCTCTCATAGTGCTCGAGCCCTACACATCAAATCTTCATCATCCACTGCCCACAAACAGCGTTAAAACTGCTGCTGTATGAGGGACCTGGATTTGACACATGTTCGGGGGAGAAAACGCCAAAAAAACGGAAAAGACTCCAGCTTTATGAGGCAAGATGATGGTTTGCCAGATGCTGGTGACATGAGGGGACCCACTGCTGGTTCTTCACATCAGTATGGTGTATGAGAATTCTAAAAACAGACTCTTCAATCCATGCAGTGGAGCTTTACAGATACTTTGGCCTCTCTGTTACCTCTATGATTAATACCTCTTATCCCTGGTCATCTTTTTGCAGTGAGTTTAGGCTGTCTGTCATTTCTTAGCAGGTTTATTGTGGTGTGATATTCTTTCAGTTTTTTAATAATGGATTTAATGATTCTGTGGGGTGGGATAGAGTTTTTAATATTTCCAAATAAGTCAACCCTAATATGCACCGCTCCTTAACTAATTAAGTGACTTCTGAAGGTACTCTGGAGCACAATATCCTGATATAGTGCTTCAAAAGGAAACAAACAAGAATTACACTGCTTTTTTCCTAAAGAAAAAGCATTTTTTAAATTCTAGTTTTACTTTATCTACTAAGATGATTTTGAGTAAGTCTGCTGTATCCTGTTCCTGCTGTCATTTAACAACTTCATGTTGAGCACAAGCTGTTGCTTTGTAAGATTTATAATTCTTATTCCTACAATATTCCTAAGGGTGAATGAATAAATGAGCTTGTTATGTTGATAGTAAGCTGTACAAATTAAGATAAAATATAAGAACTTAACGTGAAATGATATCAAAGGATTCCTCAGATAACGATCAATGTTACAGTGTTACAGTCATCGTCTCTCTGCAAGCTGTTAATTAGAAACTGTGCAGATTTTCCTTATCTTTGTTGATTTGATTTGACTCAGTTACATCTGTTGTTGTCAGGAATACTTTTTTTCACATTCAGGGTCGTTGTGGTCTTCATCAACTACAATCTCTGTTTACCTAGTAGCTACCGGAAATTAAAGTAAATTTCATAATGACAGGCCACTGTTCGTCTTGCACAGAGGTGTCCAAATTTTTCATTATTGAGGGCCGAAATGACTTGAGGTGGATGGTCGCGGGTCAAAACTAAAAATTGTCCAAGTGTAAGAAATTGAATTTGTTTAGCCCATAGTTTAATTGTTCAAAATAAGACCACATAAAAAATGTGAAAGATTAATTAAACTGTTCTTTACAGTTTTCATTATTATTTTTTTCACAATACTTTGTATAAGGTTTTATTTTGGACAGCATCTTCTAACTTATTCTCTGATCATGGGCTTCCAGATATGAGCTGATCGATGGACCACAGCACCACGCGCCACCCTACCCACAGTGTAATACAATGTTAATTTGTGGTCACGAAAGCGAGTGCAACAATGGATAAATATCAAAAGAGCTTGTCACACTGCTGGGAAAATTAATATTTTTTCTTTTTAATAATGGATTCGATTTATATCGCACTTTTTTTCCTATCTAGGAATTTAAAGCGCTCACAGTAGGTCCATTATTCATTCACTCCTCATTCATACGTGGTGATGGTAAGCTATGTATGTAGCCACAGCTGCCCTGGGGCAGACTGACGGAAGCGTGGCAGCCATTTCGCGCCTATGGCCCCTCCGACCACCACTGGAACATTCACACACATTCATACAAGGCAATGGGGGTTAAGTGTCTTGCCCAAGGACACAACGACATATGGCTTGGGGATCGGGATTGGAACCGCCGATCCTCTGATCATTAGCCACCTTGCCCTACCACCTGAGCCACTGTCGCCCCATCATATTTTTTCTTAAAAAAGACAATGGGCAGCAGGCCAAAAATAACCACTCGTGGGCCAACTTTGGCCCCCGGGCCCCAAATTGGATAGCCCTGGTCTAGCAGCTTGTCTCACCAAAGGGTTTTACTCAACAAAGCCTTTACTGCATGGCCATGTTTACTTTGGTATTATTATGTAAAATAACAACTTAAGTTCTTAATGGTCTTATTTGAGGTTTGTGTTGTGGAAGTCTCGATAGCTTCCTGTTACTTTTATTCTAAAGTCATTTTAACCTGAAGGGGACTGCAAGCAATTTCTTTGTACTTGTCCAATGACAATATTAAGTCTGATCTGATGTGGCCATCATTACTATTAAAATTATTCTTGAACAACCTGCTCTACTTGACTTTGTTAACATTTTCCACTGCAAGATTTTTAAATGAAAACTTCTATGAAATAATATACTACTCCTACAGTATCTACTACTACTACTACTAATACATTTTATTTTATAGTACTTTTAAAAGGTCTCAAAGCAGCTATACAGATTAAATAAAAAAGACAAAAATACATAGAAGAAAACATACAAATTCAAATAAAACACAGACAAGAATTTAATTCTAAAAGTCAAGAAATTTGAGTGGCGGTATTAAAGTAAAGGCAGGTTGAAACAGGTAGGTTTTTAGCTGTGATCTGAAAGAGGCTGGGTCACTGTTTTTTTTCCTTTTTTTTTTGACTGAGAAGGCCCTGTCACCTCAAGTTCGATGTTTGGTCCTGGTAATGATCAGGAGGGTTGGTTTGAAGAGTGGAGGGGGCAGGAAGGGGTGTCGGGGTGAAGCATGTCTTTTATGTAGACAGGGGAGACGAGCGGCAGAGTTTTGAATGTAGTGGAGTCTGTTGAGGGGAGTGGTAGAAGTGCCGTAAAGGAATGCTGTGGGGGGGGTGCAGTAGTCAATGCAGGATTTTATAAAAGCGTGGGGAAGGAGAGAGAGAGGATAAGGGTTTCAGCTGTGGGGGAAGGAGAGAGAGAGAGAGGGGCGGGCGCAATGTTTTTCAGATGGTGGAAAGCCGTTTAGACATGGTTATGCGTTAGGTGAAGGTGAGTTTAGAATCAAAAATAATGCCAAGGTTCTGGCAGTGGGGTGAGGGTGACAGGATGGAGCTGTCTAATGAGAGGCAGAAATCTGGGTTGACAGATTTAGTGGATATGTACAGTTGAATGTCATCAGCATAGCAGTGGAAAGGGAGACCGTGACAGTGGATGATCTGACTGAGGCGAAGGATACAGAGGATAAAGAGGAGAGGACCAAAACATTTCTCTTAAGCTTTTAAGAATGTTTGTAACTTTTCCCCCCTTCTCCTTTTTGTGTCTATTCAGTTATCTTTTTTTTTTCTTGCATAATAATAAAAGGGTAAAACTTTTAGGCAATACTCTAATCAGAAAATCCTCTGGTTTTAATAGTCACTTCCCAAATAGTGCAGCTGTGATATTAATGTTTTATGAGCCCTGATGAACTACATGAATTGATCGTTTGAAAAATAAACGATAAAAAAAGAAGCATGAAATAAACTAAAACAAAATGACTTAAGATTACTTTAGATTTAGTCTAAAACATACAACATCGTGTTACTCTAGCTATTGTGTAGTCCATCATTTTGTTTTAGTTTTTGCCTTTTATTGCATTTTTCCAGCTGAAAGGAAAGAAATGTTCAAAGAGCAACAACTGCAAAGTCTGTGGCCAGTTTCAGTCTTTCGTAGACATTAATAATTTTACTTTTTTTTACTTTATTTTTTTTTACATTTTACAATGAATCATTCTTCCAGGATTTACTCAATCTTTGGGAGCATATCATAATTATCCTCTTTTTCAGGGAGATAATATATTTCTACAGTGATTTTTACAACTAATCCTGGATAATGGAAGAATCAGCAAAAAGATTGTCAGACCTTGAATGAGATGGTGGTTTGATGCTTGACATTAAGAGTGATTTGCTAATAAAACCATTCTAAGGAGACTGGAGCAAACATTAAAACTCACTAACTTGTATAGTTATTGCATTTCAGCAATGTTAAACAGCTGGTGGACTGGCAAAGTGGGTAATCACAGATCTCATTTACATAAACACAAGTGAGTATTTGTTGAAATAAAAATGCTGCACCAAAATGAGGAGGTTTTGTTTCATAAGAAAAAAAAATAATCCAACGCACCTGCAGAAAAACACACACCAGAGGTCTGAACATTTTCTCCTGAGACAAGTCATAATGTGTGGAGGGCAATCCAACCTGAACCACAGAGTGCTATAATGGCAACCAGCCACTTTAGCAGAGACACATACCCTGTCAGAGGCACTGCCGAAAGCACAATCTTAGCCATTTTGGCACAGACTACACCAGGAGGGAGCCTTATCACTTCTATCATGATGAGAACCCCTTTTATAACTACTCATGTGCTCCTTTTCATTTGTCACATTCCTCGTTTATCAGGGCCTTTCAATGAAACACTCCTGTTTCTTTTTTCATCTTCCATTGCCTGTTCCTTTCTCCCTCTACTCTTTTGAATTTTACATTCACCATCTCTCTTCATCTGTTTCCTTCAGGCACTCTGCACTATCACTGATGCTCTATGCGCCATCAGAGAGGAGACTGAAGAGGCTGGGAGGGTAAATAGGCATTGGGGCATCAAGCACACAGCTTCCTGGCAAACAGAGAGGCGGGCATCATCAGCAGAATATTGAGAAAACCACCCTGACAGAAGGAATCAGACAGCAAATGGACCTTGCAGTCAAGTGTGTTGAATCATTCAACAGCTAGTAACAGGAAAGCACATCAAAATAACAGCTGATAAGTGAACAGTGTGTATGCATGTGTGTTTTCGGTATGCATGGTATGACTTTGCAGCTTTGTACTAGCAAGTCATAGACGATTTACCATTTGCAGCACTTCCGTTTTAATCTGAAGAGGAAGGTCACCTGAAAAAGTTTATAGAATGTCACTTAAATTGAGAATGAAGGTTTTAAACTGTATTTTAAAGGGACTTGAGGCAAGATTAAGAAACGAAACACGCGACTGCCGCGATTGGCGCTTCAGGTAACTGCAGCCAGGAGCCAAGCCGTCACGGGAGCGTGCACAAACTGAAGCTATGATGCTGTGTACTCACCTTTCTCTCCGTAGTTATACTTTGTAGAGGTCTTTCAGTTGATCTGGATCGTTTGCTGACGGCAGAATAATCCATAACAATCGCTTACAGTGTTTGAATTTACCGCGACCGGCTTCGTCCTATATCAAAACAGCGGATGTAGCGTCATGTGACGTCACGTCCGCATGGTAGAGCTGGAAAACTATAATGTTGTTTACTAAACTTTTTCTTCGTAGTTACAATTTTTAATGGTCTTTCAGTTGATCTAGATCGTATTCTGACGGCAGAATAATCCATAACTATCGCTTACGGTGTTTTTATTAAACGTGACCCTCTTTTCCTGCATCAAAACTGCGGATGTAGCGTCATTTGACGTCACGTCCCCAGGGCAGCGCGGGAAATTCGGACACCGAATTGCAGCGCATTTTGCAGCACACAGCCTGTTCAAGGCAACGGAGAGAAACATGGGTGGAAACGTTATTTTTGGTATTTAGCGCTTCATCACCCATTAGTATGAAAAAAAGGGACATTCATGTTTGTTTTTTTTTTAATTCCTGCCTCAAGTCCCTTTAATTGACTCCTGAAAGAATATATAAAGAAATGAAAGCTATATTTGTGTGCTTGTTGTGTAGGAGGATGAGAGGAGGGAGGTAAAGCCAGCACAAGCCTGTGTTCGTTTTATGTAAACATGCTGCAATTTTAATGGACACTAACGTCCTTAGCAGGCCCCCATGCGAGGAGAAGGGGATTGGCAGGGAGGGAGGGAGGATGTGGGAGGCTTTCAGACCACTTTGCTCCTTTGAATCTGTCAATTTTGTCCTGCTTTCCCCATCCTCTCTCTCTCCTCATCTTCCCATCGTCTTTCACCCAAGGTTTGCTCATGCATGTTATCACTTAGCTGACAGCAGCAGGAGGCTACAGAGGAATTCTTACGCCCGAAATGCTCCCCTGGTGCTATCCAACACTCCACCACTCCATCTCCATTTTTGCTGCCATTGCCCCACAGCTGTCCTCCTCTCTCACTACTGTAACCATTATGCTATTATCCCTTCCCCAAATCCAATATGTGTATGTCGTAATTAATGATCTCCTCTCCTCTCCTCTCCTCTCCTCTCCTCTCCTCTCCTCTCCTCTCCTCTCCTCTCCTCTCCTCTCCTCTCCTCTCCTCTCCTCTCCTCTCCTCTCCTCTCCTCTCCTCTCCTTATTGACAGGCTGGCTCTGTTCTCTGAGCTGGAAAAACTCTGATAAGCTCAGTCGACTTCAAACAGGTGTGACAGGTTTGCATTTCTCCCACCACCAGCTGACTCCCTCCCCTCCAGCAGTACCAAAACACTGCTACTAAATCCACAATTCTCCACCTTCACCTGCTGCCAGTGCTCCATTATACGCCCCCACAGTTACTGTGCCACTCTGGGTGATAACCCAGATATAAGTGCCAGTCACCTCATGATTCTGCAATGGTGGTGACATAACCTTGAGCTGCCATTCTTCAGCTATAGACCTCACTAAAGTAAAAGTCAAAGAGTGAATTAAGGATCTTAAGTTCTAAATTAGCTTAGCTTTGTTGCTATAAGGTGAACAACTACAGATCTGAGCAGATTTACTGCATATGCAAGAATATTTCATTGTATACTTTACTTTATGCAGTAAGCCAATACTGCAAATATTTGGTAAATCATATAAAGGGATGACAGCAAATTCATCAATCAAAAAAACCATAAGCTGACATCAAGTGACCGTCAAAGTAGAACCTGAGACTGGGGGGAAGTGCAGGGCAAAAACAGCTGGAAACACACTCCTGGCAGGACTGGAGTCATGCAAAACTAACCTCAATTGACAAAAAAAAAAAAAAACCTCTGGCCGAGGTTTGAAAAAGACCACAGGGCCTGGACAGTAGAACACTGGAGTAAGATCATCTTCTCACCATTTTATGGTGAGATGGAGACTGGAGAGCCTTATCTGATGGGTAGCATCATAAGATCAATAAATGCCAGCAACAATGAAACAGGAAATTATGTAAATCAAGTAACTCACTAATAATGCATCATCACTTGATCCATGTTACCCAGACAAAAACAGTCTTATTAAAATGTTCAGACAATCTAATCAGGTAAAATGTGAAGTTCAAAAACCATAGCAACTGCATATGATCTCTGTCTTTCTGTATCCTTTAAAACTGTTTTCCAATTGGACTTGATTTCCCAAATAGGTACTTTTCTCTGTCATAATTCTTATTTCATGAAGCCTGAATCTTTGCAGTAATCAATATGGAGCCTTAGCTTTTGGTTGACGCCACACTTGAGCCAATAGGTGCTCTCATGCCTTAAGTTTACAACAATTAAGGACAGTCCGCACTGCAGCGCTCTCTCTTCTGTGTATGTGATGAACCACTGGTTTCTTTGGTGTAATGATGACTTGCACATAAGAAGTCAGATTCTCATTGAAGAATATATACTAACTTAGTCATTTTTTAAATTGTGAATGTGACCGTGGTTATCAAAAGTTTGTTCAGCCTCCAAACTATAGACTAATTTGATGGATGTTTTGTGTGTTACGCCATCTTGCGGCTGCGCCATTGCTTAGGGTGCTAGTCCTAATTACCTCAGCCAACATGGAAAGCAGCATGAATGTCAGGACTGGCAACAGTCATCTAAGGAAATGATAACCTATAGGTATGTTATCTGGAGATCTCAAAGTTATTCTGACATATTATTTTTTAATAATGTTAACTATTATTAATCTTCAGAAACTGATTTTGATAACTGACAAGCCACACTGGAAAATAAAATGCAAATCTTGCTATAACTTATCAAAGTTGGTAAAGAAAATCTTTAAAACTCTTGCAAAGGTAGTTTTCTTTTATTTGGCTTTTGGAATTGTTTAAGGCTGTACAAATCTCGTAGTCTACATGAGTTCGGCTGAATGATTAACATTGCCCTGATCAGAGCAAATAAATTCCATTTATTGCCTTCATTCTTTTAAATAACAGAAAACGTATCTGGGATAGTAAAAAAAAACAAAACACAACATGTAAACTGGATGTGGTATGTATGTGTGAATTTTGCACTAATAAAAAAAGCCGTCTTATTAAAAGACTGAAAAAAGAGACTGAGAAGTGGACCCTTATGTGCACCCACCAAGTATTAGACACTTTATATATTGTACAGTATGTGTGAACACATTTGAGTGCTTCGACACGGGCACACACCCCAAACCAATAGAATTCTGCAACAGAAGTTACAAATCTTGTGACACGCAATCTTGAGATGACAGTTTAGCAAGAGTGGGATATAAAAAACATTAGGAAAGAAATATGCTGGTGAACAGCAGAGGGCAGGACATGGGGATGGGGGGAGAAGAATGAGTTTAGAACAACCTCCAGCATCCCAGTGTACTGTGAACAAGGTGAGGTCATCTCTAAGGGGAGCATGGGCTGAATTGTAATCACAACAATAAGGTCAAGTAATCCCCGTCTGCTGAAATGTCACTGTTCCCCTGTTCTGACACGACTCCCCATGCACCGCATCACAACAACCAGCTATCGATCACACACTAATTAGGAATGGATGAGGCCTGGTGTATGCTGCGTAGGGTAAAGGGGGACACACAAGTGTGGGGAAAACTGCCCTCACGTACGCAATCGAGTTAAAATATATTGCTTTTAAATACACACTCACATTCATAGTTACGTGACTTACTTGTTTGTCTTAAATACACTCTCTTGGGACAGGAAGTCAGGTGAAAAATGTCAGCCTTAATTGAGCGCAGTCTGAACGGAAATGGGGTTGAGAGATGAAATGACCCCAGACTCAACACGCATGTACAAACAAATGAAAACAGATGGAACATGCAGATGCATAGCAGATCTTTCTCTTTTTCCTTTTTTTCAATCCGTCGCTGTCTTTAAAGAGAAGCTAAATGTTTCAAACTCAGTGCAATGAAAAACTTTAAAAAGATAGGAACATGACAAAGAGCATGAACTGCCGACCTCAGTTTGATGCAAATCGTTGCTACTTTTTTGGCTTTGTACGTGATCAGTTTTAGAGGAAGTGCTCCTGTAACTACATACATGCAATTACACTTGTAAAGTAATGTGACAGAATCAAAATATAAAGTGAGAGGTCCCACTGGTTTTTGAAAGTTTTTCAATACTTTCAGTTTCTTTAATTAATTCCTGAGAGAACATGAGTGGTGACTTAATGTTTCCAGTGCAAACAAGATATCTCTGTATAAGTCAGTATCTTTTGCTTAGAAGTATTTTGTTTTCAAATCTGGGAGAGCTGCAGGTGTGTGTTCATGATTTTATCAGTGACCAAGTCTTAACTTTATGTGAATTTGATGCAGCGTTACGTGCAACTTTAAGTGCAACTTATTTGGTCAAAAATACTCCCATAAAGACAGGAATGGAATCTCAGCCCATGAAAGTCTGTGCTTACTTAGAAAAAGGAATCTACAACCCATTTCACGGAGTTCAGGGTAGATTTTGCTGTTGATTTGTCTCAGTTTCTTATGTAATCAGATCCTACTATTTTAGTGTGACACCCAATGGTTTTTCAAGTGTTGGAGAGTTCAACTAAGTAAAATGTAGTATATCTGACAGCCTGGAGTCCCTCAGCAGAGGATGCAGCTGACACTGGCTGCAGGCCTGCAGCCAGCACTGGTGAAGCTGAACATCCACTGACAATAACATTTTAATTGAAGCATAGACAACAACTTCACTCTCATCTTCACACAACAAATTAATTACTAAGTTTAATAAAAGTAGTAGAAGACCATGTTTTTATATGGTAGTCAACAAGCAGCAACTTCTACCTCTGAGACACCAACAACAGCAAAGACTGTAAGAGAATAAGGGAAGGGGCTTTACTTTCAGCCTTAAAATAGCCATGCCATGTTTCTTAGATAAAAGAAATACCTAAAATGACCTAACTTAAAATATTTGCCCTTCAGTTTGGTGATATGTTGCACAGAGTTGTATTTTGTCTCTTTATGAAAGCCAAGTCTGAACAAATATATGTCCCCACAACACATGGAATATGTTCACACACCCGCTGTCAATACATTCACACATGACTCAAACCAACAGCAAAGAGAACCAGAGAGATGTAGTATGCTCTGCCATCTTGCTCAGCTCATCTAAACTAACATCTAGATGGGAATGACAGCACTGTCATAGTAACAAAGACTGAGACTACAGCACCAGAGCCGCTGCGTGCATGTGTGTGAGTATGCTGTAATATGCTTTTGGAAAAGCATGTGAAAAAGTCAACACAGGAGGCCTTGTCAGATGCATTAGAATTAAAGGGGAAATACGTCAGCAAGTTGTAGCACAAGACAGAGATGAAAATGCCAGCAGAGAAGGAGCACTGTGTCAAACTAGAAGTGCTAGAAGTGAAAAAAAAGAAGGGAGGAAAAATAGTTGCTAAAGGGAAGTTAGAAAAGCTATAAGTGGGTATCACAATAGAGCATTACACTGTATGCAAATAAATGAACAAACATGAGAAAAAAAAATAAGATAACGGCTCTATTTACTTTGAGTCTGCATTCATGTCAACATTATAGCGCTGCATATAAAGACTTGATTGACGAGCCTTGCTATGGTGGCATTATTAAACTGATCCAACTCATTAAAATTTTAACTACCTGGGTGCTTTGGTCAGAAGGGCAAAGGGACAGAAGAGATGCTAATGCAATACAAAGGTATAATACAGTTAAAACTTTTATCGACTTAGGCAATACATTTTCATCCTACAGACAGTGTGAAAGTGAAAACTCATATTCAAATTGGATATACTGTAGATAGATCAACATTCTGTAATGCAGCTTTATCTTTCAGCTCTATTCTTCTGTCTCACCTCTTTTCAGTCAATTACCCTGATCAGAGCTTAATAATAATAAACACCTACCGGTCTGCTGACTAAGACATGCATTATCTATGCATCCACAGAGGATCACAAACAACAGCTTATTGCTCATAAAATAGAGCCGGGCTTTAAATCCTGCATACACACAAACACAATTCTCTACCTACGCAGGACTTTTTTTTTTTTTTGCAATTATCAGCATGTCTGTGCAATTTAAAACAGCTTAGAGAGCAGCACAGCACTGTAGAATTGGGCTGTGAAATCTGGCCTCTATAACCATGACACACAAAACACTGTGGCAATCCTTATACCTCTGAGCACAATTATACCACCTCTGTCTGTCTCTGCTGCTCTCAGACAAATGCATTGGTAGATTAGTTTTGCACTTGACTGGTTTTGTCTGGCAGTTCAAGCCAGTCCCTTATGTCACATGCTGACTACAAGTTCACCACTTCCTCAGATATGATCATGGTTAGACAGACTCATTTGGTCTGCAGCAGCGTCTCTGTCATCGCCATTCTGCTTCCTGCTTCATGCAAACAGCAGATACAAGAGCACAGAGATAGCTCTATGAGGGAACTGTAGATGGAACAAAGGCACTAGCAGGCATGAAGGTTATTGCAAGAATGGTTGCAGTGATGGATGAAGTGAAGGATGTAATAATAAATAGGTGAGGAAAGATGTGCAGACAAAAAAGCTTTATGCAATACTAACTACAGTACCATAATGAAGAGAAACTTTACAGAGAGAAAGGAAGACATGAAAAAATACAAATGATTGTGTTAGTCTGATCAAAATCAAATTTTACTTGAGTGCAATTAAAATTTAAACAAAAATTCCAGCTTTCAAAACTGGCCTACACCCAGATAGTGCAGCTGGATGTTGAATAACTTCTGCTTGTTAACACTTAAATGGGCTTGAAGAACTCAGCTGCTCGTGTGACTGCAGCCACTATTAAACAAAACATTATAACGAATGAATATCTAATTTCATATAACAAAATAATTCAGAAAGTGAATATTTCATTACACAAATGTAAAACTTCCTTGATGCATCATCACAGATGGGCATGTTTGCTGGATTGTCAAACAAAGTGCTGTTGTGGGAAATGTCTCACAAATTCTGTAACTTCTTGAAAACAACAATCTAATGTTCACTCAAACTTTACATATTAAATAATCTGCTCTGAGAGGTGAGAAAGTTGGCTGGGTTTCAACTTCCCTCTTTTTGCATGGTTCGAGACATCACGTGTCAGGCACTGGTGTTTCAAATTGGACTAAGACAATCTCTAAAGTGCCTTGATCACAAGTAGACAGGACTGAATGAATCAAACAATATCTGCATCTGTGCATGCATCTCTAATGACCGTTTGTGCTCAGATCTCATTTTCCCTCTGCATACTGAAAATAAAGACCAATTCTGCATCACACACAGCAGTTGCAGGCACTGAACAGGACAAAAGGGATGCTTTGACAAATGATTTTTAATAAAGTGTTGAATCTTGGTTATCGTTGATGCATATATAAACACATTTGAGTTGGTTTTAGTCTTGGAGTTTTATCGATGCTGATAAATACAGAAAGAGGAAGGATTTGAAATCCTACCATTTCCAGTTCCGAACCATCTGTGCAGAAATATGAACATGAGTGAAACTACAAACTCTTCTCCTCTTTATTTAAAAGTCAGTTTACCTGTCTTCAATATATCCATGAACATTGACTGAGTTGTGTGAATACTACCAATTTTGAGGACTTAATACCTGGAGCAAGGAAAAGGCACAGGACAGGGTTCCTCCACATTTTACTAAGTTAAATTTAAGACAATTTAAGACTTTTTGAGACTGCTTGGAACAGAATTTAATGCCCATTTCACGGCCACACTGGCAAAAACTCAGATCACTCTACATCTACAAAGTTACTGTCAAAAAAGATAGATTGAACAACAACTTTTGGCCATCATTACTTAGGTTTATCATTGAAATTTTCTTCCAAAAAGGTAAACAAGATGTTTACGCAAACATACAAACCCCAGGTGACGGCTGTGCAAAGATCCACCCTGATCTCTTCCTGACTGGCTAATATAGGTTCCATCAAGATTTATTGGTTGGGAAAAACATGTGGATCTGTTGTTGTTTTTTTTGTTGTTACCTCCTCCAAGGAGGTAATGTTTTCAGTAGCATTGGTTTGTCTGTCCGTCCACCCGTCTGTAACTTTATCGAAAAAGTACGGGACGGATTGACCTGAAATTTTTACCAGCCTTGTGCCTCGGCCCAAGGACGAACCCATTAAATTTTGGTAGTGATCTGGATCACCTTCTGGATCCAAGAATTTTTTGAAGGATTCTTTATCATTGTGAGAAAGGCCATGTTGGAAAGGCTATTGATGAGGTGTGAGTGCCCCCTTGTGGTAGAAGTGTGCAGCTGTGCTACAGAGCACATGATGTCGGGATGCAGAAATGAAACTTATGAGCAGCAGTGAGCACGAGGAGAGAAGACTGTTTGACAGACTAGGGTTTCGAGGGTTGTTCTTTTTGCTTATTCAGAAGTGTTCCTCTATTAACCATGTGCCTTTTAATGCTATTAAAGGCAAACTCCCATCAACAAACTGAAGTGTTCCTCTAAGCTCTGAATTTGCCGTTCGTATCATTCATATATACGTCAAACAGGTCGGCTCGGTGGTGGCTACCATGTCGTATCGCCATGTTTTTACATTCAGTAGAAGCGTGACAGTAGGAAACCACAAAAACTCACTGTAGACACTGGAGTTGTCAGCTCAGTTCGAGGTAATGCCTTTGAAAAGTCACCGCAGGTGCAGTGAGGAGGAACAGAGTGTTACACTGATGCTGGGTTCACGTGCAGTCGGCCGTCAGTAACAAATCAGATGTCATTTTAATCACAGAAGCTGAGAGAAAGATGGTAAAACATAGGTCAGGGAAAACGACATCGCCATGACAACATATCAGATGTGGACTGAAGTCACGGTAACTGACAGACCACGTCTTCACATGGAGGTTTGTTTATGCCTTTACATGCAGCGGCTGTCGTCCGTCTGCCCGGTTTCACGCAAACGCAGCATGAAAAGTACGAGGGAGCTGCTTGCAATATACAATTGTTACACAATGTCCCTTTAACTTGCCCTGGAATTCCTCACCTGTAGGCTTGTCATTTGTTGAATTACTGTGCTGTTGTGATTAAGAGTGACCAAAGACAGTTAAATGTACAGGTGAGTCCTGTGTGTTCTGACCGACACCCCATGGTGAACATCAAACCTCCTTACCAACGCCTAAACAGTCTTACATGAACATCACCCTAATAGGCCAAATTTTGGAATTGTTCCATAAAACTCCGTACAAATGGCCCAAGTGTTTGGTAAAAAAAAAATTTGCAAGAAAGAATCTCAGTGAGTTCTATAATGTTTCAAAAGTTGATCCAGATCCAGAGAAAATTCAGAATACTATGATCCAGAACACACAAAAATAAGGGAGTCGAACTGCTTGGCGGAGGTCTGCACTATCAGTGTTTTTACCTTTTTTTTGTTGTAATTTTTCTAAGTGACGGAAATCTGTCAGAGTGCAAGATTATTTCAGACCAACCATATGAAAATTTTTTTATTACTTAAAAAAAAAAAAAAAAAAAAAATCAATCAATCAATCAATCAATCTTTATTTATGAAGCGCTTTTCCAGCAGGTTACGTGACTCAAAGCGCTTTACAGTTTAAAACATTCCCGCCCGCCCGCTGCGCCCCCCCCCCCCCCCCCCAAAGAAAGAAAGAAAAAAAAAAAAAATTGAAAATCCCCAACTCAAGTACATCGATCTACCTGAGGCTGAGTACAGATGGAAAAAGTGAGGGAACCCCATCAGAGGAGCCGTCTGCACCGGGGCGGCACAGCAACCGTAACTGCAGCGCAGGTGCCCAGGGGAGGTGTGATGGAAGACCAGCCCCCACCAAGGCACCAGTGATACTGCAACAAGACCACAACTGTCAAATTTAAGGAATTTTTTAAATGCAGATTTGTAAATTTCAGACTTTTTAAGACCCCTGGCAGGATCCAGGACAGGATGGACCAGTGTTGGGAAACCTTGGCCCTCATCCTGCAGGTCTTTCATGTGTCCTTGCTCCTACAGTACATATCTAATTCAAATCAATGAGTCACTGTGCAGAACTTGATAGGCTGTTGGATCCATTTGATCTGAATCAGGTGTGCTGGAGTGAGAACAAATGGAAAACCTGAAGGAACAGCGGCCCTCAAGGACCAGTGTTCCCCACCACTGGGATAAACTTAAAGATTTGGGACTAGTGTTGGACACAGGCGAATGTGAATTAGCAGCTATAACCATTGATCAGAATAAGAATGTATTATAAGTATTTTTAGCTGTTAACATATGATTGGATCTTCAAAGACATTTGTTGTCTAAACTGTGAACAGAGTCAAGGAAAGGTTTTGCCAAACATATCTTGTCATGTCAAAATAATCAGCCCCAGACTACTCTGAATCATTTTTATACGATTAATATGGCATTGATTTATTGTCCTGCTCTGGCATGGGGGACAATGATGATAAATAAATACAGAAATGGATGCCACAAAAGATGTATGCATGCATGAGAAGATTAATATAGCTATGAACTAAATTGAGGAGGAATAATGAGGCTAATAGCTATGGTGAAAAATTACATGACAACAGATAAACATAATAGAGTCAATGAAACGAATCATAATGAACCACATGGCCTAAAAACAGCAGTTTATAAACATATACTGTATGTCAAAGCTTTTTTTGTGTATATGTGTGTGTGTGAGTCTTTGTTATTCCCAGTACAGACAGGTGTAGCTGTAGCCCAGTAAACAGTGGATTGTATTTCAGGGTCTTGTCTCTGTGCTAAGAATAGTCAGTCAAGCATTTGAAGCGGCAAAATACAGAGAACTGTTCAGTTCACACATACTGTATGACCTTAGCCCACACACAGGATGATCTGTGTTACTCACGTGGAAACTGTCTTTACACACGCATACACACCACAGATCTCATCTTGAACTCTATTTTGGCCACAGCCTCCACCCATTCCACTCCCCAGTCTTACATGTATCCCATCTCTTTCTCCTGCAGAACCCTCAGCCCCTGGGGGCACAACAGCCTGCTGGGTTGTCAGGCTGCAAAGCCCTCTGAGATGGGAGGGATGACAATGCGTGTCCCCAGAGGGATTGACAAGAGACACAAGGGAGAGATTGGAAAACAGAATGGAAGGATGGAGAATAAGTGAACAAGACAAGAGAGTGCAAAGGTGGGAAGAGTTATAGTCTGTGATATGCTTTAACCCCATGAGGTAATACAGTATCTGAGTGTAGATAGAGGAGGTCTAAACCATCTTTCCTTGCCCCACTTCCCTTTTCCTCAAAGTGATAGATTCTCAGGGTGTCCCAGCAGAGATGGAGCACATACAAGTGATATTGTTCACTTTAATGCTATCTCTACTACAATTCCCTGATGAGAAAAGGGACAATGAAACTTTATAGTGTGAAGAGAAAAGAGGTTCTGTCTGCTGCCACTGTTTTAGCCCATATACTGCATAGGGCCTAAAGGCTCAGATAGATACACAGACAGACAGCATGAGGAAGCAATATGGGACACAACAGATAAAAAAAATCTGCCTATTTGAGAAGTGGAAATATGATGTGAAAGACTACTGTTCACACAAATTCTCATTTAGAAATAGCATCTAACAAGGCAGTAAGCAGAGAAAAACAGTTCCCTCAAAACATGCAACGAAATATTGCGTGTTTGAGTTTATCTGTACTAGTACATGTGTTTGTGTGTCATTTGCCTCCAGCCTCAGTGCTGGCCGGCCTCTCTCAGGGGCCCATCTGTGTAACCATAGTGATTGAGCAGTCTCCATCTCTGTGTGTTAATCTAGTCTTCCCTTTGGGCTGCGTGTGTCTATGTGTGTGTCTATGTGTTAGTTCCTGTAATCTTCCCATAGGCACCAGCACACAGGTTGGATGATGCATTCATTTTAAGAGCTCATTAATTTCCCTTAAACTGCCGCCGGCCAACACCTACTGTCTGGAGGATACTTGTGTTAGTCCGTGCTTACTTTGTTGTGTGAAGGGCATGGTTACTGCTACTGTGTCACTTGCGTGGATCAGGGTGACACGTACAGGCCAGCTGCTAGTTAAACTGAGCTTAAGTAATGTGATATGTAACCAGATACAAACACATGCATGTAGACATGTATTTAAGTTTAGCCCTGATCTACAGTATTAAGGTAGATGTGAGGTTTATAATAGAGTATCTCTCATGCATCTTTTAATGTATAAATCTGTGCACTCTTTTACATGTTTTAATTGCCAAAAAATTGAGCAGGTTATATCCAATTTCCTCTCCTGCAACACCTTCAAGTCCAGAAAACAAAATAATTAACAAATCAGTGAAACATTACATACATTTAAACACAAATAAATAACTGAAGACATAATGACAAATAAGGGAAAATTAAGACTTTAAATGTTTTTTTTGTTTTTTTTTTAGAGAAAGCTCAAATAAATCTGATGCCAGCAACAGATGGCAAAAAAGCTGAAATGTGTCACCTCTTCTTTTAACATCACAGCAAAGAAAGAAAAATGTTTGCCTGCTCCTGCTTGATTCAGGCTATTTTACAGTTAAGGCCTTGCAGCAAATGTTTTTACCTATTTGTCACCAATATTCTTTTACTGCATTCATTTTATATATTGCACATGGCAAGACATTATGTCGCAGAAATGAGCAAACTACCCTTGAGAGATGGTTTGCTCTGTTCAGCTTGGTTGTATGTGTGTCAACATAAATTATACCTTCATAAATGTGCAAGTTACTCAGGCAAACATTTAGTATATATTTCAGCTTTTGTAATAAAATTGCCCCTCTCCACTTTCACCTGGAGGAGCACTTGCCAGACCACAGGACAGGTTTCATTTTTACGTGTCCTGGGGCCCTCAGATGGTGGTCTTATTCTTAAGCTGGATTTATACTCGCGCGGTGGCTGCGCCCAGTCAGGTCTGCGTAGCTGACACAGAGGTAGTGTGTGCTTTTACTCGAGCGTAGGGTTACGGCATCATGCTGCAGTTTATTTTCCAGATCTGCAGGTGACAACAGGGCTTTTATTGAACATGAAACTCCACAGGGTGAATTTTTTTTTCACCCCGATGGTTCGCTTCAGCTCCGGCAGTATTTCCTCTTTTAGAGCAACAATAGCGGCCGACATGCATTCATTCATTCAGGTTGGTCGACGCACACCTCTTCAGACCCGATGTGCATCCTGTGCAGAAGTACTCCCTTGTGATTGGTCAGTGTGGTTATGTGTCTCCGGATGTTTGGGTTTCGTATCTGAATGAATGAATGCATGTCGGCCGAGATTGTTGCTGTAAAAGAGGAAATAATTGCCGGAGCTAAAGCGAACCATTGGGGTGAAAAAAAGATCTTCACCCTGTGGAGTTTCTCGGTCGATAACAGCCCTACAGTCACCTGCCGATGTGGAAAAGAAACTGCAGCATGATGCCGTAACCCTACACTCAAGTTAAAGCACACACTGCCTCTGAGTCAGCTACGCAGACCCAACTAGACGCAGATGCCACGCAAGTATGAATCTAGCTTTAGGCGATGCTTGATTGTGTTTGCTTTTATCAAAGTTCTGCCTGAGGGCCTCAAGAATATAAAAATATTGATTTCTATAGATATGCTCCATATCATCATGCATCCATTGTGGATGACACTATCTTTAAATTAGTTGCAAGGTTATTCTTAAATTGTTGAACAATTTGCTCACATCCCTATCCGTCATTAGCCTCTGAAAGACTGTTTCGGAGGCAAGAAACAGTCTTTAAATCATGTCACAGTTTTTACATCCTTAAATGTTATTGGGACTAGAGGCAAGATTAAAGGTAGAGTTTTGAGTTTCCCTCCTGAAAATGAACGTTAGACCAATGCAAGTGAAATCCGTCTCAACCGCCTCTACTCTCGTGAGGTGGTGAGTTTGAATGCAACTTCATCTCGCTCCTTCTGTAATTTGCTTTTTCCCTTTGTTTTCTTCTGGTTGGGACGTTTCTGGAAGGAGATTTCTGTTTATATCGCCAGCCAATGACAAAGCTAAGGGCATGACTCTGTGTGGGAATAAGCTCATGGGATTAGAGCAGACGCCAGTCACTCAAGGGCTTCGAGATAGTGCACGTTGGAAAACCAGGGCTAATACTAGTTTGGCTTTTACCTGTTTCCGAGCTCTGAAGGAGAGGCTTGAAGCTAAATAGGCTGATGAACGATGTGGCCATCCGATGTTAAAAAGACACAGCTCGCTAGCCGTTAGCAATTAGCCTTTCAATGACACAACGTCACGGGTAGAGTCAGATTGCGGCCAGCTCATTGATTAACGTGTAATCAAAGCAATGAAAAACAACAGCTACAACTAGACCTACTGTTTTGGTCTTGGTGTGGTGTTATATTGCAAAATTAGCCTACATGAAGTCAAGGTTGTGTCATCAACACTGTCAGCCAGACCTTGTTGAGAACTGCAGGTCTGTAAAAACTCTGACCAACCCCTGCCTTTCAGCATGGAATTGGTCTCGGCTTGGTCAATGCCTTACGTCTTGGCTGTGTCCCTCCCCTCTCCCCCATCCCCCATATGCACTGCTCTGCACGCTGCTCACTGTAAACAAATGATTTATTTAACCTTTATTTAACCAGGCAAAAACATTAAGAACAAGATTCTTATTTACAATGCCGGCCTGGCAGGTGCCATAGGCACCTGTAGGGCAAGTGGGGGAGGGGATATAGCAAACAGACTGCTAACTGCTGCTGTGCCAAAAAAAAAAACCCAAAACAAAACAAATCAAAACAACATATAAGGATCAAGTCTTGAAAGGCGTTGACGTTTGATTTTTTACACTGCAGGAGTTGGAGGTGAGTGAATTAAGGCTCTTAGAAACGTGGTTCCTCATCTATTTACTAGTTAGCTAACAAGCTATCTAGTCGGCTATTATTGATTAACACACGTCCCTGTGCTCTGAGAGTGTGGTTTCGGGTGGTGTGTTTTTTTTTTTTAAATGTGGCTTGCTCGAACCGTTTTTCCAACATTGCTGACCCTAGCTTCAACATTAGCAATGTTACAGAACCAGCTAACCATTAATTTGTATTAGCAGATGTTTAATTGACATGTCCAGGAGGAAAGTGGCCACTTCCACAGGGCTTTTGAGCCCCTTTGCTCTCATCCTGCTTTGTTTTTGTGTATACTTCAATTTGAGTGATGTAACGCAAGGAAGATACTGAGCTAGCAACTCCTGAACTAATGCTATTGGTGCAGAATCCTTCAGTGCAGATACTGCTGTGGTAACCAAATGTAAATATTTTTAGATTTTGGGCCTGTCAAAATTGATAAAACAATTATTTATATGCAATAAAGACTTTTTTTTAAAAGTAAAATTAAGACTTTTGTTCTGCACCCGTCTAAACATTATGTAAGGGATAATGTATGGAGCACAGGTCATTATCGGGAAATACCTACTGACAGGGCGAATGCAGACCCTGACACAAACCAGTCATGGCGACTGGAATTTGGCCTAGCACTGGCTATTTCTTTAAGTTGAACTGGGCATTTCCTTCTCTGCTGTTAGCTGTATGCGTCTTACTACTGGTCTTCTTTTTGTCTTTTTCGTTTTGGAGAGGGTGAATCCTTAAACTCAGCCTGGACCCAGAGCTCAAAATCTCCACACTCACCAAAGATGTTCATATTAATTGGGAAGTCATCCATTTTTATTCACGAGGTGTTGCTAAGTGCTCACTCGCTTGACTGTTAAGTGACCCGACTACTTGCGATGTGGAGGGATATTAGGTTAACCATAAAATCACATGTTATAAAAAGAAAAAAAAAAGATCCGTTGCCATTGACAGCTGTCATTATAGGAAAATAATGACCGCTGGAATGTTGGGAAAACCCATTCAAGTCAACGGAGCATTCTACAGCATTCTGAAGAGTCATATAATAAGTGGATGTATTACTTTTTTTTTTTAATTAATTGTTTTGATGAAAAAGTTGCATCTATGGCCTTTGTTGTTCAATTTTGATTTCCCCCTGCAGCTTAATCAGCTGACAAACTGCTGAGGATTCAACACAAAGTTTTATGCTAGTGTACTACAAGCGGGAGGTGGTATTGATGAGAAAGCTAGTGTCAGCATGTGGCATTAGATTAAAGGATAAAAAAAAGAATAAAAAAGTGGCAGATGTAGAATGGCATGTCTAATGAGCAGGTCCATCTCTGCTTCTGTCTCTTTCCCGTGGGCTGTCTTGAACTCTAAAGAAGAGAGACAACATTATTCTTTCTAACCCAGCTCCATTCTGCTACTTAGCTAGGTCTCTGAAAAGGTTTTCCACCAGCGGAGCATCTTCAGAGTCTGCAGGTAAAAAGAATCTGTGCATAGGTTTTCAATGAGGACTACAATGAGTATTGACTCTCCCTGTTCTTCCTCATCACTACTTTTTTTCCCTTTTGAATCAGCACAGTGCTAAAACACCTCATCTTTCTCTTCTCCTCTCCATCTCTCCCTTTTCCTCAATTTACAGTTCATGAGCACTGAATGCACTTTTATTGAGGATCAGCACGTGTATTAAAACATTTGACTGAAATGACAGTAGCTGTTCATTAAATTAAATGCTCCTAAAACAAAATAATTAAAGCTAGTTTTTTTCAGTCCTTGCTCCATGGAGGCGGGCAGAGGGCGGGGGTGAAGTTGTGTTAGAGGCAGATGGAAAAACAATGAAAAAAAAAAAAGAAGCAACGGTTCTGCTGCTGTAATTTTAACTCAAAACAAGTTATTGCGATATAAACGATATCCCCACATTCTATATTGTGAGTGAAAATGTGTCAATACATTTGAAAATCTCTATAAATTGCCCAGCCCTACAATACATTTCTCTGGAGACTGGACTGGATTCAATTACAAACAAACAAAGAAACAGACAAAGAAACAAAGAAACAAATAAATAAATAACAGAAAATAAACTGAAAATTGGGAGAATGCATATCATTTATCATCCTTATTGTTAAACTTGACAGAAAGTCTTTGCAACTGATGAAACCTTGGGGGGCATTGCTTGACAAATCAGTCGTGCTTGGACCACAAGGATGAGACTTCTGTGGCAAAAGGACCAAAGAGGTGGCCAGCAAGTTGCCTGACATATCAATCATCTGAGTCCTGTGGGACACAAGGTACATGTAAAGGCACAGGTGGCTGAAAGGAAGGGCTGGCTGGTTCAGCACACAGAGGGCTGTCAAAAATTTCACTACAAATTTGTCAAATGGTGAATATAAAGCAAAACCACTTATACACAAAAGACTGACAGAAAAAGCCTCAGAAAGCAGAAAGAATTTGACAAAAATCTACCCATTTACATTTTGAGAAATGTACTCCAACACAAACACAAATAAATGCAAGTCTACATAAGCGCACAGGCAGCCTGCCATATGCTTCTGGGCTATTCTAAGACATTGGACCCAAGGGAAATTAAACAATATCAGTAATCTTTTTTCCTGTTCCCATGAAACTCTCATGACTTGATGTAAGGACTTTAATATTGTTGAGCATTCATAACTGCAGTAGAAAAAAAGACAGGGGAAAGAAAGAGTGGGGAAAAGGGGAAAAGGGCAGAAAGAAAGCAACTATGCATGAATGCCAGTTTGCTAATATGAATATGTATTGTACTAACAGATGGGCTGACCACAGTCTCAGAAAGTCCACCATGATTCAATGATAAGAAAAATGTATTTAAATGAATATCAATTTGCATTTCATTGACGCATCAACACCATGTACTTATGTGTGTGTGGCCCAAGCTCAAAAGCAGATCATTACTTTAAAAATCTGCAGAAAAACCAAACATAATTGCTTGCTTATGTTGTTTTTTCATGGGTCACAAACTTTATATTGTTCCAACAGTTGGGAAGTCAAATTTTTTTTGCACAACAGTAGGTGATGGCTGGCTTGAAGGTTTATCTGGAGAGATTCAAAAAGAAATAAAATAAACAAATAACACTTACTTACAGACAAAGATGCAATATCAATTTTAGGTATGCGGACATAACGACACGTGGTTTGGCTTGATTAATTTATTTGACTTTCTCTTTTTGATGTCGGAAATGGATTGAAGGTTGTAAAGGATTACAGCTCAATAAAAGGCTGGCATTATGGTGCCCTGTCCTCCACCCACACAAGGATTAGCTTGGCAGAGAGAAATCCACATTAGCATTGTAGCCTAATAAAACGGCCATCATACAGAGATACATTTAGGAGCAGTGAATATCAATGATTTACTGCATAACACGTTCAGCAAACTGGTAAATGAAAGTCATGCATCACAGTGACAGAGTATAATCCATCTGTGGGCTGACTGGAGCTCAGCTGGAGTGAGTGGCTAATAAGGAGCATAGTTTAGCATTAAAAGAGATTTAGTTTTTCAGGTAAAAACTAAATGGCTTAACCTTTAAAAGTGTAAACAATCTGGAATTCCTTTATGCTTCTCCCAATTTTGAAAGTTTTTTTTTTTAACTATTAGAATAATCATCATCAATGAGATATTGTAACTTATTATAAATGACAATCAGAAAATTTGCATATAACCAATCAAATCTAAATATCTAATTAGATTTGTACATTTGTATTCACAAATGTGAACACTGACTTTCCCATTATTTGTGGTTTTCGTTCCATCTGACCATTTTTAACTTTTGCATCCAGATGTGATTATGGAGAAATCCTATTGTTTTTTTCCTCCTATCCACGCACACCAAGGAATCTTCAGATAAAACATAACGTGAATGTTTGCTGGCAGTCCAATCATAGCAGTGTTTCGCAATCTCATTTAAGTCCATTATGTCTGGTGTGAGCATAGAAAAAGGTCATTACTCTGCCATCTAACAAGCCTAAAACACTTTACTTTGTGACCTTTATAATTTCTACATCAGACTGTGTCAAGAGTCTACAGATGAATGCTAATGCAAGCAAGAAGCTGTAATTAAATTGTCCACTGGTCCAGCAGTCAGCCATTTTCCAGTGCTGTTTCAGCTTTTACATTGTTTCCCCCCCATTCTAAAGTGCACTAAACTCATCATGTAATACCCTAAAAGTGCTCGACACTGCTCAGTGTAGACCACCGCTGTGGCCCAGAGCTAGCAGCAATGAAGTCGACTCAGTATATTAGTGCTAATGTCTAAAGCTTGTTTCTGTCATTTCCTGACCTGTTGAAAATAGTGAGCCCTAGATACAGCGGGGAAAAAAATACTGAACACATCAACTTGTTTCTCAGAAAATATATTTCTCGTAGAGCTACTGACATGAAATTTTCACCAGATGTCGGCGACAACCCAAGAAATGCCCTTCGTTCCGCTGGCCAACTTCTTTTACAAGTTCCAAGGATGAAGCTGAAACAGTGGGGCGACTACTCGTCCTCAGCTGCTGGGCCGAGATTATGGAACTCACTGCCTCTTTGACATTCGTCTTACCACTGAACCGGGCACTTTTAAATCTAACGAAGGAACTACCTTTTTCATCTTCATGTAGTGTTTAACTCAAAATAGTATATTTCTTTAAAAAAATTTTTCTCTTTTATATACCCCTTCCCCCCCCAATTAGCTTGTTTTAATTTTTTTTTTTTTTTTTTTTTATCTTAATTACTTTGCTCTTAATTTTCCATTATTTAACTCTGCATTTTATGATGTGTTTGCTTGGTTGTCTTGTTGTCTGTTGCACATGCTGTAAAGCATTTTGTGTATCCATTGGGTATATAAATAATGGGCTATATAAATAACTATATAAACTTGATTTGATTTGATAATTCACATATACAAAGAAATATGAACATTTATGTCCATCAATTAAGTTATGTAAAGTAGTGAAATGACACAGGGAATAAGTATTCAACACACGAAGAAATGGAGGGACAAAAAGATATAAAGAGCCAGGAAAGCTGCTGGAGTCTGGCAATATTTAGAAAAAATCCTGTCCCCTATCAGTGCAAAGTAATATCAGCTGGTTTAGTCCTGATTGATGCCTTTAAAAAGGTTTCTCATCACCAAGGTGTCAGACAAGAAGCATTGCATGATGGGTAAAAGCGAAGAGCTGTCTAAAGACCTATGCAACCTTATTATTGCAAAACACACTGAAGGCATTGGTTCCAGGTGCATTTCTAAACTTCTGAAAGTTCCAGTGAGCACCAGTGGGACCATCATCCGGAAGTGGAAAGAACACGGCATGGTCATAAAGCGGCCACGGCCAGGTGCTCCTCACAAGATTTCAGACAAAGGAGTCAGAACAATAATCAGAAAGGTTCTCCAATAGCCCAGGACCACTCATGGAGAGCTTCAAAAAGACCTGGAATCAGCAGGTACAGTTGTTTCAAAGAAAACAAGAAGTAATGCACTCAACCGCCATGGCCTTCATGCACGCACACCACGCAAGACTCCATTTCTGAAAAAAAAAAAAAAAAAAAACATGTTGATGCTCATTTGAAGTTTGCAACACAGCATCTGGACAAACCTATGACATTCTGGAAAACATAGTCTGGTCAGATGAGACCAAAACTGAACTCTTCGGATGTCATAAGACACAACATGTTTGGAGGAGAAACGGCACCGCACTTGACCCCAAAAACACCATAGCAACAGTGAAATTTGGAGGTGGGAACATCATGGTGGGGGCTGTTTTTCAGCATGTGGTACTGGCAGACTGAAGGAAAAATGAATGGAGAAAAGTAGAGAGACATTCTGGACCAGAATCTGCTGCCATCTGCTGAAGATGAAAAGAGGCTGGATCTTTCAACAAGAGAACGTTCCCAAGCACACAGGCTTTGGGCATCTGGCATATAAGTATTTCTATATTTTTCTATTTAATATTTGAACTTTGTGATGGAATGAGTAGAAAAATCCAAAAATAACCTTTGTACAGGTAACTGATTGTAGAAAGCTAAAGCTAATGTTTTCCATGAACAAAACAAAACATTTAGCTAGCTTGTCTCTCATTTCCAACAAACAGCTTGACTTTCAGTGGTGATAAAAATGCACATCCTAATTGGGAATAAACTGACATTGATCTTCATGAAGCATGAGCATTGAGATGGTAAGAGGATTGTTGTTTAGAAAGAGTTTACTTCTTCATTTACAAACCCCATGTTATTGATATTATTTGGTTAATTTTTTCACCATTTTTCAAATTCAACTTACATAATTTATTATTCTTTACATTATTTATCTACATTATTTAACTTGTATTTAATTTTATGATTTTCCTTCAACAGTAATTTTCCCGACCCAGTATGTATTTACCTTATTTTAATTAAACTATCATCTGTCAGTGATTACTGATTAACAAATAGGTTACAGGTTCAAATTTTACTCCATAAATCAAAGTAAATACACAATCAACTGAAATTTTACAAACATTCATTATTCAATACAATTTTAACAAGCCCATTATTTGGACCTCTGCTTGAATATCTGGAGTCCCCTAATTGTGGGAATCCAGAGCTTAAGAGGTCACAGTTGTTCACTTGTATTCAGCTAATGAACTCTTTTGCCAGGACCAAGATGGCAGATATGTTGACATTTTGCAGCAGCAGGTTTTAAAAGTCGATGTGGTATCTGGCCCATTTATGCTCTTTTTACATACATAAATGGCGACGTCTGTTCCATCACTCTGCTTAGCTGCCTTCATACTTCTATGCGTCTTCTGCCTTCCCATCGTTCAGAAATCAGTTTGTCCGCTAGGCGGCAGTGCTGCCAGCCTGTCCCTGTGGCCTGACGATGTGATGTCGTAGATATAAGTGTATTTTCGGACACACTCAAGCAGCCTCTCCTCAAAAACTCCAGCCATGTCTACAGGTGCTCTCTGTTTGTTTGGCATCTTCTCTCTCAGGTGCTTTTATTGGGCTATATCACCCTAGGAGTTTTTGTATTGTCTTTGCTCTGGTTCCTGTTCTTCTTTTCTGGTTTTGCTGGCTGCATATCAGCTGCACAACTCAAAACTGACCAGTGGTATTGCTCTGTCTTCTGCGTCGAGTATTGGACCAGGAAGTCCCTTGAAAATGCACCTAATTATGTGAATAACCGATGCAGACGACGGACGAAACTGTCCGGGGTTTGTAATCAGCTGCTTTCAGGTGGTGCTAAAGAGGCTAGTTTAGCAGCTCGCAGCCTCTCTAGTTCACGTCATCCAGAGAAAGAAATTCAAATCGCGTACTGTGGAGAGCGCGCCCTTGTGGCCGATTCTGTTGAGAAGAGAGAGCCCGCACTCAAAAACGAAGTCACTTTCACTCTCCGGACTTTCTGGCATGTTTTAACTGAGGTCCTGTTCCAATACACATGCTTTAACGTGAAAAAGTGGGATTTCTGGGTGATGACTCCTTTAAATGAAGCTGAATCAAAAGAGCAGATTCCATATCAAATAGTGACATCCTACAGGTCACATCCACAGGTCACAATATGTATTCAAAATACATGTTGTGCAGATCTTGTTCAACATGCTCCTCAAACAGACAAAATCCTGCTCTGTGAGGATATGCTGTATTTGCAGTTTGAAAGCAAAGACAGACAAAACAAAGAAGTGAGCTAAAGGCTGTGTTTTATGTAATATATTAGTTATAATTAATTTACTACAGTATATTTTGGGGAAAGTTGTGTTGTTCCCTCCTCTACATTTTTGGAGCTTAGGAAACAAGTAATTTGGAATATGTAGATCATCAAAAAAAGCACTTTGTCAATTAACAAATATTTATTAGTCCAAACAATATTATATATCAGGTTGACAAAAAGTAAGTTTCCATTACAGTATTGAATCAAACATGAAAAATCTTTTTTCCCCAATCTTTGTAGGATTTTATAGGTACAAAAGTGTGTGTATTGATTCGATGTGTGTCATTGTATGTTTGTGTGTGTGTGTGTGTGTGTGTGCGCATGGACTGGGACAGTGGGAAGTGGGTAAACAATCATGTTTCTGTAACTTTCAATAAGACTTCTGCACCTGTTTACAGTTTTTTTTATTCCACTGTTCATGAGCAAGGTAGCCTGCTCTAATTTGTCTGGACAGTTTTGTTTGTTTATTAAATACTTTTTCAACCACAATTCAAAAGCAATATTTTATTTTACTCAACCATAATTTAGTACATTTTTATCTATTATTACTCCCCCCAGTTTTTTGTTAGTTGAATAACTAGTATGAGTTTAGCCTTTTAGGAGGGTAATTTTTTAAACGCACGATTAACGCATGCATGGCCTGTGCCCTACCTTTCTCTGTAGTTTCAGGAAGTAGCACAAAAATAACATTGAAACAAATACAGAGAAAGGACCTTTAAAAGTAAAGAAAAGTTTAGCTTTAAGGTTTTGCCTGCATAAAAAGCATGGGAGGCTAAGTCAACATAACAAGCTAGCATGTTCAACAAGCAAGATACTAGTAAGCAAGTTGAACCAGCAGCCTGTTTCCACTGAGCGGTACAGGTTGTTCTGGTTCAGGGTGGTTTGGCCCATTCAGGGGAATGTTTATTGTACATTACATGCCGCATTGCTTGAGAGAAGGTTATATTAGGTATAAAGAACTACAGCTGGACAGAGTACGTTTTGCTTGAGTCAGGAGGAGAGGTACACTGATGTGCAGCAAAGAGCCAAGTGGTGTCAGAGGGTAAGATACTTTATGCCATGCGTTATCATGTTATTATTTAGGATTTATTTAAGGATTAAACAATGAGAAGCTGTGCAATACAGTTTCAATGCACAACGCGGAATCTAGAACACCATGACGTGCAGTGGAGTTGTGTTCCTTTTACGAAGTACATTAAAACTGTGTAATGCACGGATCGGGGTTGTTTAATCTGCTTATACCATGGTCCCACAGAGGAAACACTAAATGACAAATGTTTATTCACTTTATTAAACTCGCTAAAAATGTTTAAGTATACAAACTATTTTATGCTGGCGGCTGGTTTGAGTGTTGCTATGGGGATAACATTCCATGCCGGAATGATTTGACAGTGATTTAACAAAAAAAAAAAAAAGGAAAATTTTTTTTTTTTTTTTGGGGGGGGGGGGGAGGGGGGGAGAAAAAAGGGAGAGGGGAGGAATAAAAAATAACGAGAAAGAGGAGGAAATTGGAAAAACAAAAAAGAAGGGAGGGAAGGGGGGGGGGGGAAAAAACGGGGAAGGGGGGGGGGGGGAAAAGGAAGAAAAAAAAGAGGGGGGGGGGAGGAGGAAAAAAAAGGGGAGGGGGGAGGAGGGGGAGAGGGGGGGGGGGGGGGGGGGGGGGGGGGGGGGGGGGTAGGTGTGCGTATATACAGAAATAATGCACACCAATTGACAATAGAATTCTTATTGACCGTGGTGTAAGTAGTGTTAGCTTACATGAACACAGTAACCTCTGTACCCAACAAAAATTTTACATGTGTACAGTGTTGCCAGGTGTATGATTATGGGGTTATAACAGCGACAGCCTTCAATTGGTACTGAAAATAAAATTTGGCTTTGAAAAATCAAAATTTTAAATAAAATATATGATGCTATCAAATTATGAGTGATGAAAAATCTGTATTGGTACTGAAAAAGTTATTTAAAAATGAAAAAAGTTTCATTGAAAAATAAAATCCATATTTTAAAGGTGCCATGACATCAAATTTCACCTTTCTGGGGTTTTGGTTGTATAATATGATCTGTTGTGCACTGATGAGGCCATGTGTACTGTAGTATGGCCATAGTATGGAATAACATGAGCCATTGTTCTTTATTTGTCTACTTTTGATTCATTGATCACAACTCCACTTCATTTTTGTAAATGCTAAAAATTTGCATATGTGTTAATGAAACATTTTGCACTGCTTCCTCCACCTACAGAATGTAGATTGGGTGCCGCACGCTAAGCACTTACAGTATGTATAAGGTTGCTGATTGGTTGATTAGTACAATACTTCACAGATACTGTGAAGGGGGGGGGGGTGTTGCCCCCCTGTGGATCTGCCCCTGGTTGACTTCAACATTAAATTTTCTCCTATTCTTAAGTGGCTGAATTAAAAATAAAATGTGATCTGAAAGTGACTTTTTAACACAGTATTTGGTGAAAGAAAGGGGTAGGAGTCTCCAGGTGGTGAAGATATAACCGCCTCCGTTTATGGTCTGACATAACTTCACTAAGATGAGAGCAGATTTGATGCAATTTTTTTACATAATGCAACTGGCCAAAAACCAAAAAGCATGAATAGAAAATGAAGGCAAAACAATGTGTCTAATCAAATGGTGACTGAAAACAAAACAAACAAACAAAAAAAACATGATTAAAATATAAAGTGACAATATGACAACTCCTCTCAGAGTCTGAATGAGGTTCTTTTGATTGTCTTTACCGGTATGTCACTTTATCAACAGCCTCTCCTGTCAAAAGTGGAGTTTTTCTCTTAACATATATTTAACAAAACAAAAAATCTTTGCAGCCACTAAAACTATAAGTTAGAATGTAATTTTAACTGTCATGTAACATATTTAACGAGGCAGGACATACAGTACAGTAGAACAGTAAAGAGAGGTTTAATTTGACTGTAAAATGTTCAACATAAACATAAAATTGGCCTTATCTTTTTAGGAAATGATTGCATTTTTTTGTAACAAATATCAAAAAGCAGCACTGGTTCAAAGAGTACCCTGCTATATTTCTGTACCCTAAAAACTGGTGTGATAGAATTGATTTATCATCATCTGAGAAGCAAGATACCAAAGGAAAAGTTGGCACCTTGCCTTGGCTGTCATTGTGTAATTGACATTCAAGATAGGGGCTGAGTCACAGACTGACTAAAATGAACTAACCAAGTCAGCTGGAAACAGAGCATATGTCTTTTTATATTGATTAACATCCTTATGATTCATTTTGTATTTTTACCAAATAAAGGCAAAAATCAGTTTAACAGCTGCACAGTTAGGGAACACAGCAAAGCCTTACAAAGAGAATAACAAATGCAATATAAACTAGACTGACTAATCTCTAAATTAACTGGCCTTAAAGTCAACTTTTCACTCCATCTTAATTGCTAATGTTACTAAATAATGTATCCAAACTCCACAGACTACTTTGTATTCATCATGGATGTTCAACTCAGAAAATCATTCCTGTGTTTTAATTTTGCACAAGCAAAATTGATGCTGATGTGAGGGAGAGAAGAAGAAGGCGCTTGAACAAAACAGAGGAGTGTCAGAGTGGTACTGAGGGGCAGAGAGAGAGAGGGACAATGATGAGTGTGGTTCAGCTGTGTTAATAGATCTGCCCTGGTTGGCCGTCTCTCTCATGCCAAGCCTCAGTGATTTATGGGCTATTTGGAGATAGCTGGGCCACTGAATGTACACAATCCCTCACACGCAACTCAGAAAGAGAGAAAGGCTTGGGGTAGATTGGGTGTGGACCATTTCACTGACAACCCAGAAGAGCAAAGAGAGAAAAAAGAGGGAAGTCCAGGGAAAGAAAAAAAAAGGAGTATTTGAGGGAAGAAGAGAATAACTTGTTCTTGATGGAGGGATATTTAAAGAGCTGATGCAGAGAAACAGATGAAAGAGAGGGTTGCAGAAGAAGAAAAGTCAGTAAGACAACAAAGTGGAGAACAGAGTGACTGTGCAATGAAATGATGAGGGAGAGAGGAAGGGTGGATCAAGATGAACGGGAATTAGAGGAGGCCAGTCCTTTGATGTGGACCACAAAGCATTTATATTCATGCCCATCATCACAAACTTGCCAAATCGCCCCTTCGTCAATCATTTCATCCAACCTTTTCAGTTCTATCATGCAACTTTCGGGAACCACAGACCTGCACATCCTTTCTCATTTCCAAAAATCTGCTTATAACTGCACCTGTTATGTTCTAATCATTTATTTGCAATGATGCATGTATGGACGTGTATGTGTAGAAAAATACATGCTTTCTGAAACTGAATGATCTTGGGAGAGCGTTAGATGGGGAAACAAAAGTAAAACAGATACAGTAGAGACCCATCATACTGGTTTTCTGTTATTACGTTGTAGTTTTTATGGTTTAAAAAATTCTAGAATAAGGTAAACCCTGACATTCTGTGACATAACAGCCAGGTACTCTTGCTTTTATAGATGGGTTTCCAATTTACAAACATTGGCAGTTGCGTGCGCAACCAGGGGGCAAAAAGCTTTCACTTGTCTGCACTCAGTCTACAGCCAGACCTGCACTCACATCATTCACAAAAAGGTAAAGTGACCCAATGAAACAATCAGAGATCATTGTTTTTCAAATTATATTGCATAAAACTGTATTTTGATTGTGAATAAAAAATACTGACTCCAGTCAGGACTCCAATCCACCCGCCATATAACTTAAAGCCAAAGTTTTCTTCTATTTTTATCGACATTATGTTTCACTCTTGGAATATGGAACACTTTCCAACAATCCTTATGTCAATTTTGACAGTTCAGGGCACAGCAACTTCCGGCCATTTTCTTGGCGTACTTCTTGTACAATACAGCTTTCCCCGACTTTTCCTGTTCTTGCACCCTGGATGCACGCGCATCTTACCTATGACGTTGCTCGGAAACCCATCTACCTAGCAACACAATCACGTTATCTGTCTGAGTTCCCAAAGAAATTAGTCTAGTGACTGAATCTTCTGCCAGACTGGATTTGTTTCCCTGAACCATCTGTAGTGTACTTGGAATCATTTATGCTACGGTTGGTCTAGCAATTACTTGAGCAATTTCAGTTGTCATGGTTTCTGCCACAGTTATCTTTTATTCTTCATTTTCCTTTCAAGTAACACTTTCATCTGAGCTTTGGCTTACCTTCAGTTGTTGTCACTTTTAGAAACAAAAGCTTTGACTGCTATCTCACCACCACTTCCCTGGCTTTGTCCTCAAGATAATACAACCATTTCTGTGTCTGTGTTTTTCCTTTTTCCTCTTTTCATGGTTGATGATTTCCTATGAATGATATGCCAAGAATCATCCACTGTTTTCAGTGGATGCTGCTTTTTTTAAGCCTGAGAATTTATCCTGATTTACTTTAAAAAATCTGAAGAGAATCCTGGTCTTTAAACACTCTGACTTATAAACAGCATCCAATCTTCTTTTCTTCAGTTAAATGATTAACTTGAAGCCTTTTCTTTCTATGCTATCACCCTGCCCAGCTGTTCACAGTCAGTCCATCTAACAAATGGCATGACAAGCCTTCTTGACTGTTCTCCAGCCAAGAATATGACAGAAACAACATTACAAAAAGCCCCAGAATAAACAGATAACAGTGGGCAGAAAGACCATCACTACCACACACACAGGAATAAATGCAGTATTTCCTTTTCATGGTCTCAGCTATTCTGTTGCCTGTTGAACCAGACATCCTTCCAAAAAGCACAACAACAATGGGACATAAAAAAAGGCAACAAACCTGGTTTTAACTGGACAAGGTGTCAGTTCTCGAGGTGGAACATTTGTCTTCTAATGTACTGTATATGGGAAACAATGAGGCTATAAGCAGGTAGAAGAATGACTTAAGAGTGAAATTATATTCTGCCTCTTTAATTAAGTATATATGCAAATACTGTGAACCAAACACACATCACACTTAAAGCACTACTGAACTTTGGTAGATTTTGTTTCCCTAATGGTGACTGATTCAATCCTTACATCCCGTCTCTTCTCTGAGTTCTGTATGGCCAGTAAAAATCTGATGTTAACTGTTCCTTTTTTTCCTTTCTTTTCCTTGCTTTGCTCTGATAATGCCCTCCTGGGTTTCTTTTCTGACTCAGCCATGGTGCATGTTCCAAACAGCCAGTTTGTTGATATCCAGTTGCTGTAGTGTGATCCAGTGCCATAAAGCAAAACCAAGCTGTAACATTGAAATGCTCTGGACTGGAAAAGAAAGTTGTGAGGTGACGTTTCCCAGCCCCTTGGATGCTGCAAGGCAATGGTGGCCTAAGGAATATGCATAATAAGTTAGTGTGGCAACAAAACAAGTCAGGAACACAGAGCTGTAAGGTCAGAAAGTTATGTAATGCTGGTTAAAGTACAAGGGAATTTTAATTAGCTCATGAGACCAAGTTTAAGAGTACAATCAGCTTAATTTAAAAAAGTAAGAAACAATTTCAGTTTACAAATGTAAAAACAGAGACATACAATATTGTCAAATGTGTACAGAAATGTAAATGTTTATTTACTGTGTATTTATATTTCAGATATCTTTATTTTGGGCCTCTGGTCCGTGGCATAAACTGGAAGTTATTTTGTAGAAACTAGGGATGTTCGATATTAGCTTTTTTTTAAAACCGATATCCAATATTGTCCAGCTCTTAAATTCCGATATCTGATATCAGCTGATACAGATTTATGCAGAGAACTGTGAAGTTGTACTGTATCTCTCATATTCTGAGAGATGCAACTATATTCTGCTCTGAGAGCAAAGATCCAAAAATATCCTTAACTCAGCCAAAGGACATTTTGGACATCTGGCTGCCATATATCAGATACTAGCAGGTATTAGCCAACATGTGGCTAATTCTAATGTTACTGACAACTTGGTAGCTTAACCAACAACTTAAAACCAGACATATTATAAGCAGCTTCAAAGCAAGTCAGTCTGTAGCAGCAGCTGCACCGTAGTCACGACTCTAAAAGGAATGCTGGGATATGAAATTCCTCCAGGATAACTGGGACTTTTCTACATACTGGACCGCTGCTAATTGAACAAGCGAGACTAATGATTCACTAACGAAATCTCACAAGATTTCGTTATTAAGAATATCGGTCCAAAAGAACGATACCAATATTTTCCGATATCACATTTTAATGCCAATATTGGACGATAATATTGGTAGTAGGGGTATGTCGGTTTCCGGTTTCAAGGTGTACCACGGTATAAAAATGTAGCGGTATGGAAACCATTACATTTTCCGTAATACCTTGACTGCGGTATGAACTTCATTCTGTCTTATAAAACACAGGAAGAGTGCAAGTCAGGTGTATGCTGCCTGTCCTGACGCACACTCCCAGTCGGCAAGCAACTCCCAGGTTGCTTGCCAATGCCAACGGCATTTAACATCAAAGGAAGAAGTACAGATGTTCCAATAAAGGGCATTGTTCAACCAAAATAAGTTGTTTTTAGTTACCCAGACACTTAAAAACAATATTTAAGAGCGTAGTCATGATACAATGGTATACCGTGATACTGTTATATTTAGCTCAAGGTTATCATACCGTCAGAATTTCATACCGGCACATGCCTAATCGGTAGGCCGATAATATTGGACATCCCTAGTAGACACTAATATATGCAACTCCTTAGCATTCATATACTCACATGCAGAGGCTCTCAGCTTTTCCTCCATAAAAGATATCAAGGGAAAATAAGTTAAAAGACTTGAATCCTTGCAACCCATTTATTGAAGGACAAGATGATGAGCTAAATCATTTCCCGAAGCTAGTAAAGGAAAAATGTTGATGCTTTCTATAGAAATACTGCAATGTGCAATAGTGATTGGATTTAAAAGCTGTTATTTATCATGGTAACTACACTACTCACAAAAAGTTAGGGATATTCAACTTTCGGTTTTTGGAGAACAGAATGATGCAGAATAAATATTTAACCATTGAACAATGTAAATGTGCATTGAAAAGTTCAGAGAAAGTTTAATTCAGTTCACCTGGAAAGGTTGTAGTGGATTTTAGATTCTTTCTGACATCATACAAAAAGCCAAATATCCTTAACTTTTTGTGAGTGTATGTGGATGCCATCCATGTTTTAGACATATTTCTCAGGGACAAATCCACAGAGCTACCAAAACAAATACATTTCTCATTAAATTTAGGAATATAGATGAAAACCCAGAAACCTGAAAGCAATAGCATTACAGAAAGAGGGTGTGCTATACTTCTGACCTGTAATAAAGTAAATAAAGCAGACTGAGAGCTATAACAGTGTGTGAGCATGGTTAGACTAGAATCTGCAGATGCTGAATGTTGCATTAGGTGATAAATATAGATTCATTTATATTTAACACAAGAAAAAGAATAGATTCACCTGCTTTCTTACCTCACATACTTTATGCCAGTGGGTGTAAGCGTGTACTTATTTTTTGTATTGAGATTGACAGAGTCGAAGGCCAGTGGCTAGTACTGTTTTGTGGCTGTAAAGCCAGCCGTCCTCTGTCATTCTGACAGAAAACTGAGGCTTGCCAGCAGCCGTGAGGATGTGTGTGTACATTTGCAAGAGTGTGCATTTGTACACAAGCACGGGGTGTGATGGCTGGTGTGTTTGTGTGTATGTTTGACATGGGGACAGCCTGGTTCACTGCCAACAGCTCAGCACGGGCCAAGTTTCCCTTCGATGTGACACCTGCTGGCCAGCATGGACAGGAACAGGAAACACTGGGGACAACCCTGAAGAACGATGAGTGGTGGCAACCTGGCTTGTGTGTGTTTCTGTGTTTGTGTTACATCAAGACAAATCTATCAAATACATACAGATTTACACTGTGAACTTCTGAATGTTTAAGAGACAGCTGTGTGCTTGCATGCAGATCCACATGCTGAATCCCAAAGAGTTAACAGGCTACTTTGGTTGGTTGGACTAAAAATGATAGTGAGGGAAGCCCCAGGCACTTTAACTGCTGCCTCACAGATAAGTGAATCTAAAGCTGCACTTTTATGTTTTCATCTGTTCATACATCACCTTCCCAACATCCTCTGGTCTTCAAACTTCGATCCAAAGCTCAGCCTGCATTCCACGTAAATGTCTTTCCTATTTAAATTTCATTTTCAAATTTCATCAAACCTTTCCTAACCTCATTTAACACAGAGAAACACCTCCTTTTCATTCCTATTAAATACCCCCTTCTTATTCAAGAAGTCATTTCCCAGTATCAGCATGTCTCTTCACTCCTTCATCATATGTGCATTTTTCTCCTCTTTCTTCCCTCTGTTTTTAGTGCTTTTCTCGTCTCAGAGCTCAACAATTGTTTTCACACACTGTGCTAATCTGCTAGCACCAGACATTGCTGCACATCCCCAAAGATGTGCCAGCACACATACATATGCACGCACAGCCACACACAAGGCACGTGCACAAAACAGCAGAGGCACAAAAAGAGGAAAGAGTTCAGGATCCCTTAACATCGGGGCTTTAACAGTGGTTAATCCCCTGGTACAGTGTTTCTGTCCTCCACAGGGCAAAATTTGGACTGATGCCATCCTTCAAGATCAGTGTGTACTGACCTCTCTTCTTCACAAACCAGTGCACGTACACTATAAAGCCGTCACAACCATCACACAAGTCCAAATGTAAGATTATGAGAGGTTTTAATAAGGAAGACAAAATCCCTAATAACACTTAATGTAAAAAAACACGCACTTATGCATCTCAGAAACATCGTTGAAACTGTGATGTTAGTTTTAGGAAACAATGTGACACCATGTTGTATGGGATTATAAAAAAAACAAGGATGAAAAGCTCTTGCTTACATGGATAACAAGAGACATAAAGGAGCACTCAACAAGCCCCTGACTCATGAAGAAATGAGAGGACAACAGAACAGAGGAGAGGGGAGGATAAGTGAAGGGAATGAATATGGGTCTCTTGAGTTTGGGCCAGATAGATGGATTGGCTCTGCTTCAGAAACACAACACATGAAAAGCAGAAATCTGGGCGATTTCTCCATTTTCCACAAAGGAGGCTTGCACAGCTGAAACCATCATCCATGTGCAGCCCTCTCCAAGCCCTGCTCTCCATCGCCTTCCAGGAATCGCAAATCCCCCTTCTGTCTGTCTGACAGTTCAGCTCATCATGCTTCCATCTTTCTTTTTTACCTCCAACTCAGTGCCGCATCTCAGGTGTCTTTCTTACCAGCATTTCCTTCTGTCACACATTTTCTCCACTCCATATGTAAATCTCTTTCTCTCTATTTCATTACCACTATCTCAGAGTTTTTCCTCTCCCCCTCTAGCTGTTACTTTGCTCAGCTCTGTTGGTGGGAGAATGAGGTGCTTTAATGAGTCTGTTCTTTCACCATCATTAGAAGGTGGACAATGACTGATGCAGGGAGGAGGTGTGAGCCTGCAGTCTGAGAGCGTGTGCACAGGCACACACAAACACCCACACAAATGTGCACCGTTGAAACTTTGGGCTGCTACTGTATGTTGTGGCTGTGATACCTCAGTGGAACTGGGTGCCTCACTATATCTGAAAGAGATGGCTACTTTGCCACAGCCTGATGGGAAGAACAGTTGGTAATGATGAGTTGGCAAGAACCTATGCATGTGTGTGTATTCTTCTTTGTGCATCCACCAAAAAAGGTAAAATGCTTGTAAAAGTATAAAAGCGTTGGCTTCAGAGAGATTACAACTCTAAGAGAAACCAAAGGGATCTGAGACCAGGGAAGAAAGTGTGAGACCATACACACAAAACCAATCAGCATCAGGCCTATCTGGGTAATTGCAAAGTGCTAATTAGGTGACATTATTTTTAGAAGAAGACGAAAGCAGAGACTTTAGCAGACACTGGTTTGATGATAAGGAAGCCTGAGTGCAATAGCTGCTCTGAAATGAAAGCCAATAGACCCAGAAAGCTAGAGTAACCGCTTTGTAATGACTCCACATATCAGTCAAGATTTACTTACAGTAGATCCATCTTTACATCTATTTCTGAGTTATGCTGTGTTCAGACCAAATGCGATTTGGGCGTCAAAAATGCATCTGACGCACAAAGTTGGACACTGGGTCACTATATAGTCAGACGCTTGATTTCCAGCGTCTTGACATCCCCGATGCGCGTCGAGGGAAATCCAGCCAAGCCATGCTCGACGCGTGTCAGGAGACATCCCTCCTTTTTCTTTTTCCTTTCACCGGTCTGTTTGCATCATGGCAGATGCAGTAGAGAGAGCGGCTCGGCTTTATGCGATGAACAAAGCTAGGGAAATTTGTCGTCGGGCGTCTCTGCTCCGTGTCTGGTTCACCAGATGATTCCAGGTGTTCTGAGTGTGATGAGTTTCATCATTTACTCCAGGAGCTGCCCTGGCGAGGGGAGTTTTCAGCCGTCTGATCCGGCCCAGTTTAACAACCCGCTGTCCCGATGCGGGGCCGCATTATAAGCCCAATAAATCCCATCAGCACAGCAGGTCATCAAACTGCCGTTTAGAAACCGGGACTGGATGCAGATCACAGTTCATCTTCCTCTGTCTCCAGAGAGAGAGGAGATTCCCCTGGTTCTTCTGGGTGTTTCCCGTCCTGTCAGAAAATGTGTGTCCGTGCCATCACAACGCTCAAAATCTCAAAACTCGACTTGGAAACACCAAAAACGCGCGAGACGTGCTGTAGCGTTTTCGACGCCTCCTCGACGCGCGTCGGCCATTGACTTTACATGTGAACCTGACGCCCTTTCCACCCAAATCGCATTTGGTCTGACCACAGCGTTATGGTGTTAAACAAGGACCAGGAAAAAGTTAAAAAGAAGACTATGATTTCACTGTGCAATTGAACTTTACCTTTTTGATATCATGTCATTTCTTCATCATGTAATTTTTGTTGACATTTGTGAGAAACTGTGTAATAACTAGCAAATGAATACATGAGTTAAATCAAACTTGTTTTGTAAAGCCACATTGACTTTGGTCTTTCCCACCAAAAGCCTGTTAATTAATTCCTAACATGGGGACATTTGGGTCGAATTTAAAGAAATTTCCGGAAGCTGTTTTAGAAAGCGAGCAATACTCAAACAATTAGTGATCGAGGTCTAACCATGTATGAGTTTAGAATGCAGAAGATGCTTGATTTTTGGATAAATAGACCAAAGACAATCATTATGTATGGAAGTCTACATACTGTACGCAGTTCTAAAAGAAAAAGCATTTGAAATATGTTGGACTTTTGGCATCAAACTCTTTCTTTTGACATTTGTGAAATATATGCAAATGCTGATTTGGGGGAAAAACACATTTCTTTATAACTGTTTATTTATCTTATTGCAATTCATGCCTTTAACAGACTTAGTTAACAGACTTAAACTATCCTAACTAGGATCCAAAAAGGATCAGAAATGGTGTTTTCAGATATTTTAGATTTAATTAATTCATAAAAATCAAATGACAATTCACAACTAGGTTCTTAAAATATATCTTATTAATATATTTGACTTATAATATGTTATTTTCTTAACATTGATTTAACAGGGTGCATGGCAGCTAAGATCAGATGCAGCTGTTTCCGACTCTGGATCAGTTCTGCAACAATGATTCAATGATAAAAATTCAACAAAACCAATTTCAGGACAGAAGACATTTAAAACCACAAGCAAATAGACAAACGATGAAAACAAGAGAACTGGAGCTTTATTTTTTTTTTTTTTAAAGAGATACTTTTTACACATGAAGGTACAGTGTGTAAAAACTCAAAGATCAATTGCAGAAAAATGTGAAATTATCATTTAAAACTGTGTTTCTATTGATCTGTAATCACTGCACTAGAATAAGTGTTATGTGTTTATTTTCTTGAAGTGAGTCACATACATGGATGCTACCATATTTGTTCCACCATTTTTACGACAGTGTCCCTGAATGGACAAAACAATGTGTGTGAAGTGAGAACCCTCTGAACTTTAAAACTTTGTTTAATGGAAGTTCGAGCATTGTTTGGGATAAGTAATGCCTTAAAAGACACAAAAAGTATTTACTTATAGAACAGTCATAGCTACACCCGAGACCAATGGTTCCACCCACGGATGAAAACATCTTTATGGCTGGGAGAATTTAGGCCACTAAGAGCCACTATACATTCACAACGGTGCTTGGCATATGAAGTCATTTGAAAGAAAACATCTTTTGGGTATTCTTTCAAATGCCCATCTTTACCACTAGATGTCAGTAATTCTTACTTACTGTACCTTTAAAACAATTTTGAAAATCAAAGGAATAGTACACCCAAAGAAAGATGTGTGTTCATTTTCTGCTCACCCTCATGCTAAACAAGACTCTGGAGCACTTTTTTAATATCTCAAATGCAGGCGGAGATCGGACAGGTGTACTTTTCTTTTAATAGCAAGAATTTTAAAAAGTTAGTTGTTGGTGCATTGGCTCATGTATTGGACTCTGGATTTTGTCAGGAGTTTGTGGCTAATCATGAGGATTTATGACTAGTTTCTTATGGCTTTGCTGCACAAAAAACCTTCAGTATTGACATGAAAAGCAGATATATAATTTAATAAAATTTGAAGCTGATTCTAAAAATGTACTGTGCTGTATGTATAAAAAATGACATAATTAGATTAAAATAGAAAGAAGATACTCTGCTAATGCAGTCAGGAAACTGTACAGCAGGCCAACACAAACATAAACACTAGCGGCATATGAGCACCAAACTTATCCTGCATTTGACCCTGAAACTCACAAATAACTTCCCATTAATATTTCACCAGTTTCAATATTTGATATCTGGGGAAGCCCTAATAAACAAAACTTGAACTCTGCAGCAGTGAGATGAAGACAGGCAGATGAGACACAAACTCAAACATAAAAAGACTATTTTAGTGTTCTGCTTTAAAGAAAGAAGGTTTGCACCTTGCACCAAAGAAACAGAGACGAGGAGAGCGAGTTAGGGTATACAGTAGCAGGATCCGGGGGAGTCCAACATCAGTCACTGAGATGGAGAGGACAGAGGAGGTGTAAAAGAAGGGCAGGCTGAGGGAGAGAAAGGTGAAGCGACAGGGAGCTGTTTGATGAGTTCACAGGAGTCAGGTCCTGGGTGGCCTGGAGTCAGGGATTAACCACTAGGAAAAATGCGCAAAGGTCAATATTGACTGACAACTTGGCTTTATAGATATAAGATTCTAATTTAGCATGCCGGTGATGCAGCAATCTTTACCTAAAATCTTTTAGAAAAGCTCTGAATTGATTTTTAAAAAAAATCTTAAATAGGACTGAGCAAAGGAAGGTATACAGCCATAAACACTAAACCTGATGTTAAAGTCAAATTGAAAAAAACAACCATTAATATTTTAAGACAGAGCTCATCAGTTTAATAGAAGCTGAGGCATAAAAAAGGTAATTTGACAGCAGCTGTAATAAACACATACACAAACAGACACAGTTGCAGCTGCAATATTACACCAGAGTGACAGCAAGCTGGGTATCATCAGGAGTCTTTTGCATGTTTGTGGCAGCATGAGTCCTAATGCTCACCTTTCCTTGCTTTCTGTGTCCCCAGATCATTTTTTGGCTGTGATGAGTCCATCACATTAACCTCTGCACTGTGTTGTGAAGTATTTAGAAACTTAGCGTGGTAAGACAACGCCTCAGTCTGGTTTACTTGTGTCTTTTTTTTACATATAAAATACAGCACAAATCAGAAGTGAACAATACTTATTCATTTTGTTTAAGTAAGTGTGTCTGAACTCTTGGCTGATAAATGTAAATATGCTGCATTTTCTGCTTGTGCCAGATCCCAGATCAGCTTTGCAGCCCACACAGTCTGCAATAAGCTGCATTCCAGCATTTGCAGTGGAACTGAATAACTGGCAGTTTTAACACAAAGCTTGTCTAGAAATGATTAAAATGTTTCTAAGATACAACAAGCTTTGGTATAATGCATGCAACTATGGTGATGTGCAAATAAGTGCTAATGTGAAGGTGAAAATAAAGAACCTAAAACCCTGAAAACATTGTCATCAATCATTGCAACAAATCAATGGCACTTGCTTCAACCCAGCGAACACTGCAGAAATTTGAAATGTGGTGGGTAAGGATTGTGTGTAGGTGTGCTTGTGTGTGTATGCTCTGCAGGTACAGGGTAAGACTAGAAATCAGCAGGATGATAAAGTGAGTAGAGAGAGAAGGCAAAATTAAATTAACTGAGATGAATATCAGATATCATGCAATGCCTCTCGGGTTGCAGCATGTGATACACCAGTGACTGCCTAAAAAAAAGATGGTCACGATGATGATGATGTTGCAATTTTCTGCATAACTAAGGGGAGGTTTGTTGATAAAACGGCATATCTGAAGCATGTGAGTGAAGACACATCAGCTTTATTAATCCATTCAGTATGCAGCTCTAAACTGTATCAACTTTCCAGTCTAAGAGTGGAGCAAATTATAAAGAATGGTTCCTCAAATCTTTTGGGACTCCTTGCCAGAGGGGCTGAAATAAAAAATAAAAAAAAGATTAATAATTAATGTAATTCTAATGTTTCATAGGCTACATTAACACCGTTAACACCATGGGCTGAAAGAAGATAAGAAGATATCATTTAATGCACAATCAGACTTTTGATTTATTTGGCTTACTGATGTATTACTTCTACATCAATTCTACATTTCAGTTAGGAGTTCAGAGGTTATTTAGAAAAAAATCATTTTTATTGAATTAAAATGATGAGACACTGGCTGTATAGCATGTTTGTATGTTAATTGACTTTTAAATGAATTATTTAGCTAAAGTGGCTATGTACCTAATATCTAAGAATGTGACAGTATGTCACTGTGTTGCATGCTGGGATATAAGGGTGCATTCACACCAAGATAGTCTGGGGACTCGGTCCGATTGGGTGGGGATTTCAGAAAAAATTTTGCACCTTTCTTTGCTTCGGTACGCATTCAAAATGCATTGATTGAAGCGGACCAAACTGCTTGGTTGAACCACCTTAGTTACAGCTGCTGCTCGTTAGGGGGCGACGCTCCCCAATACAACCACTGATCAATGATGAAAAAGCAGAAGGAAAAAAGAAACCCGGACTCTTTGATTAAAGTGGAAATCTTTCTGCTTCTTATTATTCCTCCATCTCTGCACATTTTCCAGTTGTGTTTTTTACCTTCGCCAAGGAGGTAATGTTTTCGGTAGTGTTGGTTTGTCTGTCCGTCCGTCTATCTGTCAGCAACTTTACGGAAAAGTACTGGACAAATTGACCTGAAATTTTCACCAGCTGTGGGCCTCACAGCAGTGAGCTGCTTGGCGGAGGTCTGCGCTCTCTGAGTGCTTTTCTAGTAATTTTATGTTAATGGTGTTATAGTTTTGTCTTTGTGAAAGCAATAAATCCAGAGTAGAGAGAACACAAGTGTATTAATTATTATTATTACCTCCGCCAAGGAGGTAGTGTTTTCAATAGCGTTGGTTTGTCTGTCCGTCTGTCTGTCTGTAAGCAACTATACGGAAAAAGTACTTGATGGATTGACCTGAAATTTTCACCAGCTGTGTGTCTCAGTCCAAGGACAAACCCATTACATTTTGGTGGTGTCCCGGATCACCTTCTAGATCCAAGAATGTTTTGACAGATTCTTTATCATTGTGAGATCGGTCATGTTGAAAAGGCTGTTGATGAGGCGTGAGTGCCCCTTGTGGCAGAAGTGTGCAGCAGCGTGACTGAGCACATGATGCTGGGATGCAGAAATTAAACTTATGAGCAGCAGTGAACATGAGGAGAGAAGACTGTTGGACAGACTTCTAGCCAGTTGAATATGGTGAACTGTGTGTCTGTGAAGAACTGTAAGTAACTAGTTGTATTTCGGCCTGAACAGGATGTTTATTTAGCCTTTAAGGTTATTTAGCTGATTTGCTTATTCAGAAGTGTTCCTCCATTCACCATGTGCCTTTTTATGCTATTAAGCAAGCTGACCTGTTACATGCCAGTTACTGTAACTGTTAGCCTTGAACACATACAGTATGCATGTTTAGTCCTAACTGTAAGGGATTAATTAGTAATAATTAATACCTTCAATGTGTTTCTTTGCCGAACGAATGTTCCTCATGGCTTTGTATTTCTGTGTTTATAGACCACACTTGCTTACATTCAGGCATTCACCTTAACTAGCCCTGGAATTCCTCACCTGTAAGTCGTTTGTTGCATTACTGTGCTGTTGTGATTGAGAGTGACCAGATAAGACAGTTAACTGTACAAGCGAGTCCTGTGTGTTCTGACTGACACCCCATGGTGAACATCAAACCTCCTTACCAACGCCTAAACAGTCTTACAGTATATCAACATCACCCTAATAGGCCAAATTTTTGGAATTTTTGCATATAACTCCATACAAATGGTCAGAGTGTTTGGTAAGAAATTACAAGAAAGGAGCTCAATGACTTCTATAATGTTTTGAAAGTTGATCCAGATCCAGAGGAAATACCGGGTAATATGATCCAGAACACACAAAAATAAAGTAGTCGAACTGCTTGGCGGAGGTCTGCGCTCTCCGAGTGCGTTTCTAGTTGTTGTGGTTTTGACATCTTATTCAAGCACATGTTGTTTGCTTTGTTTTTACTCTGACGCAAATGATAATCTACCGCACTACCTTCTATTTCTTCTTGTTCTGCTGCTTTATTACGGTCGGTAAACGTCACTTCCATTAGTTGCGCTGAATGTTTATGCACTGGATAGTCTGATAGTCCGTTTACAAGTCAACCAAGACTCCTGGCTTTCAGGCAGACCAGAGTCCGCTTCTTCAGTGCGCACCAGAGTACGGTTGGTGTTCAGACTGCGCCAAACGAAGCGGACTATCTGTGGAATCGGACCATGGTCCGTTTAAAGTGGGCCAAACTACCAGAGAACGCACCCTCAGAGCCATTTTGTGAGGGATATTGTCTTGCTATATCTGTTAATTAATGTTGTTGCCAGCTAAAAACATTCAAATCTAGCTGAGAAGGGACAAAATGGAGAAGGAAAAACATAAAAAGAAAATTTGACACGCAAGGAGTAATGATTAACAATTTAGTGTTTTGCTGCCCAGATCTAGATCCAACCCCCATTTTTGATAATTCTATGGTCAAACAAAAAACAGTGTTTCCAAAAACATTCAGTAGTGTGAATGAATGAATGAATGAATGAATGAATGAGTATTATTTTCGTGTCTGGCTGCTATACAACCCATCCTATATGGGATTATTCAGACACATTATCCATATCATCACACTGACACTGACCACATTAACACAAAAGTCCAGAAACAGTAAAAAATATATCTACAATCAGGAACAATATAAGCCTTATCCGTCATCAAGGCTGTCTATACATACATTATCTGTTGTCTTCTTTGCCAGGCCTTATGTATATAATTAGATAAAGCAAATACATGATTGTCAAAAATCCATTTGATTATATCACCATCAGCATACGTGCTCACATGTGTAGATACTTTGTAAAAAAGATTTTTTTCTTAAATCATCATAGAACGGGCAATACAACAAAAAATGGATTTCATTCTCAACTTCACCAAGCTCACAGCAATAACATAATCTCTGATCTTCTTCTATTCCGGAGCAATGTCCAGTTTCAATATGTAATGGTAGTATCCCAGAGCGGAACTGTGCACACCGAGATCTCTGGCTTTTGGACAAATCATACATAACATATCTCTCACACTTAAACACATTTTTAAACAGACAATATGTACGTAGTTTTGGTTTACAATTAATTTCTTCCATCCACTTAGTGTTATACTTCGTCAGGGCACGTTCCCTGAACACCTCCACATCCACCTTCATCTTGTGGCTGTAGAGATGTAGCCTGGTACACCAGCCTGACCAACGCCATGTATGAGATACACGGCAAGTCAGTCTGGGTTCCCTCCATTGGGAAGTGATTTCCACTCCGGTAAAAAATTGACCGGACCAATCACAGCGCAGCAGTAGAATTATTAACAGATGAACGTTAAACTCCTTCGAAGTCTCCACCGCTGTTTCTGCTCTGTTTTGGTGCGTAACTAACAGCTTCCGGGTCATAGTCACATGACTTGCGACACATAATAATAAAACCAAACATTCTATGTTAATATACACAAGAAAACTTCATTAAATAGAGAGGGAAAAACAACGTTTAAACGCTGACTTCCGGCGTCGCCATAGCAACATAGCAACAGAGTGCCGAGCTACGCCAGCTACAGTCACTTCTGATTGGTTCTCTCCGGTTCACTGCCCTCCTGTTAGTCCCGCCTCTCGTCTCGCATTGGAAATCAGTCTCCAACGGAGGGAATCCAGACTAACCTGCCGTGTATCTCATACATGGCGTTAGTCAGGCTGGTGTACCAGGCTAGTAGAGATGCCCAAGCCCGTACTCCTGAAGAAGACAAAACATCTCTGATGCCCATTCCCCTTCTATTGAGAGATCCCACATAAAAATCTCTTTTGCCATTCTATTATCTGGTAGGTCAAGCAGTCTGTTCCATAAATTTACCATATTTACGCTCCACCGGACTTCACTTGGCACCCATCCCATGTCACCAGTAGCAGCAGCAACGGGAACAAACTGTTGAACCCCTAGGAAGTATCTTTTTGCCCTATTATGCACATTAATACTTTTATTAAAGAGTCTAAATCCCCAAGTTCCAGAAGAATAGTCAAGAATAGGACAGACACATGACTGGTATAACTGGGAATATGTAGCATAACCCATGTTTCCCAAGGTCTTTGTTTTCCCGATAATACTTCCCAGAGCTCTACTAGCAGAATCTGCCAAAACTGAAGTCCCATATAAAAATGACATGTGTTCATCAAGGAAAAGGCCAAGATATTTATACTGATTTGTGAATTCAAGTTTGTTATTGCCGAAGCAAAACTGAAATTCACTTCTCTTCATACCAGGTTTTCTAAATTCCATTATCTCCGTCTTCTTTGGATTAATACAAAGCCGCCATTTCTTACACCAGGCATCAGCACATGTTAACATTTTCTGCAGGTCATTTTCATTTTCTGCCATAAAAATAAAGTCATCTGCATAAAGCAAAGTGCTCAGTTTTACTTTCCCACATGTTACTCCCACCCCCAGCTTCTTTATTTCTTTCGCTAAATCATTAATAAAAATAGCAAACAAGGTTGGAGATAAGAGATCACCTTGCCTCACTTCTGTAGATATGGGGAACCAATCAGTATAATATTCATTTACCTTAACACAAGCTAAAGGTGTGTCATAAATAGCCTGAATGGCAGAGTAGAACTTTCCATTCATTCCCATTTTAAGAAGACTAACTGCAAGAAGGACTCTATTAACAGAATCAAAGGCCTTTTGAAAATCAACAAAACATGCAAAAGTTGATCTATTTTCTTGGATCCTATTTCTAGTTACAGTACATACTGTATGTACAGTATATGATCTATACAGGCTCTTGCTCTACGAAAACCATTCTGTTCATCTTCTAGCAAGTAGTTATGCTCCAGGAATGCCATCAATCTATGGTTTAAAAGAGAGGAATACAATTTATAAGTTGTACTAAGTAAACTAATACCTCTATAGTTTAATGGCACCCTTGGATCATCTTTTTGAGACTTGGGAATGGGAGTTAAAATGGCTTTAAGCCAGATGGAGGGCAAAATGCCATTTTCAAAACAAAGTTTAAATAACCCATACAAGACCTCCAATAATTTAGGGGATTTGAGTACCTCGTTATACAAACCATCCACACCACAAGCTTTTCCAGTTTTAGTCATATCAATTACTCTCTGAACTTCCTCCCAGGACAATTCATTATTTAAATCATTATTCTGAATATTTTTGGCTTCCAATTCTCTCTTGAGTAAGCCTATCTCAACATGAAAATTCTCATCAAATCCTGTATCATTACCAGAGAATAGACCCGCAAAGCCTTTCTCCCATTCTTTAAGTACCATATCTCTATTAGAAAACAGTTCTTGTCCTTGCCATATTTCCATGGGGATTTTCTTATGACGTTTCGGACCCAAATTATTATTCATATTCCAAAAACATTAATAAAAACATAAAATAAACAGTGTGTTTATTTTATGAAGTCCCAGGGAATTCAATCATTCACTATATTGACAGTAGATTTGTGTTTTGATATGGAAATTAATTGAAAATATGTTTAGTTTAAGCCTGCAATAAAAACATATATTTAGCATTTAGCTATAAAAATTAAAAATCAGATATGATTTTAGAAGCTGTTCCTAAAGTTTGAGTTTTGAATTCAGGCTCATTATACAAAATGTGGTGTACAATATGGCGCCTCTGCACATATTTCTGACATTGTATCATGTTTGTTTTTTGTTGCAGTAATGTTCTTTGCACATATCCCAAAAAATTGGATGAAAATAAACAGAGAAAACGATCTTTTATTTACAGTTTCTATCCTTATGTTAAAAGATGCCTTTCCTTGCTTTGAACACAAGGCTCCATTTTCCAGTGGTATTGTGAACAACCAAAAACAAGCTGTGCATAAATCCAAAGATGTATGGAGAAGCAGCAGGCAGATAAAATGTTTATATATTATAAAAGACTGACTGAAATATGTTCTGTTACAGTATTCATATTAGGCTTACATTGTGCTTAATGGGCCAGTTTTAGAACCTGTTTCAGGAAGCAGTGGTAATGGAGCACTGAGGGGACAAGGGAATGAAAAACACCCTATTGTTTATTATAACTGAGCTCTGGTGTTGGCCTTTGTTCTAGAACGAAACATGAACAGTAAAATGTGAATTCAGCCTAAGAATTTATTTCATTGCTTATTCTTCTTTCTTGCAGTTCACATTGTGCAGATTTCTTTTATTTGCTTTTCCCTTTGGTATGAATCACAGAACTGACCTCTCACAAGGTCAGCGTGTGATGCAAAAATGCCTTTGGCAGAATTAATGTGATAAAAAGGAGGATTTGATTAGAAAACAAAAATGTTGAAGCACTGTAAGACAACGGAAACAGATTAGACAAAAGTCTAATATCTAAAATGTCTCAATTGTATTTATTTTTATTCATTGTAATCAAGCATATTAGTTACATTATTAAATCAGATCTGCTTGATGTATAAATTCAAAGATGTGTAAATTCTAAATAGGCTGAGTTTGTTCAAAACAGGTTTGTTTACATATCTTGTCTTTTGTTTTCCTGAGCTTCTATAATGGGAGCATTTTCAGATTTGTTCTCACCGCAGGGGGTCCGTGTTTACAGTACACCATGGTGACACACTGCCTCTTGTTGCAGTAGCTTCTAGTTATGTTTCTGCATACATAAAATTAAACATAGTTGTGCCTTATTGCTGCATATATTTGTGGCATTAGCTAGTATGAAAAAGATGCAATGGAAAATACTAAGTCTCTAAGATAAAAAGAACAAACAAAACAACAAAAACAGGTATACATTTTATTTTATATAATTACACATAACAAAAATGGTTTAAATGAAATCTCCTAAAATTTTTGTAGCATGCCATGTTAAGCCCTAAATAATAAAAACAAAGAAAACTTTACCAATATGCAATTTTAATACTCATCTAAGATTATCTTTAAAAGCAACAAAAGTCCTTTGAAAATCCAATTATGTTTTTTTAAACACTTTGTAACCTTAGTGGGATGTTAAATTACAAAAACACTAGTTTCATTGTAATACCCCACAGATATGATAAAGAAAATAAATCACTGCATAGTCAGAGGACATATTTATGAAGAGACACAATAAGCTTTTCAGAGACAAATGTCAGTGAAGGAAAATGATCTGATGTATTTTAAGTGAAAGTGTCTCCATGTCTCCTGTGACTGACTAAACTGCAGTCCAAACATAATGCAAAGGTCAAAAAATGTATGATCATGCCGAGACAGAGTGGGAAGGAACAAATGTTAGTAGCTGGTATCTGTTCAGTCAGAGACCAGAAATCCCTATTTACTCTTGACCCGCTTCTTCCAGGAAGAGCTGTACCACTCAGATGGCAAGCCAGCCACTGAGGTACATTAGATGGGCAGAGGGATGGATGCGGTAAATGAATGTTGCATTGATTTTTTGCATGGGGTTTTTCCGTTGCTGTCAGTGTAAATCAGAGTCAAGAAGATGAGAAAGGCGTTAAGTTGTTTTAGAGGAGTAAATAAGTATGATTGAATAGACTGAATGAATGTAATTAAGATTGTCGGATTAAAGCTCTTTAGTTTGACGATGATAGTTTTGCATAATAAGTAACATATGGAAACTTAGAAAATAAACATAGGCTTGCAAATGACTTTACAGTTATCTTAAGAATACGGCCCTAAAGTAAAGACATTTTAATTTGAGGGTATCCACATCCAACTTAAAGCGTTTAGAGGTGAGAGTGCCTTATCAGATAGGAAAGGACATAAAATCATGTTTTTAAAAGAAGATATATTTTTACAAATTTAATTAAAAGCTGCTCAATGAAAGGGATGCAGGTAGAAGCATCTGCAGTGGATACCAATGGTTATTTGGCAACTTGTGGAGTTGTGTTGTTTATAGCCCCGTTTTTACCAGCAGGTCTGGGACGGGTCGGCCCGGATCGGTCCATGTTTTTTTTTTTTCATCTCTACAGATAACTAGGACGAGTACCCTTGTATCCGACCTGATCCGGCCTACTCCTGTAGGCCGGATCAGGTCTACTCCGGCCATTGTCATGAATGGACGCTATACAAATAAAGCTGAATTGAATTACAGTACTTTTGTGGTACACTTCGGTAGAGGTACTGATCTAACCGATCCGGACCAAAGAGGTGGAGCTAATACGCAGCAATCCGTTGATTTGTTGAAAAATCTGTCACTTCCCGCGTGACCCAGCGTAAAAAGAAAACAGGGGTGACTCCTTTGTTTCTGTCACGTGTGGTGCAGTGCTTTGGTTAAAAGGTGTTGCACGGCGATGATGTCATGCGATCCGGTTAATACTCCACCTCCAGGAAAAGGGTACAGGTTGCTGTGGGGACGCAACGTGAAATCAACACATCTGTACCAAAACCCACCCAATCCAGCCTGGCCCGACCCGACCGAGACCTGTGGGTGGAAACAGGGCTTTTGTTGTATAGGGGAAATCTTTTTGACTTTGAGAATGAGAAAAATGATATCACAACTTCGGCTGCTTGAGCCTCTTTTGTATCATTTTGACTGGTCATACATGCCCTGATGTGTGTCATCTGTCACAGATTGCACTGGTGCCACATTTGAATTTGAAAAAAGAGAAAGAAAAAGGGAAGCGCTAGAGGTTGGTCCCTATGTATCTCTAACATATTTTGATGCCCTGATCCAATCACATAATCAGAAATCAAGGCCAATCACGTGGTTTCAGACTCAATCTAAATTGGTGGTCACATCCCGGTCAGGGATCGAATAAGTGTTTCCTTTACATTGACTCAGCAGAGGCGGGCCGCCATGACTATACTGTATTGTTAGTGCCACGTCTTCAGAATAAAAATGTTTCACATGGACAAGGTCAACATTTCTAAATTGAAGCTGCATTACCGCCTCCACCTGCAGCAGCCCGCTACCAGCCATCTGCTCTACAGATGCGGGCATGAAAAAGTTCCCATCTGCCGACTGCCAGCCACTAACCAGCGACTTGTCTGCTAATTCAATCACACAGTGAAATGCCTGTGTGCCCAGGGGAAATGATTTCAGAGCATAAATAATTGCCCGGAACAAGGACGTTTCCACACACCAAGTAAGGACACCGTGCGTGATGACGTATTCGCGGGACAAATCGTTCAGCCAGTGATAGTGCAGTAATAGTGCACTATCACTGCACCACTTCTGGCAAAAAAAGGAAGAACTTTTTCATGCCCAGATCTGTACGTATGAGCACATAATGAAGGGAGGTGGCCCCTCTAACACCCTCCTGGTGCGAGTTGACGCGGGCAGGGGCTGGAACAAAACCGCGGCACAGAATGTGGCTTTAAGGATATAATAAACTTCATAAATTATGAGGCTAAAGTGTGCTTTAGTGGATTCGGTTCACCATTTCATCAAAACAACTACAATTGCAAAATTGCTTCTCTTTATGAGCAAATGCCAAATACAGACTTTGTATTTGGAATCAGTTATAATGTAGTTGTTTAGTTGTAATATCCATCATATCCATCTACTGTTCTTTCCTGTGCAAACCTGACTTACTCGTGCTTAAAAAAACCCTGCTGTTGTAACTGAAATACCAAATAATATAAAAAATTAAATAATGATATACAGTAATGGGCTTTATGAATCAGATGTATAAATTAATATGAATTCAAGTTAGAAAATACTTCAAACTGATTTTTTTTTTTTTTTTTTTTTTTTTTTTTTTTACTTGTCCTGTCCAGCATTGAAGCAAGCAGAATGGAAATCTGATTGCTTTATTCTGTTGAACAGTTTTGCTTTATCAAGCGGAGCTTTATGAACATAAGGCTCCACTTGATATCATGTTTATTCATTTTATTTCTTTATTTAAACATTTGTCTATTACACCATTCCATTTCATACTGCTGGGCCTGACAAGGGAGAAATGAAAGTGAATAGAGGTAATGATAGAAAGTGAAACAGAGAGAGAGGAGTAAGGAAGAGGAAGAGAGAGAGAAGAGAAAACATGAATCCACTTACACAGTTCACTGGTACATCTGTACCGCGATCCCTAAACAACCAAGGTCTCTGTTGGAAAACAAAACAAGCAATCCCCTACAGGAGTACCTGCAGGTGGCTTAAATATCCTCAGATCATACAAACACACGCAGAACTACGCAGAGAAGAGGTACAACCTAGTCAGCGCAATGGGAAGTAGAGAAGAGGTACAACCTAGTCATCGCAATGGGAAGTAAAGAAGAGGTACGACCTAGTCATCGCAATGGGAAGCAGTGTCACAGTGTCAACATGCATAATAAAGGGTGCTCCGTGGTGATACAGTCATGCAGATGCAGCCTCGTCTCTGCAAGGAGGAGGAAGCCCGCAAGGCTCGCGACCCAGGCCCCCAGCAACCACCCAGAGGCCCAGATCCCAGCTACCCCCCCCCAAAGAGCGGACATGCATCCCCCGAAGGGCGGCAAAAAGCGGCCCCAGCCGGAGCCCCCCGCAGTCTGGAGGCCCAGGCCCCAGTGGACCAAGACCAGCAGCTGCCGACCCCACCGGGCGCCGGGCGTCCCCCGGAGCGGAGACAGCGCCGGGCCCAGGGCCCAAGCGCCCAGGAGCAGCCCCCCCCCCCCCGGACCCGGGCGGCCCAACCGAAACCCAGGAGGACCGGACCCCCCAGACGACGCCCCCCCAGGGCAGGCCAGCCCCCACCCCAAAGTCCCTGATACACCTGACACCAGGGCGCCACCACCTCTCCCACCCCCTACCCCGCCACCACGCTCACACACACACTCCCCACACACCTACCCCAACACTGGGGCTGAGAGATATACCGTCACCGCCCCCACATCGAGACACAGGCACCCAAGACATCAATACCGCAAGAGCAACCACATACAAGATACAGATCCCCCCTGCGCCCGCCCCGCACAAAAAACCCCGGAAGCCACAAACAAAACCGCACCCCCCACCAAAGCGCCCGGCCCCCAACCAACCCGCAGCCACACCGCACCGCACCGACACCAAGATGCCCGGCACGAATACCGAGGTACGAACCTCCGCCCACACCGCCCAGCCCTACCCAACACCTCCGTGTACCCCCCCCCACACACGCATACACCCACCCACTCCGCTCTCTGACCTTACATACCCACACTCACTCCTCTCTCCACCCCCAACACTCTCCTCCCTCTACCGTCCACACCTACCCCCACCTCCTCATACCCTCTAACACACACATGCACTCCCCCCACATAACTGCACCAACCCCTCCCCACCCCCCCACACATACGCCCCCACCTCCCTATACCCCCAATACCCCATACAGTCCCCCCCCTTACATGTCCAGCCCCGCCCATCCCTCTGACCTATCACACTCCCGCCCTTCCTTCCTTCAGCCCCTCACGACCATCCCTACTAGACACTCACGAGCATGCCACTCCTTCCTCCATCCCCCTTTCCTTCAACCACTTACCCACATCTCCTCCCTCTTCCAGCCCAAGTTCCTCCCTCCCACATTTCCTCTTTCACACTCTCATTCATTATTCTCACATACCCACCTCTCTCTTGCCCATGCCCTCGTGCCTCCTGAGTGGTAGCTCGGGCCGGGGAAGGAGCCGCGAGTTCCAAGCCCCCAACACGTTCCCCCCACCACCACCCCCCATCCCCCACCCCCGGACGCAGCAGGCCAGGCATCCCCCAGGCCAGCAGATCCCCCGCAATGCAGCCAGCCTTAACCACTGGCGCGTGAAGTAGCCACTGTCCCCCCTCCCCCAGTAGCGCCCGGGAGACCGGGGTATGAAAGGACCCTGCCCCCCCCCCCCCCCCACTCATGACTGTGTGTGTAAGATGTGTGTTGTTTGCAGTTAAAACTAAGGGGCAGTGCCAAGTCATGCCGGGAGTGGGGTCGCGTAGGGGGCATGTCCCCCCAACCGGCCCCTCCCTCCTACCACACACTATATGGCCCGCCCCTCAGAAGTGGTTGTGAGCTGTTGTTATTTTATGTGTTTAGGTGTCTAAGTGTGGTTAAAACTGGGGAGCAGGCTGCCTCTAGACGTGGCAAGCAAAGGCACTTTGGTGCCCTCCCTCACCACGCCCGCTTGACACGCTCCCTCCCCAAAACCCTACGTGTGTGTGTGTGAGGTAGAGCAGGGGGGGGGGTCTTGGGAAGGGAGACCAGGGGGTATGAATTCCCCCCTGGAAGAAGAGCCGTTACCGGCATTAGGTACCCCCTGCCTCCCGGGATCCCCCAGGGCAGAAAGGGCAGGCATGGCCGCCCCCACGGCCCGGCGTCCGGCGTTCAGCACAGAGGGGCCAGCCTCAGCCCCTGGGGGCGCTCGACCACGCCAGGCCAGGGAGGGGGAAAAGGGACGGAAGCGGAAAGGGTCGGCGGAGGGGCCAGAGTCACCGGCCCAACATCCCCAGGCCTCGCAAACCCCCCAAGAGGCACGCAGAGCTGCTATTTTTTTTTTTTTTCTTTTTCTTTTTCTCCCCCTTTCCTCCCCCCCCCCCCCCCCCCCAACCTGACACACACAAACCCCACCAATGCACCACCACCCCCGCACCCAAACACCCATCATCCATGCACCCCCACCCACCCACCCATCTCCCACCCCCCACAGGCAGCCACACACACACACAACCGCATTCACGCCCCCCTCCAGTCACACACCCACCTACACATACCAAGGACGGGGACCGCGGGGCCACCAGCCCCCCCCCACGCCACAAGTCCCCCGCCCCCAGCCCCCGGACCACGCGGGACCAACCCGTACGAGACCACCAGCGCAGGCCAGCCCCAACCGACACAGCGGCCAGGCGGGACAGGCACCCGGCGTGGAAAAGACCCGGCCACCCCGCAACCCCCCCACCTCCACACACTTCAAACTGATTAAAGTATCATATTCCTGTGGTAAATGCAGTCAGATCTTATTATTTTGATCCCTCACATGAAGTTGGAGGTTTGCTTTGAAAAACCATAATTGTCAAATATTCAGACCTAACTCCACCCCTCACTTTATTTATATTTGCAGGAAAAAAATATCATAAGTGAGGGCTGGAAATGTGTTCCAATAAATATGTTTTTAAAGAATGAT